>LPNX010496631.1:1339177-1395062 GCA_001517045.1 Pseudotsuga menziesii | reverse complement strand
TCTCTCTCTCTCTCTCTCTCTCTCTCTCTCTCTCTCTCTCACATACACTGTGTGTGTGTGTCCCTCCCTCACTTCCCATATCTCATAATCTCTCTCCACCTTCTCTATACCTCCCTCGCTATCCTTCCCTCCATCACACTCTCTCTATTTATCACCCCTCCCCCTCTCCCTCTGTTGCTCACCCATCCCCCTCTCTCCCACATAATATTTGTGTGTGTGTGTGTGTGTCCCCCCTTCTCTCACAAACTCCCTCTATCTCTCCCTCTCTATTCACCTCTATTTACCTCCCTCTATCAATATCTCCCTCCCTTCTCCCTTAATTACCAGCCCTCTGTTCCATTCTCTCTCTCTCTCTCTCTCCATGTGTGAACCTGTCCCTTTCTCTCCTTATGTTTGTCCCCCTCATCACTCCTCACACACACACACCTTCTATCGCTCCCTCAATATCTATTTCCTTCACTCTATCTTCATCCCTTCCTCACCCCCCTCCTCCCTCTCTATATTATTCTCTCTCACCTTATCCCCCTTCGTCACTCAAGTCTTGTGTACTACTTCTAACCCTATATGTCTTCAACACCTCTTCTCTTCCTAATAATTCTCTCAATCCCCACTCCCCTTCACCCTTGCAACCCATAATGTTCCCATTCCATTCATCTTTCTCCACTTGAAGTTACAACATCCTCCTAGGACTATTAACCATCCCCACTTGAACTTCCAACATATTCCTAGGCCCTTGACCCTTCCCCACCCCCTCTCAAATATTAACCATCCCCACCTGAACTTTCGACATCCTCCTAGGCCCTTGCCCTTCCACACACCTTCTAAATTATTTCCATACATTTGATATATTACATATAGTGCTAGACTTTTAGCTCTACAACACGCGTGCGTGTTTTGTATTTATATAACGTGCTCATGTTTTGTAGTTATAAAACATGCTCACGTTTTTCAATTCTACAAGGGCGGGAGATGTAATTTGAATTTAAATATGCTAATTCACTTGCTCCCATGTCACCAATAGTCCTATGTGTATGGTTTGGATTTTTCTTCGGTAATACCAAACATGTGCTATGGTATATGATAAACCATATCTAATTGAGAATTTCTTCCATTTTCGAAAGAAGTCGTTGTTTACACACTCGTTACAGTATGCTACACAATCATTTTTTATGAAATCTTAAACATAAATAGCATTTTTCTGCAGATTCTAAATATGTAATTTTTATTAAAAAAATATTATATTTTCCTATTTGTTTTCAATTTCTATTGTGTCCTAACTCCTTAACTCAAAATACATGTTGTTAGTGTTTTTTCCATAACTTTTTCAATTCGTAATCATTTTAAAATATATATATATGGTGCACTAGAAGACACTGACCTCTACATTCTATAAAAAAACCATTTCATGATTATTTCATTAAGACCTTCAAAGGATGCACCCACAAAAGACGTACCATTTTTTAGGACATTTGATCACTTAGATAATTATAAGAAAAAATTAAAAATTACTCATTTTATTTTCGAAAAATAGTGTTGCACTAATACTATATGTCCTCTACATGCCTGCAACTTTTTGTATCCTGAAAGCATCATTTAGGCCCTCAAAGGCTGCACCCACAAAAACATATACCTTATCATTTGCCTTAAAAAAGAAAGTGACTGTTAGAAAAAATGAAACTTGGCATGGTTATAAAAAATTTCAATACATAAACCTTATATATTTGGAAACGTGGTTCAATTTCCTACATTTAATCTTATTTACTCAAAGCAAGATATTTTGTGTAAGTGTCTCAAAAAATACAATTAAGTTGAGGGATGCCTAATTTTTCAGTTTTCTATTGCATCTAACGTGCCAAAAGTGACCCTCATTAGCTTGCACTGGCCCTCATATATTTAAAAGGAACAGTGCGTTATGGTGTTTTCTATTCCATTAGCGTTATAGTTTTGCTTCTTAGTTATACATTTTTTTATTAGGCAGGGGATGCTTCAGATAGAAGGTCTATTGTAGGGTACATCTTTCACCTTGGTTCAGGTCTGATTTCATGGTCTACTAAGAAGTTGAGAAGTATTCATCTCTCTTCTTGTGGAGTAAAGTACAGGGAAACTAAGGAAGCAACTAAAGAAGCATTGTGGATCCGGCTTATTCTGACACAACTTGGTCTAGTACAAAAATATCGTTACCAAATTAAGATGTGACAATCAAAGTGCAATTCATGTTGTGTACAAGTTGTATCACTCCAAGACTAAAACAATTGACTTGGATAGTCATTACATTCAATATCTTGTTGTGGATGGTGTTATCACTATGTTAGCTTTTTGGAGTATTGTCCCACATAAAAGAAAGCAACTGATATCTTCACCAAATCCATGATGGAATCAAAGGTCATGTCTCTTCATACACTATTGGGAATGAGGGAAGTTGTCATCATGGGGGAATGTTAGTGTATTACCATCTTTCCACAGTTATATGTTGTTCTACCAACCATCATTAACGGGAAGTGTTGGAATGTGTAATTTTAATATTACATGTATAATGATGTCTATTATGATGTGGTAAGATGTCTTGTTTAGCATTGGAAGACATAAATAACTCTAAAGCGAACAAATCTGAATCGATGGGATCTCCGCAAATCTCAAAATATAGCCTCCCTACTTGCACCCTGCCCCTCTCTGTTCTTGTTCTCCTATCTCATCTTTGTTATCCTTCGTTCCGTCTTCTACTTGGTTCTTTGTCGTCCCTCGTCCAAGCCCGTCTTTTTTTACTGCGGATCGGAGGGGAATGAACTCCCTCCTGGAGACCCCATCTCACATACCAGAGAAAACCCTCGTTCAGCCTCGCTTTCTTGAGAGAACAAACATAGAGTTGTGCCTCCAAACTATCCTAGCCATGAGCAATTCAAAAATTAAGATGATATTTTAGTTCTCAAAAACATTTGAATTTTAAAAATCAAATGAGCATTCATATAGTTAAAACCAACAATGATTATAAATTATATATGTAATTTTTTATTGGATTCATCCAACAACATTTTAAAATGACAAAAATTTGTAAACTTTATAATAAATAGATAAATCAATTATATTTTTATTTCATTATTATTAAATGTAAAATAATATTTTGAAGAATATATATTTATATATATAAACTTGAAATACTATTTTGAATTATTATTTTTATGTTTATGAATTATTTAGAATTTGGGGTTGATGAAGATCAATATTTTTTTAGGGTTGCATGAGGATGAGACAAGTGTATTATCCAAATTGATTTTATGACCATTGATAGAAATTCTAAATAAACAAATATATATATATATATATATATATATATATATATATATATATAATGAATGGATAACTATTAGTTGATACATAGATAACTCGGGTGATGAATGTTGTCAGAGATTAAAAAAAAAATGAAAAAATAACTCATGGTTGCTAAATGGATAACTTGTTGTAATTGATGCATGAATGCATTAATAACTTGTAAATAACTAAAAGTTGACTTGTAAATAACATTTTAGAGTGAACTGAAAGTTGACTTATAAATAACATATGATTTTGTAGTAGTTGTGGTTTATGGATGTTTACCAACTACAAATTAAGTAGTTGTGTTAATTAATATGAACCTTATTCATAATAATAATAAAAACATCTTTTATGGATTAGGTGTTGATCTTAGAGCGATAATACTTTTGAGTTTGCACAATCAAGTAAAATTTAACGTATGAATGGGCAACCACCTAAAAGTTTTATAGTACGGTTGTTCATTTCGATCAGAAAATTAGGTTGACGTATCATAGCTGGATTTAACCTCTAAATGAGCAACACCCGTGACCCAAGGGTTCTTGATTGCGATCAGAAAATTAGGTCGTCGTATAAGAGCAACCACGTGAAGGTTTTATGAATTTGGTTGAACAAGATGATAGCCCCGCCCTGTTGATATTGATCACCTGCTGGTATGAGGAAGCGCAGGTGATAGTGTTTGATTACTCCAAGAAGATATACTTTCAACTCCTTACACTGAGCTTGTTTATTTGTTCCTTTGGAATTAAGGCATAATAGGTGGAACCAAAGACCCTAAGATGCCTCACCAAAGGAATGTGGCCATATCACATTTCATATGGATTCTTGTTTCCAAAAACATGAGTTGGAATCATGTTCCTCAAATAACTACATAAAGTTGCATCACTCCAACAAATCAATTTCACACTCTTGGGATCCCCTTTCAATATGTGATATCTCACTGTCAACTTCATGATATGTATTTACGTTGGTAAATTTATCTAGACATCATAGACGATGAAGTTGCCTCTCAATTGAATTTTTATTCATTTTAAGAAAAATGATATCTTTGGGAAGTGTGAACTTTTTTTTATCGCATCGTAAATATGATATTATTTGATAGTGTTTGATTACTCCAAGAAGATATACTTTCAACTCCTTACACCGAGCTTGTTTCTTCGTTCCTTTGGAAATAAGGCATAATAGGTGGAACCAAAGACCCTAAGATGCCTCACCAAAGGAATGTGGCCATATCACATTTCATATGCATTCTTGTTTCCAAAAACATGAGTTGGAATCATGTTCCTCAAATAACTACATAAAGTTGCATCACTCCAACACATCAATTTCACACTCTTGAAAAATAAGATGGATCGTACCATATTCAAGAATGTCGTGCTAATTATTTTTTCTACACCATTATGTTGAGGATTATATGGAATAGTTGTTTAATGCACAACCCCATGTTGATGAATATAGTTCTCGAAATCATTATAGGTATATTCTTTTCCATTATCAATACAAAGAGTGCCAATGTGAGATTGTGCTTCATTTTCAATCCATACATGAAAAAAATTGAATGTTTCATCGGCATCATTTTTTTGTTTTAGT
This sequence comes from Pseudotsuga menziesii, assembly GCA_001517045.1. Taxonomy (NCBI): domain Eukaryota; kingdom Viridiplantae; phylum Streptophyta; class Pinopsida; order Pinales; family Pinaceae; genus Pseudotsuga; species Pseudotsuga menziesii. The sequence continues at coordinate 1,390,166 of LPNX010496631.1, read as the reverse complement.
AAATTTACCCAACAATGTCTGGTGTAATAATCGACAAAAATCATAAGATATTTATTACCATATGCAGAAGCAATAGGAAAGGGGCACACAATTCATGTGTATTAACTCTAGTTTTCTACATGATTTGGAATTTGACTCATGGAAAGGTTTATTGTGTTTTCCATGGATACAAGCTTCACATTGTTTTAATTTCTTTGGAATGGTGGAAAAACCAGAATCACCCTTCTTTTTCAACAATCTAATGTTGTTATAATTAATGTTTCCATACCTAACATGCCATAGAATACTAGATGGAAATGCACCTTCTTCATGTTGAAAGAGGCATGCAGATTTATGAGCTCCTGCAGATGTTCCTTGCATCTTCAACAGTTTCTCATCTTCATATACAATCGTGATGACTTGGTTGTCAAAGGAACTCCTTATTTCAACTATCCATTGAACATGTGGATGGAATGACCTTGTTGTTGAATGTGCACAAGGAACAACAAGTTTCTCAACAACTCTAGAAGATAGATAACATTAAATGCAATAGATATTTAGGGAATCTAGGTAACTTGATCCTGATGACGCCAATTCCCTTGGGTTTGAGGATAGACCCATCTACAAAATACATTGTGCAATCTACATCATCATTTAGTTATTGAAATAAATCTTTTCCAAATGTCATGTGGTAGGTTACACTAGTGTCAAGTAGTCAAGTATCCCTCAAAGATGCAAATGAAGTGTTGAACAAAAGTTTGAATTTATTCCAACATTACAATGTGCAACAATAAAGTGAGAACATTTAGGAGCTTTACTTGACTCATGAGATTTACCTTTGTCTTCTTTCATCTATCTTTGCTTCTCTTTGATTGTCTTCCATGGAACCCAAAAATGTTTTGCATCATGTCCATTCTTCCCACAGTGGCCACAGTGAAGATCAGGTCTCTTGTTGTTATTGTTTCTTCCCCCTACCTCTGAAATTATTTATCCCTTGTTCTCTTTTGTTTCTTTCTCTTTTAGAATAATTATTTTATTGAATCTTTGAGCTACATGCCCTCTATTAGAAAATAATAATAATTTAATAAACACATGAATGTCGCTTCAGAGACGTTGGTTTAACATAAAACCCAGTATTGACTCCTATTTGATGTATAATAAATGTTAACATAGAATTGATAACATGGGTTTTATGTCGACACAAGATAGCTTAAGCGGTGTTAGGTTTGTTTATTTTTTTAATTATTAATATATTGTACCTTCTTACACAATGTTATTATTAATGGACTCTACCATGGTTGAACAAGTGATATTCATTCATTATTGTCAATTTTAGTGACGATGAAGAATTAATTCTCTAAAAAAAAAGTAATTGTTGTGGATAGAAGATTACTTCGTTGCATGATATCACATCTTAAGTCTAGAATTATATTACAAGACTAAAAGAGTAATTTGGTTCATTGATGGAAACTAATATTTGGCTTCAACTCGAAGTAGATGCATTGCAAGAATCTATTACACATCTCTATGAGGAGGTTGGTTTACTTTAGGATAAAAAAATTAGGCTCAAATTTATGCCAATCAAGGTTTGAAGAATGATCATGAACTATTGCTTTCTTAATTGGCCGAGAAGGATAAGTCCGATTAAAATATGTGTAATAGCTTCAATCAACAATTTGTACAAGAATTAAGTGAATAAAGATCTACTAAAAATCAATTTATAGATGATTATCATATGTTTCATTGTTATTTTCAAAGATATTCTAATGTTGTTGTTGGTATTTTTAAGAAATATATTAAACAAGTGGATAAAAAAATTATTTGTATTTATAATGAGATGGAAGAAACATGATAATGCTTATCAACATCTCTATCATGAATTAGAGTACAAGGCAAGGTATTTGACACTTTCCAAAATGATATGTAACACTCTTTTGATACCACTTCTTATCTTACATTATTGTCTACTCATGAGCTATCTACTCTTAATTTTGAGAAGCACGCTAAAAGAATTAGTTCCAAATTGATTTTCTACATGGGTTATGTAAATGGTGGGAATGGTAAGAAATGACAGAGAATTATCCCTCGTATTATGCCTAAGACGAGGCTAGTGTGGACAAGCCTCATATTTTTTGAGACTTCATCTATTAATGCAAGGCATTCGCATTCTTATCATTTTTTTGTTTTTTAAGAAACAATATTTGCACCATATGTTGATGTTGATATTGGATTAGCAGTATGTTTCAAATCCCTTTGTGTGCTCCTTTGATGTATTGTTGTATGTATTTCATAGAATTGTTTGTCTAACCAAATGTAAGAGGCTCTTATATATAGGGCTAGTGTGTTGACCCATATAGTGTATGCTAAGTTATTAAAAATTTACAATTGTATGGTAAAAGAAAATTGAGAGAGACCTTGTATCAAATGTATTATAACTAGAACACAATAAGATATTCTAGTTATTTACAATTAATTCTAGATTTGGATTAGGTTAATGGATTGTGTTTAGTGATTTTGACCTCAATTGCAATAAACATTGAAGAAATGGTCTTCCTTTATTAATCCCTTTATTAAAGAAAAGGTTTTGTGAATTCAAATGATGGAAAAAATGTAAAACATTTAACTAGTTAATTTATTTTGGAATTTGTATTGAAGTTTGCAACATATAAAAAAGATGATTATGTTAACTAAGTTATTTTCGAGTTTATGGATAAGGAATACATTTGATGCACTTGATTCTTTTGTGGATCTATAATTGATTAAGTTTTGAATAAATATGGCACATCAAGGATGTGCATGGACTATTGGCTCTTAAACAAAATAACAATCATGAACACTTATCCATTGTTGCACATAAAGAGCATCTTGGTTCTTAGTTTTAGAAAAGCGCTAAAAATTTTGCATTAAGGTGCTTACTACCACCCATCTTTACTATGCCTTGCCTTGTGTTAGGATCATTCAAATGCTACCTATAATACTGATACTCATGGTTTCTTGTATTTATGTTTATATCGATAATTGTGTGCAATGTAAACAATTTATATAAACTATTTTGAGATAACTACCATATTGCATGAGTGTATCTTATGAGACATTCTATGGATGATAAAAACCTGTCTTAAGCCACATAATGTGAAAACATGGTTAAAAATTGAATTTTTCATTAAGATTTGGTAGAAACATCAAATTTAAATCCCAAATGTAATAGTGAATTGGTTAAAACTTTATTTTTGTGTGATTGAATATAAATTTTTTGAATTTATTTAGATTTATATCATTTATTCTAACATTTTATCTTTAACTTTTATCTTTATCTTGAAATATTCAACCATTCTAACTTTTTCATCATATAGATACATAAAAAAAAATTTAAATAAATGTATAAACGATAATTTTATTCTAAAGGATTTAGTGCTAAAATCTATTGGGCTAATCAAATATTGTAATGTTCAGCTTTTATATCCAAATACAGCTTTATATCAACATTATTTTGATATTGAAGATTATTTTATTGCAACCCCTCTCATTTTATGACATATTCATATAATTTTGAAAAATGTTATTTTATATTTTTTTTAAGTAATTGATAATGTTCAAATAAATAGGGATAATTAACTTATTAAAATTACTTATTTATGGTATAAACTGTAAATATAAATATAATCATAAAAAATGTTATATTATTTTTTTCAAGTAAATTGATAACATTCAAATAAATAAAGATAATAGCAACCCTAAATATAGAAACTGTAAATATAAATATAATCATAAAAAATGTTATAGTATATATATAGTTTTAAGTAAATTGATAATATTCAAATAAATAGAGATAATCAACTTATTAAAATTAACTTTAAATATAAATATAATCATTAAAAAATAAAAAATAAAATTATTTAATTATAATATATAATAATATAATTTAAAATTTATATAAAATTTTCATTTTAATTTATTTATATATTTAAAATAATATTTTCAAAATTAAATTATATATATAAATATCTTCCAAATCATTGATATCATCATGATTGAATTGAGAAAAGAAATATATTAGAATTGCATCAAGATTGAGTAGGATTTAACATTATAAAAATATTAATATTAAAAATTTAAGAAACTTTAAGATTGAATTAAAATTTGAAAAGAAAAAAATATTTTAAAAATCAATATTTAATAAAAAATTAAGAGATTTCAAATATTATGTAAAGAACAATTAAATATTTCTTTTTTGCTTCTTGAATACTTCCATGGGGTGTTTGTTCAACAACTATTGTGTAAATTGAATGTCTCTTTAGTGAATGCTTCCTTTTTTCTTATGGTGGATTAATAGGATGAATCGTGGTATCCTCTATAATTGGATTTGGATTAGTTTCCAAAAAAAGCCTCTGATTCATCGTGTCTATTATTTTCTTTTCTTTCTCTTCTTCAATTACTTCTTGAGATCTCTTCTTCCTTGTTGATTTTCTTCCTCGGTTACGTACATTCCCCATCACCACAATGATCAATGCAATATAGTTTGTTTTTGTTGCTCCTCAATTACAAGCTTTCAAACCTTTACTGCTTTAGAACTATAGATCCTTCAAGGTGCTTCAATCTTCCTTCTCAATTGTTCATATTTCCCATCAAAACAATGATGAATGAGAAAATTTACCATTGGTGATCTTCAATAATAAGCAAATGAAAGTTAAATAATAAATTGTTTCTTAAGTTGATTCTCTTGTACAATTGTATATATCCACCATCACCATGAAATGGTCTTGAAGCTTGATATCTTATCCTGTGTGCTCCTCAACCATGAAATATTTCCTCAATGCTGCACCTGCATAACAAAAAGAATGATGGAGAAGGTGTATTGTGAATATTTCCAATGGCGGGCTCATGCTCTGTTGAAAAAAATGCGCGATAATCTGTTTTTCATTTAGACGGAGTAAATTTGTTGTCGAGTAAAAACATTCCATTGTCTATACAGTACTAAAATGTGCACGCGTTATATAAAGGCAAAACGTGCACCCGATATGTAGAAGAAAAACATGCACGCGATATGGTTAAGCACAATAAATAGGTTAGGTGCACGACTATGGCAATGAATAAAATCAAAATAAAACAAATGTTTTCTATGGTTACATACAAAGCAAATGTTTTTAGTGTTACCTTCTTTTTATGGATATAAATGTTTCTCTTTATACCCCCCTAAATCTCTCCCAGTAATCCCTAGATACCCCCTATCTCTTTCTAAATATATGTCCCTCATTATCTCTACATCCCTCCCTATATGTTTCTTTCTCTCCCTTACTCCATCCATGTCCCTACCACCCCACTCTCCACCTTCTCTTTATCTTCATCATTATCCCTCCCTATAGCACACTCTCCCTTCTTCTCCCTTAATCACTAACCCTTTGTGCCTTTATCCCTCCCTCCTGCCCTCTCTCTCTTACATTGTATCCCTCCATCCCTCCTTCTCTTACCATCTCTCCCCTTCTCGCGGTGGTATATCTCTCTCATTACTCCTATAGTTGATGATGTCAGTGTCAGTAGAATACCCTTCTCATTAAGGGGGGGTGTTGAAATATTGTAACTTGAAAGAATATTCTAAATGTATTTTATTAATATACCCCAAGGGAGATGTCTTATTCCTCCGTCGGGATGTTACTATTGTATTTGGTCATCATAGATTCATGAGGTATAACCTCCATTGTAAGTCGGGTCAATAGTACCCACACACATGATCTTTTAAGGGTATCCTCAACCTTTAAGTTGGAATATGGCCATGATTAGGATACTTTTAGCATTAGATATGGAGGATAAGGTGTTAATCATGGTTGGTACATAAAGCTTTAATTTTAGGTTGTAAACCAGCTTTTAGGGCTCAAGGTCCATGAACGACACCTTGAATCACCATAGATGACCTCTCATGTTGATAGTTTTGTTTTGAATGGGGATATGGGAACCATTAGGGGTTTCTAAGTAATATGTATGTGTCTTGGGACCTTAGACATAATAAGGGAGGAAACCTAGGCCTTATCCCCTAGAAGATGATTATATCCATCTAGAGCCAATAATGATGTGTTGAACAACCTCAATAGATCCTTCCATGGTTTCATTTACCTTGAAATGAGGATACTAGTTCTATTAGAACATTTTTAGCACTAAGTACAAATATTGGGCCCCTTCACATGGGTAGGGCGAAACACTTGGTCCTTAGGCCTTAAAGGATGTTGTTAACCATTTAGGGCCAAAATTGATGCCTCCAACCACCACACATGACATTGAAAGTGAATCATTTGAATCTTAATCGGGATATGCATTCCATCATAATTTGTTGAGCACTAGGTATGCATCTCAAGGCCATGGACATGGTCAGGGGAGGAAATTATGGCCTTAGGCCCTAACTAAAGCTTCTAGGCATCTAGGGATATTAAGGATGCCTTAAAAAATCACACATGGCATCTCATAGATATATTTGGACTATGAATATGGATGTTAGTAGAATTAGGTGGTTTTGAGCAACAGGTATGGGACCTATGAGACATGATTGAGGGAATATGACCTAAAGCACCATAGATGACCTACTCAAGGTATGCTTAGTCTCCAAGAAAATATGCACATGGCTTTAAGAGGTTTTGAGTATTAGATATGGGTGACTAAGGCCTCAGCATGGTCAAGGGAGGAAATCCAAGACTCGATCCCGAAATAATATTTTTGGAATCTATGGATACACACGTGCCTTACTCATTAGCCCTCTATACCTTACTCACTAGCCCTCCCTGCCTTTGTATTCCCATCTCTCACTGTTTCTATGTGTTTGTGTGTGTGTATTTCCCCCTTATCTCTCTCACAACCTCCCTCTCTCTCTCTCTCTCTATCTCTTGTGTGTGTGTGTCCCTCCCTCACTCCCCGTCTCTCAAAATCTCTCTCCACCTTATTTATACCTCCCTCACTATCCCTCCCTACATCACTCTCTCTCTATTGCTCCTCCCTCCCCCCTCTCTCTCCCACACAATCTATCTCTCTATTTGTGTGTGTGTGGGTGTGTCCCTCCCTCATTCCCCTCTCTCATAACCTCTCTCCACCTTCACTATACCTCCCTCCACCTCTCTCTCTCTATCTCTTGTGTGTGTGTGTCCCTCCCTCATTCCCCTCTCTCATAACCTCTCTCCCCCTTCCCTATCCCTCCCTCCCCCCCTCTCTCTCTCTTTCTGTTTGTGTGTGTGTGTCCCCCCCCCGCCCTTCTCTCTTTATATATCTATGTGTGTGTGTCACTCCCGCACCCCACCTCTCTCATAGTCTATATCCACCTTCTATATACCTCCCTCACTATCCCTCCCTACATATCACTCTCTATATCATTCACCCCCCTCCCTCTTTGTCGTTCACCCATCCCTCCCTCTCTCCCACACAATCTCTATCTATCTCTCTCACACACGCAGATGTGTGTGTGTCCCTCCCTCACTTCCCATATCTCATAATCTCTCTCCACCTTCTCTATACCTCCCTCACTATCCTTCCCTCCATCACACTCTCTCTATTTCTCACCCCTCCCCCTCTCCCTCTGTCGCTCACCCATCCCCCTCTCTCCCTCTCTCTTCACCTTATATTTACCTCCCTCTATCAATATCTCCCTCCCTTCTCCCTTAATTACCAACCCTCTATTCCATTATCTCTCTCTCTCTCTCTCTCTCTCTCTCTCTCTCTCTCTCTCTCTCTCTCTACATGTGTGAACCTGCCCCTTTCTCTCCTTGTGTCTTCCCCCCCCCGTCACTCCTCACACACACACACCTTCTATCGCTCCCTCAATATCTCTTTCTTTCACTCTATCTTCATCCCTCCCTCACTCCCCTCCTCCCTCTCTATCTTATTCTCTCTCGCACTCTCTCCACACCATTCTCTCTCTCTCTCTCTCTCTCTCTCTCTCTCTCTTCTATGTTTTCAACTTATCCCTTCTCCTCAACCCCCTACCTCATTATGACCCCTATTATCTATTTTGTCACATCTCATTCCCATATCTTCAATTTCCCCCTCCTTCACCTCTCTCCTCCAACACATCCTATTCCTCCTCTAATACTCCATATCCACATTTCCATTCACCAATCCTCACTCTCATCAAACCATCAATCACTTTCTCCCCTCCACCTTATCCCCCTTCATCACTCAAGTCTTGTGTACTGCTTCTAACCCTATACATCTTCAACACCTCTTCTCCTCCTAATAATTCTCTCAATCCCCACATCCCTTCACCCTTGTAACCCATAATGTTTCGATTCCATTCATCTTTCTCGACTTGAAGTTACAACATCCTCCTAAGACCTTGACCATTACCCACCCCTTCTCAACTATTAACCATCCCCACTTGAACTTCCAACATATTCCTAGGCCCTTGACCCTTCCCCACCCCCTCTCAAATATTAACCATCCCCACCTGAACTTCCAACATCCTCCTAGGCCCTTGACTCTTCCACACCCCCTCTAAACTACTATCCATACATTTGATATATTACATATAGTGCTAGATTTTTAGCTCTACAACACGCGTGCGTGTTTTGTATTTATATAACGCACTCGTGTTTTGTAGTTATAAAACACGCTCGCGTTTTTCAATTCTACAAGGGTGAGAGATGTAATTTGAATTTAAACATGACAATTCACTTGCTCCCATGTCACCAATAGTCCTATGCATATGGTTTGGAGTTTTCTTCGGTAATACCAAACATGTGCTATGGTATATGATAAACCATATCTAATTGGGAATTTATTCCATTTTCTAAAGAAGTCGTTGTTTACACACTCGTTACAGTATGCTACACAATCATTTTTGATGAAATCTTAAACATAAATAGCATTTTTTCTGCAAATTCTAAATATGTAATTTTTATTAAAAAATATTATATCTTCCTATTTGTTTTCAATTTCTATTGTGTCCTAACTCCTTAACTCAAAATACATGTTGTTAGTGTTTTTTCCATAACTTTTTCAATTCTGTAATATCCCAAATCCCGATATTTTCTATTTCTATACAAATATGCTGATACAACGGGGCATGCAAACTGCCAAGCAAAAATCCCTATTTTATAGGAAAAATTAGGGTTAGGGTTTGCGAGATAGAATGAACACTTACCACTAATAAGCCGGCTGAACTGCTCCAGAGAAAGTATGCAAGCACCAAATACTGGATCGGAAATAGGTGGATCTCCTCTGCTCCAGGTGAACCCCAACAATAAGACGCCCCAGTCAGAAAAGGGTGACGCCCTCAAGGAAGGATGTGTCCGATGGAACTATGAATTTGTCGGGTCGATAGGTTTTCAGTGCCGGAGAGAATGCCTCATGCATGCGGAGGTTCTGAGACCTCTAGGCAGGGTAGCGAATTGCTTCAGAGAGGCAGCTACTCACGCCCTGGAACCCCGAAACTGCTAATAACTGCTTCAGATTGGCCCTGATGGATCTGATAATCACTGGGTGCTGGAGTATGAAGCTGATGATGAGAATGGTGCCTAAGTTTCAGAAGGAAACTGAGATCTAAAGGCCCAACAACTGATTAGGGCTTTCTGGCTGAAAACCCCCTCTTACAGCTGCACACGTGTCCCTACAACGATCTATACCACGTACTAGATAACCGATGAATGAATAAAGAACAAGTGGTGAACCTGTATGGCTTACCCAGAATAAGACTAGGACAGATGTTTCACTGCCGAAATCCTGTTAGCTGAAGACTCCGTCTCCAACCCCAACTGCTGTGTTGCTATCCAAGAGCTCCCAAAATAATCATAATCCAAAGTGAAGTCTCCTTTCGCTTTATCCTCTATTTATAAAGTTCAACTGCGCAAAACCTAATCTTTGACCTAATTAGGTCACTTTATCTTCTAATTTGCCGTTGACTTGCATGCATGCGGATGGAGACTTAAAGAGTGCATGCATTATTAAATAATGCTAAGATGGCATGCACGAAGGTGGCCTTTGGCCTCGGTGGCCCTTCTCGACCAAATGATGATGCCCTAGATCTTCTATGGATGGCATCAATTCTTAGTTGATTCCGTAGCTGTCAGTAACCGCTCGAACCCACAGGAATCACATAGGTTAGCGGTTTTGGGGCCTTAAGGCCTAATTGGAAGAGGACATTACAAATTCATAATCGTTTTAAAAAAAACTATATGGTGCACTAGAAGACACTAACCTCTACATTCTATAAAAAACCCATTTCATGATTATTTCATTAAGACCTTCAAAGGCTGCACCCACAAAAGACGAACCATTTTTTAGGAATGATCACTTAGATAATTATAAGAAAAAATTAAAAATTACTCATTTTATTTTTGAAAAACAGTGTTGCACTAGTGCTATATGTCCTCTACATGCCTGCAAATTTTTGTATCCTGAAAGCATCATTTAGGCCCTCAAAGGCTGCACCCACAAAAACATATACCTTATCATTTGCCTTAAAAAAGAAAGTGACTGTTAGAAAAAATGAAACTTGGCATAGTTATAAAAAATTTCAATACATAAACCTTATATATTTGGAAACGTGATTCAATTTCCTACATTTAATCTTATTTACTCAAAGCAAGATACTTTGTGTAAGTATCTCAAAAAATACAATTAAGTTGAGGGATGCCTAATTTTTCAGTTTTCTATTGCATCTAACGTGCCAAAAGTGACCCTCATTAGCTTGCACTGGCCCTCATATATTTAAAAGGAACAGTGCATTATGGTGTTTTCTATTCCAGTAGCGTTATAGTTTTGCTTCTTGGTTATAGAGTTTTTTATTAGGTAGGGGATGCTTTCAGATAGAAGGTCTATTGTAGGGTACATCTTTCAGCTTGGTTCAAGTCCGATTTCATGGTCTACTAAGAAGTTGAGAACTAACCATCTCTCTTCTTGTGGAGTAAAGTACAGGGAAGCTAAGGAAGCAACTAAAGAAGCATTGTGGATCCGGCTTATTCTAACACAACTTGGTCTAGTACAAAAATATCTTTACCAAATTAAGATGTGACAATCAAAGTGCAATTCATATTGTGTACAAGCCAATGTATCACTCCAAGACTAAAACAATTGACTTGGATACTCATTACATTCAAGATCTTGTTGTGGGTGGTGTTATCACGATGTTATTTTTTTGGAGTATTGTCCCACATAAAAGAAAGCAACTGATATCTTCACCAAATCCATGATGGAATCAAAGGTCGTGTCTCTTCATACACTGTTGGGAATGAGGGAAGTTGTCATCATGGGGGAATGTTAGTGTATTACCATCTTTCCACAGTTATATGTTGTTCTCCCAGCCATCATTAAGGGGGAGTGTTGGAATGTGTAATTTTAATATTACATGTATAATGATGTCTATTATGATGTGGTAAGATGTCTTGTTTAGCATTGGAAGACATAAATAACTCTAAAGCGAACATATCTGAAGCGATGGGATCTCCGCAAATCTCAAAATATAGCCTCCCTACTTGCACCGCGCCCCTCTCTATTCTTGTTCTCCTATCTCATCTTTGTTATCCTTCGTCTCGTCTTTCGCTTGGTTCTTTGTCGTCCCTCATCCAAGCCCGTCTTTTTTTACTGCGGATCGGAGGGGGTTGAACCCCCTCCTAGAGACCCCATCTCACATACGAGAGAAAACCCTCATTCATCCTCACTTTCTTGAGCGAATAAACATAGAGCTCTGCCTCCAAACTATCCCAGCCATGAGCAATTCAAAAATTAAGATGAGATTTTAGTTCTCAAAAACATTTGAATTTTAAAAATCAAATGAGCATTCATATAGTTAAAACCAACAATGAGTAGAATTTATATATGTAATTTTTTATTGGATTCATCCAACAACATTTTAACATTTTAAAATGAAAATAAAATTGTAAAATTTATAATAAATAGATAAAACAATTATATTTTTTTTTCATATATATATATATATATATATATATATATATATATATATATTCCAAAGAAAAAAACAATTTATTCATAGAATAAACATGAACTGATGAGCTTACATCACGACCTACCGAACGTGCGGTCATAAGAGTGATCAGCCTTATCCGTAGTCTTTAAGTCTTATATTTCAGTATCTTGCATTTAGCCAAAACAATCTTTGTTATCGTTTTAACAAAAAAAAATTGTTTCAGCCAAAAAAGGGCTTTATATAACATATGATTTCCCTCCTATATCATTTCAAAACTGATCTTTGAAGTTCCTTCTACTATTTCTTTAATCTCCATTAGCCCTAGTTGATAAGCCAGCGCCTATTTGGAGAGGAAGTCCACTTCTTCATTCACTTCTCAATAAATGTGTGCAAAAGAGATCCTTCTGAACAATGCTTTCAAATTAAATTATGTATTTCTGTAAGCAAATGTTGTAGGTAAGGGACTCCTGAGATCCTTCTGAACAATGCTTTCAAATTAAATTATGTATTTCTGTAAGCAAATGTTGTAGGTAAGGGACTCCTTCCATTCGCCCAATCTATCATAACTTTAGAATCCCCGAAAAATGAATATGTCTTGTATCTGATTGCTATGTGTCACTTTCATAGTTGCCCATTATGCTAACAGTTCTGTTATTGGTTGCCTGGCCCATTGCATATTTTATGTTATTGGTTGCCTGGCCCATTGCATATTTTATCATTATCTTTCTCTTTGTTGTGACATGGATGACTGCTCTAGCCCCTCCTAATGGAGGTTCTCCTTGACTGGCCCCATCGAAGAAGGCCCAAGCGGTTTCTCTGTTTATCTCAGGTTGTTCATTTCGATCAGAAAATTAGGTTGACGTATCATAGCTGGATTTAACCTCTAAATGAGCAACACCCAAGGGTTCTTGATTGCGATCAGAAAATTAGGTCGACGTATAAGAGCAACCACGTGAAGGTTTTATGAATTTGGTTGAACAAGATGAGAACCCCGCCCTGTTGATATTGATCGCCTGCTGGTATGAGGAAGCGCAGCGGCCACGTCTCCTTGACGCTGAAGGCACAACCGGATCAGTATTTGTCAGTCTGAGCGTATCTTAGATTGTTATATCCTGGACAGTATTTGTGAGCGTATCTTAGGGCACAACCGGATCAGTATTTGTCAGCGTATCTTAGATTGTTATATCCTGGACAGTTTAACCATTATCAATTATAACACGTTTAACACGTTTCATCCTGGACAGTTTAACCATTATTAATTAGGGACATCTTTTATACTGTTTTTTAGAAGAAGGTTTCAAAATAATGTAGCCTAAAATTTCGGCCATTTTGCATGTGATTACCCAAATCCAGATGAATCCATTTGAAAACATTTTTTTTATAGTTCTTTATTTCATAAATATATATATATACAAATCACAGATTGCAAACTTATTTAATAGTATTCTCATGTTTTCTATTTTTCTGAATTCGGTATTAATTAGCATATATTTATCTTAAAAGGGATCTACCAAGGGTAGAGAAGGATAAAATCTCTCCAGCTGCAAACCCTTAGTCCTTTATTTTATAAATATATATACAAATCACACATGGCAAAAGTATTTAATATTATTCTCATGTTTTCTATTTTTCTGGATTCAATATTAACTAGCATAGATCCATCTTAAAAATGATCTACCAAGGGCTTGGAGGGATCAAATCTCTTTAGCTGCAAACCTTTTTTTAGAGTGGAAATGTTGAGTCTGATTCTGAAATGCAATATGTATTTTTAAATATTTTAAATCTAAATTGAACCCATATGTTATTTTTTATAATTTCTTTATAAAGAGCAAGTGTGAGCTCTAGGATGAGCACGGGAAGGAGTTACAAGTCTCCCCATAATGAGTGGTACATGTCTCCCCATAATAAGTTGTAGAATGGGCCTCTTGTGGGCAACAATCTATTTTATTGAAATAACTCCCATGAATGAATTTCTTTAATGTATAACCTTGTGATAGAGTAAATATTTCCAAATCTTATCTATTGGCCTATGGTAAAATGGTGAGTAGTGGATCCTTAATATGAATAATAATTAAGGTAAGTTGTTGCATATGCTCTTTTGGGTGCTATTTTTGATGGACTATAAGACATAATAACATGGTAGTCTATATTTTGGTTGTTGATATGAACAATGTTTATAAAATTACACAAAATATTATATGTATTAAACTAACTTCAATGATTAATCACTTGATTGAATAATTAAACTAATTGACGTTTTAATTAACTGTATGTGATTCTTTGTTTTCATTACTTAAGCCTATTTACAATACTTACAATGCATATTAATCACATAAGAGTTTATATCCAACATTCCTCCCCTCTAAACATCTTTTGAAAGTTTTAAGCTTCTCTCTTCCAAGCGCTTTAGTGAAGATGTCTGTAATGTTCTCATTTGTAGAACAATGTCTCAAATGAATTATCTTCGCCTCTACAAGACATCGAATCAACTGGCACTTTGTGTTCATGTGCTTAGTTGGATCATGGAATCTAGGATTCTTGTCCAAGTTGAATGCATCAGTATTGTCAATTAGTAGAGGAGTAGGAGTCACTTGTTTCTCTTACAAATCTTCAAGTATTTTCCTGAGCCACATAATCTCCTTTGTTGCTTATGCTACAACCACATATTATGCCTCTCTTGTGGAATCTACTAGAATAGATTATTTGTGTGATCTCAAGGACAAGACTAGTGAGGTAGCAGACTCTCCATTCTCTTTTCCACCACCAAAGTTTGAATCCAAGTATCCAATAAATTTTAAGTTATCCACCTTAGAATATATGATTCCAAAATCTTGAGTCCCCTTCAAGTACTTTAGAACTCTTTTTGTAGCAGACCAATGTCCTTCAAAACGTTTTTCCATGAACCGGTAAGGATTCCAACATCAAACAAAATATATGGTTTGGAAGTAGTAAGGTAAATAAAACTCCCCGCAAGCTATACGTACTTCGTTGCATCCTCAAATTCATTCCCTTCTTTTGATGTGAGCTTTTTGTTCCATTGAAGTAAAGAGAGGGTTACACTCTCTCATTCCAAACTTGTTCAAGAATTCTCTAATGTACTTATCCTAGGAGATGAATACGTACTTTGGATTCTAGGTTAATCCAATTCCCAAGTAGTAGTAAAGATGTCCCAAATATTTCATTTCATAGCCTTTCTTCAACTCTTTCTTTATGGATGCAATGTAGTTTTGATTGTTCCATGTCATCAATAGATCATCTACATGCACTACAAGATATACAACAGACCTTCCAATTTTCATTACAAATAGTGTTGCGTCATCAATATTAAAGTGTTTAAAAATTAACTTCAGAAGATACTCACTTACATTTTCATACCATGCACAAGGTGCTTGGTTCAGGCCATATAGTGACTTGATGAGTTTGCATAGCTTCTATTATTTTCCATTCACAACAAAGCCTTATGGATAAAAAATGAATAAATTCTCTTCAAGTATCCATTCAGGTAAGTAGTCTTCACAACCATTTGATAAACTTTCCACCTATTTTGTGCACCCAAATATAATAGAGTGCGGATGGTATCCCATTTTTCTATGGCGGCAGTATCCTCATAGTCAATGTCTTATTTATGTGCAAAACCTTTTGCCACAAGCCTCACCTTATGCTTGTCAAGTGAACAATTTGATTTTTACTTGTTCTTGTAGACCCACTTTCATCCAATTAGTTTGGTTCCAAATGGACAATCCACCAATTTCCACGTCCCATTCTTGATGAGAGCATCATATTCATTTTGCATGGCTTCTTTCCACTCATATGAGAAAAATATTATTTAAATGAATTTGGTTCAAGGTTAGTGAATAAATTCAATTCAAATCATATGAAACATCTATATCTTCTACATCACGTGAACTTGAATTATCTACATATCCTCCATCTTCCTTCCTTGTCGAACTTTGGGTTCATGTTTTTCTGACTTCATTAGGATGGACACTTTCAAGTGTCTTTGTGACCCACTTTGAACATTCAACGAAGGTCTAGGTTTCTTAGTTGGTGGTGATTCATTCTCTTCAAGCTTCAGTCTTCCAATCCTTTCAATCATATCATCCATTTGAACCTCATGTTATAGTGAAGTGGCAAGAATTTCTTCATGAGGGGGACATTGCGATGCAAAAGGAGATTCCAAATATTGATCCAAGACAGGGATCCCCTTTCAATATGTGTGATCTCACTGTCAACTTCATGATATGCATTTATGTTGGTAAATTTATCTAGACAATCATAGATGATGACGTTGCCTCTCAATTGAATTTTTATTCATTTTAAGAAAAATGATATCATGGAAAGTATGAACTTTTTTTTATCTCATCGTAAAGATGATATTATTTGGTAGTGTTTGATTACCCCAAGAAGATATACTTTCAACTCCTTACACCAAGCTTGTTTCTTTGTTCCTTTAGAATTAAGGCATAATAGGTGGAACCAAAGACCCTAAGATGCCTCACCAAAGGAATGTGGCCATATCACATTTCATATGGATTCTTGTTTCCAAAAACATGAGTTGGAATCATGTTCCTCAAATAACTACATAAAGTTGCATCACTCCAACACATCAATTTCACGCTCTTGAAAAATAAGATGGATAGTACCATATTTAAGAATGACGTGCTAATTATTTTTTCTACACCATTATGTTGAGGATTATATGGAATAGTTGTTTGATGCACAACCCCATGTTGATGAAGATAGTTCTAGAAATTATTATAGGTATATTCTTTTCCATTATCAATACAAAGAGTGCCAATGTGAGATTGTGCTTCATTTTCAATCCATACATGAAAAAAAAAATGTTTCATCGGCATCATATTTTTGTTTTAGTAAATTTATCCAACAAAGTCTGGTGTAATAATCGACAAAAATCATAAGATATTTATTACCATATGCAGAAGCAATAGGAAAGGGGCACACAATTCATGTGTATTAACTCTAGTTTTCTACATGATCTGGAATTTGACTTATGGAAAGGTTTATTGTGTTTTCCATGGATACAAGCTTCACATTGTTTTAATTTCTTTGGAATGGTGGAAAAACCAAAATCACCCTTCTTTTTCAACAATCTAATGTTGTTATAATTAATGTTTCCATACCTAACATGCCATAGAAGGCTAGATGGAAATGCACCTTCTTCATGTTGAAAGAGGCATGCAGATTTATGAGCTCCTCCAGATGTTCCTTGCATCTTCAACAATTTCTCATCTTCATATACAGTCATGATGACTTGGTTCTCAAAGGAACTCCTTATTTCAACTATCCATTGAACATGTGGATGGAATGACCTTGTTGTTGAATGTGCACAAGGAACAACAAGTTTCTCAACAAATCTAGAAGATAGATAACATTAAATGCAATAGATATTTAGGGAATCTAGGTAACTTGATCCTGATGATGCCAATTCCCTTCAATTTGAGGATAGACCCATCTACAAAATACATTGTTGAATCTACATCATCATTTAATTCTTGAAATAAATCTTTTCCAAATGTCATGTGGTAGGTTGCACTAGTGTCAAGTAGTCAAGTATCCCTCGAAGATGCAAATGAAGTGTTGAACAAAAGTTTGAATTTATTCCAACATTACAATGTGCAACAATAAAGTGAGAAGATTCAGGAGCTTTACTTGACTCATGAGAATTACCTTTGTCTTCTTTCATCTATCTTTGTTTCTCTTTGATCGTCTTCCATGGAACCCAAAAATGTTTTGCATCATGTCCATTCTTCCTACAGTGGCCACAGTGAAGATCGGGTCTCTTGTTGTTATTGTTTCTTCCCCCTACCTCTAAAATTCTTTATCCCTTGTTCTCTTTTGTTTCATTCTCTCTTAGAATAATTATTTTATTGAATCTTTGAGCTACATGCCCTCTATTAGAAAAAAATAATAATTTAATAAACACATGAATGTCGCTTAAGAGACGTTGGTTTAACATAAAACCCTGTATTGAATCCTATTTGATGTATAATAAATGTTGACATAGAATTGATAACATGCGTTTTATGTCGACACAAGATCGCTTAAGCGGTGTTAGGTTTGTTTTTTTTTTAATTATTAATATATTGTACCTTCTTACACAATGTTATTATTAATGGACTCTACACTGGTTGACCAAGTGATATTCATTCATTATTGTCAATTTTAGTGACGATGAAGAATTAATTCTCTAAAAAAAAAGTGATTGTTGTGGACAGAAGATTACTTCGTTACATGATATCGCATCTTAAGTCTAGAATTATACTACAAGGCTAAATGAGTAATTTGGTTCATTGATGGAAACTAATACTTGGCTTCAACTCAAAGTAGATGCATTGCAAGAATCTATTACACATCTCTATGAGGAGGTTGGTTTACTTTAGGATAAAAAAATTAGGCTCAAATTTATGCCAATCAAGGTTTGAAGAATGATCATGAACTATTGCTTTCTTAATTGGCCGAGAAGGATAAGTCCGATTAAAATATGTGTAATAGCTTCAATCAACAATTTGTATAAGAATTAAGTGAATAAAGATCTACTAAAGATCAATTTATAGATTATTATCATATGTTTCATTGTTATTTCCAAAGATATTCTAATGTTGTTGTTGGTATTTTTAAGAAATATATTAAACAAGTGGATAAAAAAAAATTTGTATTTATAATGAGATGGAAGAAACATGATAATGCTTATCAACATCTCTATCATGAATTAGAGGACAAGGCAAGGTATTTGACACTTTCCAAAATGATATGTAACACTATTTTGATACCACTTCTTATCCTACATTATTGTCTACTCGTGAGCTATCTACTCTTAATTTTGAGAAGCACGCTAAACGATTTAGTTACAAATTGCTTTACTACATGGGTTATGTCAATGGTGGGCTTGGTCAGAAATGATAGAGTATTATCCCTCATATTATGCCTAAGACGAGGCTAGTGTGGACAAGCCTCATATTTTTTTGAGACTTCATCTCTTAATGCAAGCCATCCCCATTCTTATAATTTTTTGTTTTGTAAGAACCAAATTTTGCACCATATGTTGATGTTGATATTGGATTAGCAGTAGGTTTCAAATCCCTTTGTGTACCCCTTTGATGTATTATTGTATGTATTTGATAGAATTGTTTGTCTAACTAAATGTAAGAGGGTCTTATATATAGGGCTAGTGTGTTGACCCATATAGTGTATGCTAAGTTATTAAAAATGTGCAATTGTATGGTAAAATAAAATTGAGAGAGACAAGGTAATTTTAGGGGCGAAATTTCGCCAATTTTCATGCTTTTTTCAAAATATAAATTCGTTATTTGGTCATTTTTAGTCTCTAATATTGCCTATATTTACATAAATATGTTTTTTTTCTCATAATACTCGCCAAAATTTACATGTTTCAGTAGTAAATTGTATGTTTCATATTTAATATTGGCCTACCTATATATATACATGTTTTTTTCAACCCAACATAATCGCTTAGGATACTATACTTAAGTATAATATTATAATCCTTAAAAAATACCCTGGAGAGACCTTGTATCAAATGTGTTATAACTAGAACATGATAAGATATTCTAGTTATCTACAATTAATTCTATATTTAGGTTAGGTTAATGGATCCTGTGTTTCTTGATTTTGACCTCAATTGCAATAAACACTGAAGAATTGGTCTTCCTTTATTAAAGAAAAGGTTTTGTGACTTCAAATGATGGAAAAAATGTAAAACATAACTAGTTAATTTATTTTGGAATTTGTATTGAAGTTTTCAACATATAAAAAGATGATTATGTTAACTAAGTTATTTTAGAGTATACACATAAGTTATGCATTTGATGCAATTGATTGTTTTGTGGATCTATAATTGATCTAGTTTTGAATAAATATGGCACATCAAGGATGTGCATGGACTATTTGATCTTAAACAAAATAACAATCATTAACACTTATCCATTATTGCACATAAAGAACATATTGGCTTTTAGTTTTAGAAAAGCGCTAAAAAATTTCCCTTAAGGTGCTTACTACCACCCATCTTTACTATGCCTTAATGTGTTAGGATCATTCAAATGCTACCTATGATACTGATACTCATGGTTTCTTCTATTTATGTTTATATCGATAATTGTGTGCAATGTAAACAATTTATATAAACTATTCTCATCTAACTACCATTTTGCATTGCATGCATTTTGTAGGTATGGAGAAATGGGTGAGAGAATTATTTGTTTTAGTTCTCTCAAAGCTCATATTATTTTCTTTTGTTTTTTTTGCTAGATCGACTTTTTAATGTTGTGAAAAAGGGGAAAAATACCTAAAACAATTTGAGCATCTATTTTAAACAACCTTAAATAGGAATGTATCTTATGAGACATTCCATGGATGATAGAAACATCGCTTAAGTGACATTAATGTGAAAACGTTGCTTAAGTGACATTTATCGAGACATAATGTGCATATCCCCTCTTATTTTATGCTAGTTCAAACTCATTTCAATATTAAAAATTGAATTTTTCATTAGGGTTTGGTAGAAACATCAAATTTGGATCCCAAATGTAGTAGTGAGTTGGTTATAAAGTTTATTTTTGTGTGATTGGATATAGGTTTTTTTGAATTTGTTTCTAGTTTTCTTTTCAAAAATTTATATCATTTATTCTAATATTTTATCTTTAACTTTTAATATAAATTTTAAAATATTCAACCATTCTAACTTTTTCATAAAATTATATCAAAACAAAATTTAATAAATTTATTTAACTTGAAATGCAATTTTCCTGGTTTTATGTCACTTTCTCTACCAAAACTACCATAATCTAACAATTTCCCTTTTATTAACATTAAAAAGATAATGGGATAATTTTATTATAAATTGATATTAACACCCGATAATAATAATAAAAACGATAATTTTACTCAAAAGGATTTAATGCTAAAATCTATTGGGCTTATCAAATATTGTAATGTGCAGCTCTTATATCCAAATACAGCTTTATATCAACCTTATTTTGATATTTAAGAATATTCTAATGCAGCCCAGCCCTTGAATAAAAAGGAAGACTTTATGATATTGAAATAAATGTATTGCCATGACTTATATTATTTGAAATGGGTTAGTGGGTTAGATTACTGGCCACTCTCATTTTATGACATATATGCATAGAATTTGGAAAAGTGTCAATAATTATATTATATTTTTTTTAATTGATAATTTATCTAAATAAATAAGGATAATAAACTTATTAAAATTACTTTATGGTAATTCATGGAATATAGATACGATAGTATTCGGATCCGCTTGAGTTTGGAGTGGGAGAATGGATCGGCCGACGGCGGAATGAAGCGAGGCGCCAATGCGGCTAGGGCCTAAACCCTAGTCGTCTTCGTTTTTTGCAGGTGCACGGATCTCCGTCTTGCTTACAGGGCCGCGGATCGGCGTTCAGAGCGTTCATTGCATGCGTTTTGGAGCAGTGTTTGGCTCCTGTCTTCTGGTGGTTGAGCTACGATGGCCCCAGATCCGATTAATGAGATGGGAGAAGATCCTTTGGAAGCTTTCAAAGCATTAGTCCGTTCGGCAGGACCTAAAGCTAAGCCTTCTGTCTCATCTAAGTTTGTTAAGAAGATGGAGGAGATCCCTTCTCTGGAGCTATCTCCAGAGGAGCCTTGCGATCTTGCCCTCCTTCTAGCAGAAAACGCCCTCATTGGAAAGTTTACGGGGTTATGGCCTAGCCCCAAAATGGTGGAGGCATGGGTGGAAGACCGTTGGAAGCCACTGATGCATGGAACTGTTTCTCTGTGTGCAGTAGGTAGGGGTTTTTTTGTCTTCAGCTTCTCGAGGAAAGATGACCGTGACCTAGTTTTCAGATCTGGACCCTATTTCATGGGGTCGAGGGGGCTGTTCTTAGCCCCCTGGACTCTTGATTTCAATCCCCGAGATGAGATCACCGTAGCCCCTGTTTGGGTTAGGCTGCCTCATCTTCCCTTACATCTCTGGGGGATAGGATCTCTGGAAGAGATTGGAAATAAGCTGGGGCAGTTCCTGGACAGTGTGGTGCCGAAAGGGGACCAATTTACCTGCGCTCATATTTGTGTTGAGGTTAACCTCGAGAAAGGACTTCCGGAAGCCATTCAGCTCTCCCTGGGGGAATGGAGCCATATCCAAGAGCTGGATTACGAGCAGATACCTTTTAAGTGCCTCCGGTGCCATGCTTACGGTCATTTCGCAAAAAGCTGCCCCAAAGCCTCTGAGGATGCGGGACTAGTCAAAGAAGGTGATTTTCAGCCAGTAACTAACCGGCGAAGGCAGCCAAGGCGAAAGGAGCCTGCCCAGGCTCCGAAGGCCACTCATTCAGCAGAGGCAACTCTAGAAAATAAAAACAGCTTTGATGCGCTGAAGGAAGATGAAGCCCTAGATCCAGAAGCAACAGCAGATAAGGAAGATCCCCCGACAGTCGAAATCCTTTCGGATCCCGCCCCCTCAGAATTAGTAGTAGCGAAGGAAATCCGGGCTTCAGATCCTGAACCCTCTGCCCCTGCAGGTCTGGTTGTCTCAGTCCCCTCTAGCAGCTCTGTGGAAACTTTTGATCCTGAAGACATTTCAGTCCCGTCTCCACCCCTTACCCGAGGGCGAAAGTCCAACAAAGCGCGCAGAGAAAAGGAGGCGGCCTCCAGCATTTCTTTAGGTTCTCAGAAAAAATTGGATCCTTTCTTTAAGGGGCTTTCAACCCACTCGGTTTAATGCTTTGCTTTTGTCTTCTACTTTGCTCAGAGTTTGTGAGAATTTACTCATGTAAGCATTTGTTGTCATTTTCTCGAATTAGCTCTAGATGCAATTGGGATTTGTCTCCCAAGACATTCACAAGAAGGTTGGCAGCACTGTTAGAGGTCACCAACTTTCTTCAGATATGTAACTTTCGGATTCTGGCTTGACAGAATGCCGCTTAATGCAACATAACCGTTCTTGTTAAAAAAAAAAAATTACTTTATGGTAATAACTGTAAAATATAAATATAATTATTAAAAAAATTAAAAAATTATTTAATTATAATACATAATTTAATATAATTTAAAATTTATATAAAAATCATTTTAATTTATCTATATATTTAAAATAATATTTATATTGACGACATCATCATCATAATTGAATTGAGAAAAGAAATATATTAGAATTGCATCAAAATAATATTTATATTGACATCATCATAATTGAATTGAGAAAAGAAACATATTAGAATTGCATCAAGATTCTAAAAAGTGGAGTAGGATTTAACATTATAAAAATATTAATATTAATAAAAATTTAAGAAACTTTGAGATTGAATGAAAATTTGAAAAGAAAAAAATATTTAAAAAATCAATATTAAATAAAAAAATTAAGAGACTTCAAAAATTATGTAAAGAAAAATTAAAAAGAATATATGTCTTCGAAAATCAAATTAACATAAGTAATTGGAAAAGTAATCTTAATAAACTCTTTGCTTCCTTTCTAATGTAAAAAAAATCAAGCATATCATTTATCTTTACAATAATGGAGAAAATCAAATCTTAAATCTTATATTAAGAATGAAAAAACTTAAAAAGATACCAAAGTTGGATCAAAATGAGATATTAAAACATGATAATCTAATTCTTACACCTCACATCAAACAATCTATCAAGCTAGCATTTCCTAAAAATAGAATGAAATTTTACTCATATTTTCAAATGGAGAAACCAAAATAACCTCATTAATCATGAAATTACTTGATGAATCATAATTAGTCTCTTTTTAGCAAAGTTATTTGGCTTGGTTGTTAACTTGAAAAATAGAGATTAGTCTTCTTTTTTTTTAAGCTACTTAGATAGATTGTTGAAAGAAAAAAATAATAAATTGTTAAAAAAACAATAATAAAAGAGGCTAAAAGGCATGTGACATCATGGATCAACCAATTACAAGGGAACACATTTCAACCCTAATAGTTATGGATGACGATTGTAAAGACAAATAATAATAACTCAAGATAACACCTTTCAACCCTCATAATTGTTGATGAAGATTGTAAAGATAAATAATAATAACTCATTTATTGTTTTGCTGATTTTCAAAAACCTATTTTGAACCACATTCTTTTTTCAAAGATAAAAAAGACCATTTATATTCTATGACTAAGCTCTATGTAAATATAGATATGTGTATATAAATCTAGTACATGTTGATAAGTGTGTGTCAACATGTACATGTATATATACATATGTATGTGTCTCCCCATACATACATACATACATACATACATATATATATATATAAACAAAATTAAAACATTAATTGGGGTTGGCTTCAAGTTGTTTAAAGTGAAATGAATGAGATTTCAAATGTAATTTTAGTCTCTCACAAAATATGCCTTCTCTTGGATGTAATCATCTGTGCATTGAAAAGCTAATTTTCCATCGTAAAGACTCTTAGGAAGCTTGTCCCTATTGTCTTTAGCTATTGAAGTTTTGCAAATAAAGATAGAGGGAGTTGATCTTTTGAGCAATTAAAGCAATCCAATTAATCCTAGCGAGAGCCCTCGATCCCGAACAAGACAAAGTAAGTCTAAGCAAGGAAGCTCTTCCAGCATCCAAACCATCTAAGTAATTCCAGCCTACGCATCCCCCAATGACGAGCAATCATCTAAAGCTAGCAAGCATACATGCATGTGCTCATTCCTTGCAAGAAGACTACCACCGAACAGGAAGCAACTGAGTTGTTCTTTACTCATGTTTGGGTATCTAAGACTCCTTTTAACGCTCGAAGCACAAAGAATGCATCGTATATAAATGTGATGGCCAAAGAAGGTTAAGGAGTATACCTAGAATGATTTAAAAGAAGATCCATGATGGAGACTACCCAAGTGATACTAATTGATATATTGTGGTGGTGGTGGTTAAAGTCCCCTTAAACCAAACTTTGGTCTATGGGATCTAAAGAAACGAATTATTTAGTTTGTTTTAAAATTGTATTTCTGTGCTCAAAGAGCTTGGAGAGAATAGTGGTGAGCACACTATAATTTTGACAAGTTAAAAAGCTATGAAACTTGGTATTGCAAAAAATATTATGAAAGTGAGATCTAATGTGAGTGTAATGAATTATTGTATTTTAATATAGAAAAATTATTAATTTTAATTTAATCAATTACACATATTTTTACAACATTTTGAATTTTTTTAAATAATATTATTAAAATAATAAGTTTTAGACATTATTAAAACAAGTTTCAAATACTTACTCTAGAAATGTGACTAACCATTAAAAATAAAAATAAAAATAAAAATAAAAATAAAACAAAAAAATCCTTGACAAATAAATTTGTAATATTTAAAAATATAAAAATAATATTTTGAAATTGATAAATTTGTAATATTAAAAAATATAAAAATAATATTCTAATAATAATATTTTTTTTTTAAATTGAAATTAAAGAATTTGATATAAATTTGTAATATAAAAAATGTATAAAAATAATATTTTGAAAAAAAAACTAAAAAAATTAAAAAATTTGATAAATATATATTATAAAAATCAATAGAATTGAAACAATTTATATTATAAAAATCAATAGAATTGAAAAAAATTATAATATAAAAATCAATAAGTTTATAATAATATTTTGAAACTTTGAGGAATAGTTCAATTCGTTGGAAGATCCTTCCAAGTTAGATATTTTGAAAAATATTTAATTTGATTTTTTCTTATAAAAGTTAGTTTTATATTATAAAAAAATGAGTTTAATATTTTTATTTTTATTATAGTTAAAAAATAAAAAACATAACTTTATGGTTTAGTTTTACTTTGGTTTAACAATTCAAATATTTTGAATTTATACCTAATATTTTAATATTTTTATTTTTATTATAGTATAAGAAATAAAAAATAAAACTTTATGATTTTTAGTTTTACTTTGGTTTAACAATTTAAATATTTTGAATTTATACCAAATATTTTCAAATATTTAATGATATTCTCTTTATCTATCTTTATCTTTATCTTTTAAAATTTATTTTTTATTAAAAAAAAGTAAACTTAATATTTTATTTTTAAGTTTAAAACTTTTACTATAATTAAATATAAATTCATATTAAACATGAAATATTTAAATTCATATTAAACATCATCTTTTCAAATATTTAAATCTTTAATGTGTTATTACCTTCGTTTCTTAGGCTAGAGATATTATTCTCTAACTCATTGTTTTTCTAATAGAAGTTAGAATTAATGGGACAAAATAACATATTGCTATGTAAGTTTTTTTATTATTAATGTTAGTAACCTCTATCCAAATATATTGGTTGCAAGGGTCTTTTTTATAAATCCTATCATGGGGGGAGATGTTCTTCCTAATGTAACAAGTTATACCCCAATGCCTCTACGATAGGATTGCTTGTTCCAGGTTGATCATAGTACAAAGCCATCTATGTTAGGGACCTTAGATTCTTCGTGCTCCCAAGCTTCAACTAACAGTATAATATCAACTTCATTCGGGATCCAACTTAGTTTGGGGCCTTTGTTCCATGGAAAGCCCCGACAGTCCCAAGAAAGAATCTAGAGCATGTTGGATTTATATTGATTACTATCTTTTTGGTTTCTATCTAAGATAACAGCTTTTCTATTTCTAATTATTGCCCACTTTCCTTCCTTCCTAGCTTCTTTTACCTTTTGAACCTCCCTTCTTAATTCTACTTGATCTTCTCGAATGAGATCTTCATTTATAAATATTCTTATTCATTTTAGACTTGATGTTTTACTCAGTATGTCATACTTATGGTCAGTAGAGCTCACCTTTATCCGGATTAGCCTTCCTTTATTCTCAGATAGTTTTCCCAACCTTGTTGTTTCGGTGAGACATGTTATTTCAATTTGTAATCTATTATTTAATTCTATCTGGACTATGGCTAATGTATCCTTGTCTACCTCCTCTTTCAAATCGAAGATTATAAGGTTCAAGGCCCATTTGTTACGCTCATGGTCTAATTCTATCAATTTTTTCATTTCCTCTTTAATGGGTTTGATATCTAATTTACCTACCACACTATTTAGGGTGAGATTGTTATTAACTTTTTCTTCTGGTTCTTTAATCATGTCCTTCATTTTAATACTTTCTAAAGTATCGAAATCTCCTTATTGGAATGTTTGGTTCGTATCTTGGCTTTGTTTTTCTATTGCTTGTAATCTAATTTCCATTATCTCCATTTTATTTTCCAATAGTTTTATTTTATTTTCTATTTGTTTTTGGATTTTGTCTTCAAGAGATGTAAATTTATTTTCCAGCATGGCTTCTAACTTTGTTTGTAGGTTAACTTCTCTTTCTTCTCTACGTTTCTCTAATGACTCTATTCATTAAGGATTTGTAGTGTAACGGTGCGAGGTCTACCTTTGAAATCTTTGGTAGATGCGGTGAATTATTCATACTTGTGAACAAAAAGAAATATATGAGCAGTAGATATGTATTAAAAAAAAGATAAAGAATGTGTGCACCTGATATAACTGTTCGAGATTTCCTTCCAACCCTCATGAACAAAAATAAATATATGAGCAGTAGATATGTATTAAAAAAAAAGATAAAGAATGTGTGCACCTGATATAACTGTTCGAGATCGCCTTCCAACCATCGTTCAGATCGATGTGGAATCCTCCACTCCTCAAATTGAAGAGATCAAATGCACATTTAGGGTGGGATCAAAATCGACCCATGAATAATCTCAGAGATCAAAATGTGACACTAGTTCAAATCACAGACTCGTTCAAATCTACAACACTCATCCAAATTGTAGAGGTTCATTTCAAATCTATGGCTCGTTCAGATTGAGGAGGATTCAAATCCTTGAGTATTGAGAAACAATCTCCAGCACTCGTTCAAATCACAGAGGCTCTCAAATATGCAGCTCCTTCAAATCACAAAGGAATGCATATAAAATTTGAAAAGGCTCATTGAATTATAATGACAGAGATCAAAATGCGGCACTAGTTCAAATTGCACACTCAATAGAAACCAAAGATCAAAATGCACGGATCAAAATGTGGCACTCATTCAAATTGCAGACTCCAACTCAAAGTGCAGAGATCAAAATGTGGCACCAGTTCAAATCGCAGATCAAATTCTGGAGAAGCGTTTTATAATGTATAACCTCAAAATTAAAAGTAATACACCCTACCCTATTTTCCTTATAGAAGTGGGTCTTTCCCCTATCGAAAGCCTCGTTATGACTAGGCTCCTATTATACAAGCACAAAATCAATAACATGGGAGACCATAGACTTCCTAAGCTAGCTTTTAATTCCAGCCAAAATCACCTAAGGCTCAAGCGAGGTTGGTATAAAGATACGAGGGCCTCGTTAAACCATTGGGTGATCGACAAAACTATTGCATTGCAAAATATTAATAACATTAAAAATATTGTTAGTTCTAAGTTTAAAAAGAAAATGTGGTGTGAGAAAGATTTAGATGCTAAAAGAAAATTAAGATATTATAAAGAGGTCTTCAACCCTACTCTAGAAGATCAAAAGTATCTCTCTCTTTTAACTAGTTCAAAGAAAAAAATTAATATAGCCAATATATGAACGAACTCTCATGAGTTCCATAATGAAACATGTCGCTGGGGAGTTCCTAAAACACCATGGGTGGAAAGGATCTGCCATCTTTGTGAGAATATGATTGAGGATGAAAATCACTTTCTCTTAGAGTGCCCTACATACACCCACATTAGATCTCAGTTTCATAATCTTTGTTGCAATGCCGATCTTCTTAGCCTTTTAACTTGTCAAAACTATAGCTAGCTCGCGACAATTCTATCCAAGCTCTTTGAGCATAAAAATATAATTTTAAAACAAATTAAATAATATGTTTCTTTAGATCCAATAAACCAAAGTTAGTTTTGGTTTTAGGGAACGTTAACTATCATCATCATCTTATATCTCAAAAAAATCTTTGAATTCATATTAAACCTGATGTTTTCAAATATTTAATTATTTAATATGGTTCTCTTCATTGGTCTTTTTTGGAATTCATATTAACATAATATTTTCAAATATTTAATGTGATTCTCTTTAATTGTCTTTTTCTTTGAATTTGTAGTTTGACTATTAAAAATCATAAGCTTAACTTTTATTTTGTTATTAGTGTAAGAAATATATTTATAAACTTCATTCTTTTAATTTTACTATTTTTAAACATCTCGAAATATTTTTTTTGAATTCATCTAGAACCAGAATCTCTGTCGATCACGACAAAAGTTATACCTCAAATAAGTTGAGAATCGAGATTCGAGATACAAGAAATTTTGCGAGGACAATTAGGCTGTCATAAGGTCAACCACGTGCAGCTTTTAATATAAGGTAAAGAGTACCTTTACCGATTGCGATGAGACGAGGGTAGAGGACGCGGGCAATTATACATTACCAAATGATTCCAAAACCTTATTTAACCAAAATATCCATCAGAATTACTCCATTGAGCACTTCAGAAGCATCAGAAGTCATGGAAGGGTTTGCAAACATTAGTATTGTAACGTGTTTGCTGGCAGCAGTTTTGTCTTTTACAAAATTGGGTTTAGGTTACGCAGCAGAGACTCAACCCAGTCCCAAGCCTTTGGTTTCCGCCATCTACATATTTGGAGACTCTACTGCAGATCCTGGCAACAACGATGGTCTTGCAACGATTTTCAAGGCCGACTTTCCTCCATATGGGAGAGATTTGGGGAATCATAAACCCACTGGTCGATTTACTAATGGAAAATTAGCAACAGATATACTTTGTATGACTCTATGAACATTAACTTGCAGGTTATATGTAGAATAAAGCATTTGATAGCAGCTTGGTTGTACTGTTTTACAAAGCGATAGTAATTTAGTTTGTCTTGAATCACAGTACAGCAATAAAGGATCAGACTCACGCTGTTCTAAACAAATTAGGATTGTAGTTAAAGTTTGAATGGTTATACTAGCTAATGATGCTATAGTTAACTGTTAATTTGAACTGTGTACAGCTGGTCTAGTAGGTCTTCCTGATTTACTGCCCGCATATTTGGATCCGCAATTCCAGGGGCAACAAATACTTACAGGCGCCAGCTTCGCTTCTGCTGCAGCTGGATACTATGACTCTACCTCAGTCTCTCTTGTTAGTATATCTTCTTTCACACGTCTCATTTCAGAATTTTAATTTCCAGTTCTATAATTCTCATGACCTTTAATCTCTGCAGAATGTTCTAACTTTGAGGCAACAAGTAGAGAATTTCAGACAGTATAAAGGGAAGCTTGCGAATATGATAGGCGCCGCTAATGCCAGCAAGATCATATCAGGAGGCTTGTTTGGGATAAGCATGGGAACAAATGATTTTGCCCTTAATTATTATGTGAACCCCCTTTTAAGGAAAAAATATACTGTAACGCAGTTCCAGGATCTTCTTCTACGCTCTCTCTCGGATTTTATACAGGTAATATAAACTGTCATCAATTTAATGGTAATGTTAGGCATTTATTCATCGATAAAATCACCGTTGGAATGCCCTTGTGACAGAGCATCTACACGGAGGGTGCCCGCAGACTTGTTGTTATTGGCGTTCCTCCTTTTGGCTGTTTGCCTTCCCAAATTACGCAGCACAACTTGATCGGCAACACATGCGTTGAGGAGTTTAATGATGTTGCAGTTTCCTTCAATCAGAAGCTTGTATCGTTAATAGAGACGATGAAGCCCAGATTTCCTGGCCTGACAATGGCTTATATTGACATATATGATAAGCTGCTTGACATCATACAGTATCCCAGTAAATATGGTAACCTACTCCATCTAGTGTATCTCGTCTTTACTTTTCTCTTCATAATAACAATGATTTTTTCTAGTATATCGTTCGCTTGATAAAGTAATGTGTTTGTTTGTGGGTGCAGGGTTTGAAGAAGTGAGGAAAGGTTGCTGTGGAACAGGTTTGGTAGAGGTAGCTTATTTGTGCAACTCCAAAACCCCAACCTGTCCGGATGCATCGAAATACGTGTTCTGGGATTCAGTCCATCCAACAAGCCATACTTACGCGATCCTTGCCCAAAACATGTTACAGCAAGGTCGTCCGCTTATCAGCTAGCTACGGCACTACATCTGTTCCGTCTACTGTTTATACAACTCAAAGGAAATCATAAAATTTTAATAATACTTCCACTGTTTTTACTGCGCCCCCAGTGGTATAGCTGGACTGGAAAATAAAGTGAAATAAAAGGATATTTTGTAGCAAGTGCGTGTAACTGGACTTGCAAATGAAGTAAGGTTATAGCTCGCGCCCATGCTTGCAGCATATTAAATCTACAAACAAATTTTAATAATACTTTGACTGCAACGCGCGGCCTCGTGGTTAACAGTAACACTTCACCATCTCCTTCATCTTTATTGCAGTAAGAAAATTGTGGGAATTTTAGTCTTTCCACACATTTGTTAAAGCAATTGATGAGCATTTTCAAGTTTAAATCAGATCTTGTTGCTATCTTAACGTCACTGAGTTTTATCTTTTTTTTCATTTCAAACAAATATGCATAAAGCAATTGATGAGCATTTTCAAGTTTAAATCAGATCTTGTTGCCATCTTAACGTCACTGAGTTTTATCTTTTTTTTTCATTTCAAACAAATATGCATGTTTGCGTTTGAGTTGAGTGAGTTCTCTTGGTTATAATTTTTATTTAAATATAACTAGTATATTTATATAGTTTGTGGTTGGATTAAATATTCATAGGGATAGGTTCAGAGATAGCTATGAGATCAAATGGTTGAGAAATAGTCATAAAGATGGGATCAAATGATTGAGAGATAGCAATGAAATGGAAGACACTTTGATTTTTTTATTCCTTATATTTTTCTAGTTAAACTAGTTCAACTTTGAGTTATTCATGCCTAGATACATGTTATCAAGAACATGCAAAGATACATGTTATCAAGAACATTCTACCTGTTGCTTATCCATTCATCATTTATGAGTTATCCATACATTGCTACCATTATCCATTCTATCATCTAAAGAGTATACTTGTATACATGTCATAGGTCGTAGTCCACCCAAAACCTCAAATAAAAACATCTATCAACATAATTTTTAAAAATTATAAAACTAAAAGACCCAAAACTATTTATAAGTTGGCCTTTCATAAATTTGATGAGTCATGAATTTTGTTTCCTTTGGCTATGTCTTTTAAAACAAAAATCCCAGCTTAAATGCATTATTTTGGTAATAAGAGAGAAAAGATCTTCAATATAAAGATTAAATACAAAATAATAGGTTATAGTAAAGAAATACAGAGCAACATACATAATAATAAATAACTTTGAGGGAAAAGATAATATAAAGATTAAATACAAAATAATAGGTTATAGTAAAGAAATACACAACATACATAATAATAAATAACTTTGAAGGAAAAGATATTCAATATAAAGATTAAATACAAAATAATAGGTTATAGTAAAGAAATACACAGCAACATACATAATAATAAATAACTTTTTGACTTTGTTTTTTTTTTTTTATAAAATAATGTATAAATATAAAAATAAAAATATTTCTCTTCTCAAACACAATATTATTATTAAAGACCAAGCTTTAGTTTCCACCTTGCATTCCCACCTTTCCCTTACACCAAACAAATTTCATTCTATCCACTAAGTTAGTTAAAGAACTTGATACATTATCTCATGCATAATCTTGAGTATAGTTATCTCATTAGACTCCGTCGCATCTCAAATGTTGTGGAATTTCATCCAAATATGCTTTCCCCATGGAAGGAACTTGGGATTTTTTGCCAAGGAAATTGCATTTTGATTGCCACATCGCATCTCAAATGTTGTGGAATTTCATCCAAATATGCTTTCCCCATGGAAGGGACTTGGGATTTTTTGCCAAGGAAATTGCATTTTGATTGCCAAAACAAAATGCCATAGACCCATGTTCAAGTCTAATATGTATTCATAATTGTTACAACAAAGTGATTTCCTTGGAAGCCTATCAAGTTGGATTGTACCATAATTCATTATCGAAATCGAAAACCACTTTTTTCCTTACTCTTCTAACTTATATCTCCTTCAAACAATGTAAATATACATGCACTAAATGTGGACTTTACATTGTCCACATCATGTACCCACTTAATATCAACAAATTCATGCATTTCAAGGCTCTTGCTTCCATCTCCTTGACAACAGTTATCATATTCATCGGTACCCCATAGGTACCTAAAGATATTATTCATTGTTCTCTAATGATCTCTATTTGGAT
The DNA here is from genome assembly GCA_001517045.1 of Pseudotsuga menziesii. NCBI lineage: Eukaryota > Viridiplantae > Streptophyta > Pinopsida > Pinales > Pinaceae > Pseudotsuga > Pseudotsuga menziesii. Next base: position 1,357,018 of record LPNX010496631.1, on the reverse strand, counting down.
TTGTTGTGTGCCTACTTAGAACTCCCAGTGCATGTGTGACATCTAGATTTGTGCACACCATTGGATGCATAAGGCTACCAACCTCACTAGCATATGGCACCTTTGTCTTGTCCTCTTCCTCTTGTTTTCTCTTAGGACTCATGTTAGTTGAGAAACTCACTCCTACTCAAGATGGTGGAGTGCAAGTTACTTCCATTTATCTATCCTAGAGAGATCAAGTATGTTGTCCACCTACATTCTTTGGTTGATAAATGCTCCCTATTTTGGTAGTCTCTCTTCACCTCAATTCCCTAACAATAGTGCAACTCACATAAGTCCTTCATGTCAAACTCACGTGACGATGGGCTTAGCATATTAGGCTAGTTTCTTAACATTGTTAAATAAAATAATATCATCACTATATAAAACCTTGATAATGAAGTTATTATCTTCTTGTTTGAAGTAAACACAATGGTCCACTTCAATTCTTACAAAGCCTTGTCCCACAACATATTTGTCAAATTCTTGCTACCATTGTGTTTGGGACCATTTCAACTAACACAATGATCTCTTCTACCAGCGCACCATGTCTTCTCTCCCTTTTACCATAGATCCTAGTGTTATTAATGAATATTTCTTCTTTAAGCTCACCATGAAGAAATGTTGACTTCACATCCTTTTTCTCCACTTCCAAATCATAAAAGGTTATTAATGCCAACAACAACCTAATATATTCCATGGCAACTAGAGAGAAAATATCCCCATGGTGAACACCCTCTACTTGAGACTGCCCATTGCTACCAAATAAGATTTATACTGCTTCACAAGACCAACAAAGTATACTTCTTCTTGAACAAACATGTGTATCCAATTGCCTTCCTTCCTTTAGGAAAATCCTACAAATACCAAATTTGGTTTTGTTCTAAGGACTTCATTTCTTCCTCCATGGCTCTCTTCTAGTGAAGGGTCCCTTCACCATTAAGAGCCTATAACATTTACTAACTCATCACCGGTGTAAGATAAAGCAAAATAACTAAAATTTGTTGGCTCATACACTCTTCAAGGATCCTACTTAAATTTGCCCTTGATGAAACTAATCATGTTCAAGATGCATATTTTCATTAGTTCATAATCGCATTTTTTTAAGTTGACTTTCATCTTCGTTCTCTAGAATTTCTAAATCTATCCTATGCAACAATAGATCAAATCCATCTTTAACTCCAAGTAGAAAATATGAAATTATTGCACATTGTACGTTTTCTACTAGTGCAAAATTTTCATGCTTCTTCATTATAATTTTTATTGTGTGTATTTCGATGCTCAAATAAAATCCACAACTTGTATCCCTTCATTTCTTTTGTATATTTAATAAACATCAATATGTTGTTGTCCAAGTATTTTCTATTCACCTTAGGTACAAGCACGTAAGTCCCACACCCAACAACAGTTTAAGATGTGAAACATAAGGTTTCTGTCAAATCCACGACTCCCCTACTGTCTTGTCATACAAAACAATAGATCAAATCCATCTTTAACTCCAAGTTGAAAATATGAAATTATTGCACATTGTACGTTTTCTACTAGTGCAAAATTTTCATGCTTCTTCATTATAATTTTTATTGTGTGTATTTCGATGCTCAAACAAAATCCACAACTTGTATCCCTTCATTTCTTTTGTATATTTAATAAACATCAATATTTTGTTGTCCAAGTATTTTCTATTCACCTTAGGTACAAGCACATAAGTCCCACACCCAACAACAGTTTAAGATGTGAAACATAAGGTTTCTGTCAAATCCACGACTCCCCTACTGTCTTGTCATACAAAACTAAACTAGGTGATATATTATTCAAATGTTTATTGTAGCGACCACTTTAGTGAAAACCTTTACTCAAGCAACATCCACTTCCATGTTCTATGCTTTTTCCATCAAGTTTTTTTCAACCTCTCACCAACGCTATTTTTCTCGAGAGTATGTAGGGTGGTATTCCACCTTCAGATACCTTGAGATATCGAAAGAAATTAAAATCATTGTAACTATACTTATGAACCCTATTTTTGTTTCTCAAACCCTTCACCTTCTTCCCACTTTTCCTTTACACCAAGGTAACAAAAGTCTTAAATACTTCAACTATGTAGCGTCATTTTTATTCCTCATGAAGAAAACCCATCAATTAAAATGATAAATAATGAGACTCTCCAATGGAGACCACATCCATATTCCCATATATATATATATATATATATATATATATTGCATTATAAAGTGCTCATAGGTTATTTTCACCTTTGTTTTTTTGCATTGTGACAGAAGACGGAAAAGTCTTGACAGTGGAACCTATAATTATAGGACTTGGAAATTCACGGCTATAGTGAATCTACAGAGTGTAATTTTGGTCTCAAATGATGAATGAAATTACGCTTTTTTCTCTTGGAAAAAAAAAAGTTATTTTCACCAATATGTCTAACATGATGGTGGGGAGATATCACGTTTGAGGTCTTGCAACTGCATTGCATTGCAACTACCTATGAATGGTGTAGTCACATCCAACTTGTATAAAGTTACAAGACTGTAAGCACTCTTGGCCAAAACCATATCCCTTCAAACTGATCTACAACATCTTTTAGAGAATATTATATCAACAAATGCATCAACCATTTGGCTCACTAAAAATAAGTCTATTCAAATCCCAATGCATGCCATACATTAGGAATCCACTTTATGAATCCATCTTTGTATTGGGGCATTTACACTACCATGCCTAATAATTTCATAACTAAAATTATCTCTAATAAAGATTTTTCCTCCATATGATTCTTTATAATCCATGAACAACACCCTATGATTTATACGGAAGGAATCTCCCAAAGCAATAAATGATGCCTCCTCATGGGCATTAGTTAAAAACATGCCAAAGAGAGATACATGTTTCCCTCATAACTAAAATTTTCAATAATTGAATCCTCCTAATTTATTTTTTTCCTTCTAAGAAGGATTAACCTTGCACTCCCTCTTCTTGTGACCTCTCTGATGGCACCTTTATAAAATCAATTCAAGTTGCTTCTTGCTTTTACTTGCATATATTATTCCTCTAGACCTAGATTTCCTCCTAGTATATCTCTCATCACTTTAATCCTTAGAGCAACCTCTAGTCACTAAAGATTTTAAATCAATGTTTATTTAATAATTTCTTCTCCTTATATCCTCTTAGCGAAATTGAGTCGTGATTTCCTCCAACTTGAGATTCTCTGCCTTTGTCGCTCCATTGATGCGAACTATCAAATTTTCCCAAAAATGAAAAAGACTATAGAATGCATTGTTCATTGTCCTTTTCTTCAATATCAATTAGCTTAAGTTGATTAAGTAAAGCAATGAAGGTATTAAGGTGATATGTATCCCTATCATCATCCTTCATGTCCATATCATACATAGTATTTTGTAAGAATATCATATTCATGAGGGATTTAACCACATAGAATAAACCAAATTTTTCCCAAAGCTCCTTTGTTGTAGTTCCCTTTGAAACATTCATTAACACGCAATAAAGTATATTAAGAACAACCAAGACAATGGTTTTATTATTCATATTGTCCCAATCCTCTTGCTTCGTAGCATTAGGCTTCATGTTCTTCCATATGACTTCCTTCTTCTCTCTTTTAATAAATAGATATTTCATCTTCAACTTCCACAAACTAATGTTGTGTCTATTTATTTTGTCAATCTATGAATGTCTAGAGCATGTTATTTCTTCTAGCACATATATCTTTCAACATGTTGGCTACCTCAAAAATCATTGTTGCAACAACACAACACTACATGTTTTGAGCTCCTTAACCTAGACAATCTCATATGTATGGTTCTTGGATCAATACCTCAAAATAAGGTCTCAACATTCCAATATTTTATGGTAGCAAGTTTCTTTAGCTTGGAAACAAAGGTATCCTCTTGTATCCAACAACTTCTCCAATACTAATTGTTAAACTTTGAGAGCAACCTACAACAAATGGAGAGAATCTATAGCACAAATCTATTCAACATAGAGATTAAATTCAAAATAATAGAACAACCATAACAAAGAAGCACACAAAACAGCAAAGAAGTTTTTCTCACTAGGGACAAAGATTTTTCACCATATTGTTTTTTTACAAAGAATGTACAAACATAGAAACAATTTACACCTAAAATCAAGAATACAATTGGAAAATAACTATGTTTGTAAAATAAAAGAATGCAATCTAAATATTATTTACACATCGGATATACAAATGAAAATTTACAGTTACACAAATCATGCAATTGGTAATATCTTATCATGTTATGGACCCCAAATCTCAAAATGAACCCCAAACTTGTATCATTATTAGAGGTCGCGTTCATGACCAGTTACTTATAAAGGTGGTGCTTCAAGATGTAGTCCCATGTATTTAAGTTTTGAAATATTGGACAAATAGTTCATTTAGAGGACCTGTCTCATTGTCGGAGGCCATGTTCATGGCCAGTTACCTATAAAATTGGTGTTGCAAGGTGTAGTCCCATGTATTTAATCCTTGTAATATCCCTTGAATGAATATTTCCTTTAGAGGCAATGGCATGTGGTCTTGGTCCAAATTCATGGCCCATACCCCTCAAACACTTCAAGAAAAAAAACCTATATTTCAGCCTCAATGATTCTTATGTAGATATGCCCTTACACAAGTGATAGACGCTAGCCTAAATAAGGACCTAGCTCACTACTAACCAGTGATTCCATCTTGAGGGTTTGCTTCATGGTTTATAGCCTCTCCATCTAGAATTTCCCATAAAGATGGGTGCTTTAAGGTATATCACCCTATATTTCAACCTGTTAGAATGACTCGAGTGAGGATAAGATTTCTTAGCATGCCAAATTTTAGAACTACGTCCAATGATTCTAAATAAATTTCCTATTTCATAGTTTGGGGATGCTTTGTATACCCATGAGCTTTGGTGTTAAGCATTGTTTTTCCATGATACGCCATTGGTGACCCTTTCCCAACACATTTCCATAGCAATTTTGGATGCATTAAGGGATGAAAGATTCGTTATTGTTATTCAAATTGGCGGACGATGATAATAAAAGAGAACGATAAAACAACTATGATGAATGAAGGATATCTTACCTCAAACTGATGGATATGAATGAGGAAGGGTAAGAACATAAAAACCATAAAGTGAGAAATTAAATAGTTAAAGGTCCTCTAATAATACTTAGGAAAGGGACTGCATTAAGATTTAACATGGAAGGCTATGAAATACTACATAGCCTTAACTATGTAGTATTTCATAGCCTCCCATTAGTAGAAGCACTCCCACTTTTGAAAGCGAGATCTCAGTTACTTCCATAGGATCAGAAAGACCCCCCTACTTTTTCTATGTTCTCATTCCATTCGGACAAGCAGCCAACGTCGATTGATCCAATTTTGTGTGTCTCTCCAGCCCCTTACTCAAATAATCCAATAAGCAACGAGAGCATAAGCATATCCCATCGTAGATGCTACATAAAAGGTAGGTTATGTCCAGCAAATGAGTTCCCCGCCCCCACATTGAAAAGGAAAAGGAAAACCCCATCGGGCCTGTTAGGGGCATGATGGGGATGACCTCGTAATCTATTTCCCGCCGCGTTGTCATTCCCATAATCCCTAAAGAAAATATGGCAATTATTGGATCAACCATGGATAGATGGGATCTGTTTCCACTTGTTTGTTTTCAATGATGACTAGAGGCAGATGGGTACATGTGCGAGGGAACTAGTTGGGGTTGTGGATAAAGGCAATTGGAGGAAGAGAATAAAATGAAACCAAGTCATTAATATGGTTAATGAAAGTAAAGATGAATATTATTTCCACATAATTAAAATGGAAAAAATTCATACTTCGAAACATTCAAAATGAAAATTAAACTATCAATGTCTATAACAATTCATGTTTAAGTTTAGTTTTGGAGTAAGATTTCAAATTGACTTTGACTGGTTAAAAGTTCATTTTATTTGGAGGTAAGGAAACAACTTAACTTGCCAAGGTTCGTAGGAATTTAGTAAGAATGGAAGCATGCTTCTTTATGTACCAAGATGAAAATATGCTCCCTTGCAAACCACCAATAGGTTATTTCTATTAGAATTGTCACAACAATAATCATGGGTAAATTTTATTGTAAAACAAAATTTACCTAGATGGTTAATGTAATAGTGCTAATTCATGAGACAGTGGTAGTTCATGAAACTATAGTAATAATGTTGAACATATTATATATTAATATAGTCGTGAGACGCATTGTAAGGTAATTTTCTGTAAACCTATTGTGACATATGTAACATTTACCTTTGAGCAATATGAACGCCAATAACTTTCCCAACGGATGTTTCCTTGACTTCTTGTCAAGGTTTTACCACTTCAATTTATGTGTATTCTTGATTGTGATTTTTATCTTGTTTTCTCTCATCTTATTATTTCTTCACTACAAATTCTCAAATGTTGCAAAGAATACAAGGCTTTCTTGAAACTTTTGACTCTTTTAATTGTTTCACATTCGTAGATTAAGAACAGTCATGCAGACTCGCTATAAAACCAAACAACCCTGTTAAAACAAGGGAATGTAATAAAAATGGGGTCCCCCTTAGCTTTATTGGATAATTTAATGTACACGATTATGAATAATTTGTCATCCAATCAAAGGATAAAACCTCACTTAACCTTGCATGCAAAGGAACCCAAATGGAAAGAAACCAATTCTCTAAGGAGGTGGAGGCTTAACTTCCCCCGCCCCCAATGCCTCATTTCTCCTCCCACACTTCTCCACTGCCATGATGGAACATAAACTTATTCATCGTTAATGCAAACATGGTGTGAGGGTGGATATAGGCATGCCACTAAGCTCCATTATCTATGTGTGGATTTGGGAGAAGTTATAGTATAGATTTTGTCATGGCTCAACTTTGATTTGCTTGTATGGTGTATGGGTGGCCCAATATTTCTTCTCCAAGCAAACCAATTACAGATCCTCATTATCGATGACCAAGTAATCAAGGCATTGATAAATTCTTATAGCTATGTTATAGAGTTTTTCTAAGTATAAGAGGCTATGAAGAATAGTGGTATGGGGTTTTCTACCTTGGTCCTTTGAAAAATAGTGGGATAGGGATTTATTCCATGAGAGTTTGTAGTTATACACTGTACGAAATAAATTAAAAGTTGGGAACATTGGTAAATAGATTCTTATCGCTTGGAACAATGAATTCCCCTATTATGGATGGGGCTCGTGAAGAATTATAAGGAAAATGTCAATTCATATTGAAGGAGTGAAGAAGGAAATTGAAAGTTTGAGTATTTGCATGGAGAGGTTGGACACCAAACATGAGGAAAACATGGAAACTAATATCAAATATCTATCTCTAAAATATGACAAACTCGTGACTAATTCTTATATGCACTATACATAATCCTGGGATTTGCATGGATCACTCAATCCATGGAAGGATTTCCTAATGTCTCTACAAGTTTAGTGAAATGTCATGATGTTAAAGCAGACACAATGCAACATACAACAATTGGTTTTAGTGGACAACAAAATTCCTATGGTGAACAATCCATTGAGAGACAAGGCGTAGCAATGGAGAAGGCCCATAATGGCCATACATTTGGTGTTGTTTAAGTTTTATTTATGTTGTTTAGTTGTATTTTTCTCTTGGGAGGGTATGCTAAGCAGTGTAGTTATAAGCATAATAGGGATCACATAGACTTTACATGCAATCAATATTTTTAGAGGAAATTGCCATGATTTGTATAGCATTTGTTGAGAATTTTTTTTATATAAATTTTAAACATTTGTGTCGTTGATAATGTAACTTCAGAATATATTCTTCATTGTATTATTATTATTATACTTTATTGTATTTTTATTGTACCTCCTTTCGGGGATGTTTTCCCTCCTATCAGAGATGTCATTAATGTAATTGGTCATGTAATAGTCGAGGTAAAACCTCCATTGTAAGTCGGGGCAATAATCCCCAAGAGAATAAGTATAAAATCTAATTTTGGGTCTCCTTAGGAGAAGTCGGCCCAGTAAGGTCCAGAATTCATCCCTGTTGGGTCAAAAGGTTGCCCAACTGAAGAATATAAATAGGGAGGCACCCTCCCTCATTTGGACACACATAAAACACAAGCAAGTCTGCTCCAAGAGAGAAAAATATAATTTCACTGGGGAATAAGAAGAAGAAGCTGCAAAATACATCTGATATTTGGGTTTTCCATCTTTGTATAGCATTGTACTAAGTGACGAATCCATACATAAGAAGTTGTTGGGTTTTCTCCCTTGTGATTTGCCATGATAAACTTCTTTGTGTCTTTCTTTTTATGTGTGCTTATCTATCTTTCAGGTAGCCTAATGCATTAGATTAAATATCTAACACATTTTAATTGAAGTGCAAACTCTAACAATTTGTACCTTTTCAACTACACAAAGTTCAACAACCTCTTCATAAATATAAACCATACACATTCTTGTTAAAAGAAAAACATCTTACCTAGTGTTGGATGGTATGTGGACAGTGGAGATTCAAGTTTTATGACATATGACAAGTATTTATTCACAAGGATTCAGGAGTAAGAGGGAGGTATGATTGTGGATATTTGTGATGATGCTACTTATATTATGAGAGGAATTGGCTCCATTTATTTTAAGATGCCTTCAAGGGATGTTCAAGTGAGCTAAGTGATTTTTTATGTGTTCCTGGTTTGAAGAAGAATCTTCCATCATTTCATTTTATGACAGATGTATGGTGGAAAGTTGTTTTATAGGAACAACAATGAACCATCAATGATTGTTGTCTATATAATTTGAGGAATTTGGCTAGATTGGTGAGAGAGGGTGGTTGGAATACTTTACTTATTGATTGAGTGTCACTTCTACATTTAAATGAGATATTGGGTGAGTCTTATAATTTTAAGGAGGCTTAAAATCATGTGGGAGCACCTATATCTTCATTGAGTATACCTACTAGAAGATATGTTAATCATGTCGCTTTGATTTATTCGACCATTTATGAGACTTCCAATTGTATTAAGGAGGAGAGGTGTGATACTTTGATGGAAGATGATGTTAAGGTTGATTCTATATTTGTAGTTTATGCAAGTATTGTAGGGCATATGGACAAAGTTTATGGATTCTCTGAAACAAAGGGAGTTGACCATGGTGTTACTCTTGATTTAGTATTCTTTTGAGTTGAAGTTTATTTGTATCCATGCCTGGGTTATTTCTTGTACCATGTGATTGGTATTTAAAGATCAAGGAGTTGACTTGTGCAGTTTTTATCTTTGTGACTTTGACAAATGTGATCCACTTGTCTTGGTGTTATATAAAGATGTGATTATCTTTAAAGAGCCTTCCAAATGTATTAAGGAGGAGAGGTGTGATACCTTGATGGAGGATGATTCTAAGCTTGCTTTATATTTATAGTTTGTGTGAGTATTATAGAACATATAGACAAGGTTGTCAGATTCTCTCATACATAGGGAGTTAACCATGATGTTACTATCCTTTAGGATTCGCTCGAGATAAAGGTTGTTGATAGCCCTACCTAGGTTATTGCTTGCACCATGGGTATGGTGTTTCACAATCAAGGTGTTCAGTTGTGTAATGTTTAGCTTTGTGAATTTGATAGGTGTGATCCACTTGTCTTGGTATTATATAGAGATATGAATATCTTTAAAGGAAGTCTTCGACAAATCATGATGTGGTTTCCAAAAATGATCTATAAACTGTCGTAGATATTCCACTGGAACAATTTCTCATAGCGGATCTAATTACAACTTAGTTACTTTTATCAACTTATTTCCATTGAATGTTAAATAATTGGAACTAAAAGCAAAATAACTGGAGCAAAGAAATACACAATCCACACAATAACACGAGATTTACTTTGGGAAAACCCACAATGGGGAAAATCCATGCCATAAATGAGGACTATGCCTTGCTCTTTTATATAGAATGCAAATGCAAAGGAATGGGTACTCTCTATGGAGTTACCTATGACTATGTGGCCAGAATGGCTACTGCAAGATCTCTTACTTCCTCTTTTTTTCTCTAATATCCACTTCTATGTTGTTGCTCAACCATGCCAACTATACCATAACATCAAAAGAATTGAACCATTTTTCCTCCTAGTATATAACATGGACCGATAGTTGTCTAGGGTTAATTTTAGGGCTTTTGCATGCCCCAGCTCTCGATTAGGATTAGAGCTTTGGACCTTCTAGAATGTTCTTGAAATTCCACACGTGACTAGCTCTTCTTGTGTGAGAAACATGAGCTGATGTGGAATTCACTCGATACCATGGTTGTCAGCTAGATATTTCAACTTGTCAACTAGAGCTGATGTGGTCTCTAATTGGACTCCGTTTGAGGTGTTTCTTGGACCACTGGAAAGCTCTTGGAGTATAGAATCGCATGAAAAGCCATCGTAAAGCGATGGAATTTCTTACCCCAAAAAACATCATTTAGGTCCTCAAACAAGCCTCGAAAGGTTCTGGACCACAAATATGCAAAGTGAGATTTGCCCCTAGAAAGGGCCCTACAAGCCAATTCATCCAATCTTTTTGAAAGCACCAAAATAGACCACAAATTATATATTGATCCATTTTGGATCAAAAGAATTTGTCCCATGATGTTGACTTGAGGGATGATGAGTTTTGGTAAGTTGTTTATATTCTAGGTCTCTAATGTTTGAACGTTCTTTTTCTTCCTTATGTAATTCTCCTAACCTTAGTACTTTAGACCTTGGTTCATATAATTGGTTGGTCAAATCCATGTTCAATTTGACCGCCTAGTGAGTGAGGGCACATCATTCCTCATTTTTAGGGAGTTTCCTATTTATTTTTTTTGGCGTAGGAGGCCACCTCAAAACCTTCCACTAGAGTAAAACTATGGATTTAACTCATTACATGCCTAATTCCACTTAATTTTACCTAATTTACTCAACTTAGCCTCCAAAGCGCACTTCTTCCTTGAATTAGGGTTTGGTCATTTTCTTAGAGTTCCTCCTTATTTCAAGGGTAATTCCCCCTCTTCTTGGGTTCTTGAAGGTAATTCGCACTTATGAGCCTCCGGTTAAGCGTTAGTTGGACTATCATAGGTCTAGTAGCGCTATTATTAGTAAGGGATTTCTTAATTAAGCCTCTTCCAATTTGGAATGCTATTTTTAAATGACCTACTTGGGTTGAATTCGACTTGCATCCATTGTAACCATTATTCTTTTGTGAATAGAGTGTAGAGTGTAATTCTTTTGCAGTAATTTATTTCTTCTTTGTTCACTTCTTGAATGCTCTACTTGTATAAATTTTTCATTCTCACAGGATTCAAGAATTCTACATGTAATACCCCAGGTTTTGACTTCAAATGTATTTAACAAAATTATGTAAATGATGTAAATACGCTAGTATAGATTCCTAGTCATGCTATGGTTGACTTGTCATGCTAAATACACATGTATGATGTAAATATTGTTATTTGGATGATATGGTTGACTTGTCATACTAACTCGAAATATATGTAAATTTTATGTTGCATAAATAATAAAATGGTCCAAGATGGCCATGTAAAGACTCAAGAGCACCAAAGGGGACTACGATTCCACTAGAGGGGAAGATGAAAGGGGGGCTATGGAAGACTAAATCCTTTGTTGCCAAGAGTCAACCTTAGAACTCATCCAAATTATGCCATGTTCTTTAAATGGGCTAGTCACTTTCATTTGACTATTTTCAGTCATTGAATGCATGTGTAAGGTTGATGGGAAAAGTCACCTCATGCATTTATTAAAGTAGGTGGTCGAATGCACTTTTGTGGCAGCTCTATCAAATGTCAGAAGTTAGCCTACAACTTTGATGATTCCTTTCTTCTATGCTCAAAAGCTATGTCAGTTCTCTATTCATCATTATCTCATACCATATGGTGTCAACACTCATTCTATCATTATCTCATTTGGATCTACACTACGTAGATATATCCATTGATGTTTGTGTCCATTACCAGGCTATGTATAACCCATAAACTAGAACTTAGAGATAGAACTGCAAATTTTAAGTGGAAATAGGTGGTTGTAGGTGAGCACACAAGCTAGGAAAGCTAGGAACCCTTTGTTGGAGTAGAGTCTCGCAGCTACAGGAAAAGCTGCCATTTTGGCGGATAGATAGTCTGGCGAAGATGAAGAGATAAGGTAAAGATACAACGCCGTAGCATGTTTCTAGCTGCAGAGCAGAGCCGAAAACTATGACTACCGGGGCAGAGAAGTCAAAGAAGACAACAGTACCTGAGCGACCGAGAAGAGAGAGCTCACCCACTGCATTGAAGGCAGCGGCAGAAGACAGGAGCGCTCAGCTACCCTCATAAAGAAAAAGGAGCTACGAGGACGAGGTATTGAAGACGAAGGACAGAAAAGGGAAGCGGTGCACAGTACCCATGGTCAGCGTCGGGAAGCATGGAAGACTGCAGAGAGCAGTGGTGTGACGAAAAGTGGCTACCCCAAGTATAGATATGCCGACTGTCACTAGTTAGGGTTTTGGGTTACTGTTGGGACAGGCCCACAGTGTTGTAATGGTGAGACCTTTGGGCCGCCTATAAAGGGATGTATTTTTTATTGTAAAAGGGTTGGGCAGTTGGGCAAGTTAGACAAGTAGACATTTAGGCAGTTGTATTATAGAAGCTAAGCTCTGGTTCTGTTATCAGCAGTAGTTATCTTACTGTAACTAGTAGCTAGCTCATTGAGCATGTATGTAACAATCCGTAGGGATTGATAGAGAGAGAGAGAGAGAGAGAGAGAGAGAGAGTATTGTAAGAAGGCAATATAGATATAGAGAAGAGATCTAGGAGAGAAGGGCTTCAGGCAGTGAGTGCGGAGTTACCCAGAAGATCTCTAGCTGCATATGCGGTGCAGCAGAACTGTGTACACTCTCAAGATATATTAAAACACAGTTCTGTGGACGTAGCTTCGACCTTGGAAGTGAACCACGTAAAATCATAGTGCTATGTGATTGATTCATGTGATTGTATTTACTTGTTGTATATGTCACTCATTACATGAACTTTGCTTACAGTTAGATGTATGTATGTGTTATTCAGTTCACAGCATTATAGAAGGATAAATGCATGTTGAAGTCTTTAAGTATTATGTATAAGAGTTTGTATATGTTCACTCAAGACACTTAAGAGTCGCAGTATAAAGCAGCCTTGTATGTTGAGTCCTGTAAGTCAAACACAAGTAACGCTAGGTACGTTGAGCTGCAGCGGTAGGATATCGCAGGAAGGCGATATCGCACCATCAGAGGAGCTGTGGTGCGTGGTACTGCAGGTTGAGGATCGAGCGTAGGAGAGATTTATGTGTTGGCCAGGGCGCGGCGAGCAATAAGGGCTAGAGTCATCGCGAGTTAGAGGAAGCTGTGCATCGCGGAGAAAAAGAGACCTTGCGGGCTGAGAAGAGCTGCGAGACGCACACAGGATGCTACAGAACCTGGTCGAAGACACTTGAGTCTTTGGCCAACCCATTAGAATCACTTCGGGTGAGACTTCAGGCCGCTCCGCGGTCTGTCGCCGAAAGGTCCAGTGAGCTAGGGGTGTTGTTGGTACATTACAGTAAACCCAGGTCTGCCCATAGCGACCAACAAATGGTTCCGTTGCCGGTTTTGAACAAACTGAGCACTGATGTTCTGTTGGCATCCTACTAGAGACGAACTCAACCAGTGGGTTGGGTCTAAGGAGAAAGAGTTTGCCGAACACGAGAACAAGAGTCCTAGACTGAGTACAGAGGACTGGTTACAAAAACATATCTTTACAGACCTGCATACGATATTTTTTGCGACCTATGGAAATGAGCTTTATGACTGGTTATCAAAGTTGACTGATAAGAACATATTCAAGAAGAAAAGAAACATTGTCTAGACACTGGAGCTGATTCAGACTGTGAAGAACCTTGATAATCCCATTACGAGGACAGTAGACTTCTGGCTTGCGAGTGTGCTAGAAGGCTTCGTCACAGAGTTTGCAGTTGAACAGAGAAAAAGCTTCAGCGAGGCTGAGCGGTACTTCTTCAAAGGATATCGCGGTAAGTACCTAAAATCTTTAAACTTGTCCATTAAGATGTCATTACATGAAAAAGGAGTAATGGATATGGTTTTAGATCAATAAGTTAACAAACAGTAATGTCACAAGAGTTTAAGAGTGATTTCGATGACATTGGACGTACATGTAGTGGAAAGAAATATAAAGTAGATTTCAGATCTCCCATATTTGAAGACAGTTCAGATAGTATTAGACAGCAGATTCATAGCCACATAGACATAACAGAAGGGGGTATCCCTTACCACCTTTATACCCCACAGAAACAGATCGGGACTCAAAACAATCCCATAGGAACTCCATCTAGTAGCTCCCAGATAGTACATACTACCGCTACATCACCTCCACCTACACCGCCGAGTGGTAGTAACAAAGCAAATCAACATCCACCATGTAGAAATAGAATGGGGGATGATATGAAGCTACCTATCTTTAAGGGTACATGGGCAGAGGACCCAGAGCAGCATTGGTTTCTATGTGAAGCCGTGTGGACCATTAAAACAATCCATGATGATAATATTAAACTTGTACAGTTGGTCACCACACTTAGAGAACGAGCCTTAACATGGTATATGAAGTATACCTCAGCAGTACCCAGAACACTTGTTCAGGTCAGGACCGCCATGATTAAAGAGTTTAAGAAACCCAAGTCTGAGTCACAGTGCATTACAGAGCTCAAAGACATCAAACAGTTACCTACAGAGTCAGTGTGGGACTTCGATCAGAAATTCAAAGCCCTTATAGACCAAGTCAGCTTTGAGTTTGCACCAGAGCAGCATAAGGAATGGTTTATTGCAGCCCTGATCCCTCACATCAGACTACCATTAATGCAGCAGAAACTCCAGACGCAGGATGACGCGTTGGAGATGGTGATGAAACTAGAGGCTTCACCTCTAGCTGAAACCAGCACAGGTATGACAAACCTGCAAAACCAGTTGGCTAATCTCACGTTACAGATGCATGAGATTAGAAAAGGAAAAGAGGTTGCGCAAGACATATCGTGCATAAAATGTAAAGCACAAGGCCATACTAAAGACAACTATCCAGTCTTTGTATAATATCTAGCAACTGGGGCTCCTAACCCCTTACCACAGACCCACGGGCCGTGGTGTGAAATATGCAAAACAAGAGGACATATACCTCAGCAATGCCCTCTACTTCAGAAGTACGTGCAGACACCTAAGAACTTATACTGCATCTTCTGCAAGTCCATAGGCCATGATGAACATGATTGCCGAGCCTATGATCTCATGGTCGGGAGCAAGCAAGACTTGTATAGAGTCCAATCAGAAACACAAGGTCCAGCAGCAGGACCACAGCATGATCCGGCTCATGTTGGCCGTGGAGGAGGATTTAGAGGACGAGGATGTGGAGGAGGCTTTGGCCGTGGTCGCAGACCAGTTACTTGTTACAACTGTGGAGTTGTAGGACATTATGCTAGGGACTGTCAGAGCCCCACCACCACATGTAACTATTGCAAATATTACGACCACACTATAGAAGAATGTCCTACCTTGATAGGCAAGATCAGAGAACCTAAGCTAGCAGTACACCGGAACATCCAGCTTATCGCTGCTGAGCAGAAACAGCTAGAACCAAGAGTCAACATTGTGACTCACAGCGGTGATTCCACCAATGGGACATCGCAGGATAGTGAAAAGAACACAAGGCCGGAGTGGGTGCGCAAAGCTACTAATAAATCAACACCACTCGACCTACAGAAGAATAAATAGACATTTCAGGAAGCTAAGACTTTCTTTGATGAGCCTATACAATCAGGATCGCAGGTACCACCGTCTAGGGGCGTACCGCAGCAAGCACCTTGTGGCATTATCCCTGTACAGATATCGCAGGCTACCACATCGGGCGCTTGCGACGAGGACGAGTTGGCAGGAAGTGTACAATCCTTCCTGCGGAGTTGTTTAAAACTCGTGAGAAATGAGCAAGCTATCAGAGAACTTCAGCGCATCATAGATCAGTGTCAGCCATCTTCTTCCGTGAGCATTGCACATCGTGCTGTTCATAATAGTATGGGACATACAAGAACAGGAAGAGAGATGCGACTCACAGCACAGGTTGGAGAATTTGAAATGGATGAGGTGATCCTAGATCTAGGATCAGAGGTAAATGTTCTGACTAAGCAGATATGGGAACAGATGGGTAGCCCTAAGTTAGTCAGATCGCCTATCCATCTGAGATTAGCTAATCAGCAGCGGGTATCACCCCTGGGTCGATTACCGCAGGTGCCAGTTGACATTGACGAAGTTTGCAGCTCTGCAGACTTTGAAGTTATAGAAATCATTGGCGATAGTAGACCGTATCCAGCT
Source organism: Pseudotsuga menziesii (assembly GCA_001517045.1). Lineage (NCBI taxonomy): Eukaryota > Viridiplantae > Streptophyta > Pinopsida > Pinales > Pinaceae > Pseudotsuga > Pseudotsuga menziesii. The sequence continues at coordinate 1,340,592 of LPNX010496631.1, read as the reverse complement.
CTACTGGGTATTGATTGGGCAATTGATAACATGGCCGTTATCGACTTAAAGAGAAGAAAAATGACCTTTGAGGACGCGCAGATCTGGGTCATCTCACCGTTAGATCCTCTTCAGGGTCCTAGATACATTGAACCTATCCGAGCAAAGGAAGAGGCATGTAACATGGAGAGTCTCTATCAGATGACTGCGAACCAGAGCGACTACATCAATCCAACTGCAGAAGGCAACATTAGTTGGCGATGCGACAGCTCATGCGCATCGGATTCGGATGTTGGTCTAGAGAACTGGCAGAACAGACTTTACGAAGTTTCAGTGCGTACATGACTAAGTCACTGCGATGGATTGACGTAGAGATCAACGAGATTCCATCATTTCATGGTCTGACAGATATCCAGGACTTTCTCACGCAGTTTGAACAAGAAATTCCTCACGAGCAGAGGATTGCAGCTATGGACCTTGCAGTACGAGCCACACCTGCAAGATGGTGGTATGCACATAAAGAGAATATCACATCATGGGATGATCTTAAGAGATTGATGGCGATCAGATTCTCTACCGACAGAGAGTATGTCCAGCAGAGATACACAGGAGAAAGTGACCCCAGGTCACATATTCAGACGTGTGAACGGAATTGGTCAGACAGTCCCGAGGATGAATGGGTTCACCGATTCATTCACACTTTGGATACAGTTCCAAGGAACTGGTACACAGAGACTGAATTGCGCAAGGGAATGACTACATGGCCACTTATGATAGACAGCTTTCTACTCACCTTCGCTTTTGAATCTGAGTATCCAAGTGTTGATCAGGCCCTAGAGGTAATAAAGATTAAGATATTTGAGGATTGTACCCTATCAGTGTCAGCTCAACCTGAGTGGGCCATCCAGTTAGAAGAGGCACTAGAGTGTTATAACTTTGCATCAGAACCAGAGGAGGAGGATGAGGATCCTCGCAACATCAACATTCCGGAGTCAGAGGGGACTTGCAATGTTGATGGGCTGAAGCTACAAATTCCAGCAATCACAGAACCGATCAAGATTAAACAGATCAATATTGGCACAGACACAGAACCAAAGTTTGCCTCTATTGGAGACTATTGGAACGATGAAACAGTCGGACAGATTGCATACTTGCTACATGAGTACCAGGACCTATTTCCCACCAAGTTCACAGAGATGAAGGGAATAGTCGGAGACCTGGGAGTAATGAGGATACCATTGAAAGAGGATGTTAGACCAGTTAAGCAGCGTCCATATAGATTAAATCCGCGCTACAAAGAAAAAGTTAAGTATGAGATCGATAAGATGCTAGCGGCAGGCATCATTGAGCCCGTAGAAGAGAGCGAATGGGTTAGTCCCATGGCCGTGCAAGAAAAGAAAACCAAAGGAGACATCAGGATCTATGTCGACTTACGT
>LPNX010496631.1:1311241-1338885 GCA_001517045.1 Pseudotsuga menziesii | reverse complement strand
ACACACTTAAAGAGAAGATGGTTACAACACCCATCTTAGTATTTCCAGACTGGACTAAGCTGTTTCATGTACATGTGGATGCATCTGGCATCGCACTAGGGATTGTTTTAACGCAACCAGGAGAAGGAGGTATCGATCATCCTATTGCATACTCAAGCAGAAAACTATCCACCACAGAAAAAAACTACACCACTACGGAAAGATAAGGCTTAGCTATGGTGTACGCTCTACAGAAGTTCAGGCACTACCTGTTGGGTGCCTTGTTCAAGATGTTTACTGACCATTCCGCTTTGAAGTACTTGGTCAATAAGCCAGTGTTAGGGGGATGAATCTGCAGATGGTTACTCCTATTCCAGGAGTATGATTTTGAAATTATTGTCAAACCAGGAAGATTGAACGCCGGACCTGATCATCTGTCGCGGATAGACTTAGGAGAAGAGCCAAGTAACTTAGAGGACAACTTGCCCGATGCGCAGTTGTTTTCTATTCAGATCGCAGACGAGTACTATGTTGATATTATTCACTTTCTCACTACAGGATGGGCACCTGATAAGTTTACCAAGCATCAAAAGAGGCAATTGGTTGTTAAAGCAGTAGACTTCACCCTGATCGCGGGACAGTTATACAAGTTAGGTCCAGATGATGTCCTGCGCAGATGTGTGATGCCGCATGAAAAAGAGGCCATTATCAGAGAAGCACATTCCGGTACCGCAGGAGGTCATTTCGCAGGAAAGCCGACTGCGCAGAAAATCCTGACCGCAGGATTATGGTGGCCTACTTTACATAAAGACACTAAGGACTTTTGCAGATGCTACGATATCTGCCAGAGGGTAGGAAAACCTTCACGGAGAGATGAAATGTCACTGCGACCACAGATTACACTGCGCGCATTTGACAAGTGGGCTATAGACTTTGTGGGTCTTATCAACCCACCAGGAAAACGAACTGGTGCGAGATACATCATCATAGGAACAGAATACCTCACCAGATGGGCGGAGGCTAAAGCAGTAAGAAATTGTGATGCTGCTACAGCTGCACAGTTCCTCTTTGAGAACATCATCAATAGATTTGGATGCCCAGTAATTTTGATGAGCGATCAAGGCACACACTTCTTTAACTGCACCATTGAGGCCTTGACGGAGGAATTCCAGATACAGCACCATAATAGCACTCCCTACCACCCGCAAGCTAATGGTATGGTGGAGGCCTTTAACAAGATTCTAGAAAACGCTCTTACTAAGATCTGCAACAACCAAATGAATGATTGGGACCTCAGGGTTAATGCTGTGTTATGGGCATATAGGACTACATGTAAGAAACTTACAGGACATACACCTTTCAGCTTGGTGTATGGACAAGAGGCTGTTATGCCTATGGAGTATATTCTTCCCAGTCTAAGAATTGCTCAGATCACCGGGATGGTTGATACAGACACGGTGCATGAAAGGCTAGCGCAGCTGCTTGCCTTAGAGGAAGACAGATTCATCGTCGGATTCCATCAGAAAGTGCAGAAGGCACGAGAAAAAGCTTGGCATGACAGACACATTAAGAGTAAGACTCTTCAGATCGGAGACCTAGTACTCCTTTATGACAGTAAATTTATTAAGTTTCCAGGGAAGTTCAAGACGCATTGGTTGGGGCCATACCAGATTCAACGAGTTACAGAGGGAGGAGCCGTTCAGCTCAGCAAACTGAATGGGGAGCTTCTTCCCACATTGATTAATGGCAATAGGCTTAAGCTTTACAGTGCTAGCCACTCCATACCCCAGCCTTAACTCAGACAGTTATAAGGGTGCAGATGTCCAGTGTAGTTGAAAGGAGGCATCGCACTGGGAATTAGTCTACACCGGCAGGTATTCTAAGTATAAGGAATCGCATAAGGACGGTTCATTTTGCGTTAAAAAAAAACTGTTTAAAGTTTGTTTGGAGCAGGTGATGCGGTGTTGCATCGCAGCAACGCGATGTTTCTCCGTGCCACGTATCCAGTTTGAAAAACGACGGAGGGTCAGTCAAGTCACCTTATGACAGGCAGTTAATGAAGAAATGGCCGGTATACCTTACCGTAGATTTGGCAGCAGCATATTAAATTTTACAGATTTTGAAAATATTAGACGAGACCGGCGCCTGCACACACAAGGTTCGAGGGAAATTTGATCGGATTTCAGCATTTAATGAGGATCGAAACAACGGGTGTGGTCTCGTCCATGCATTAATACCACCGACGGGTTCAGCCTAGATGACTGTTGCGTCCGGGATTATAGCCTTCAGCATAAAAGCAGAGATCATTCATTTAGGACGGTTACTTTTGCAAGAGCCGAGAGCTATAGAGTAAACTGTTAAGTGTTCCCTGTGCATAGATAATTTTGTTACAGAGTGCTATGATTTCCCTATTTCGTAGCCATTGCCAATCCAAAGTATTCCACCAAGTGGGTTCTGTCCGAGGAGGAACCTATAGAAGCGATTTTGGAAAGGTTCGAGCGTGGAGGCCTTGTGTTCGCTATGGCGACACCACCCAAGAGTATGAAACCAGGTTCATCACAGGTCAGACAGCTACCAAGGATGAGGAGTCAATCTCAGAAAGTAGACGAGTCTAGCCTCGAACAGTGAAAAAGGAAAAGGAGGAAAGTAAAAGTGAGAAACAGAAATAGAAGACCAACTCGGATGGCTGTGCGCGTGGAGTTTCCCAGAAGATCTCACGGAAAGAAAAAAGGACCAAGAAACAGGCATCCGAGACGCAAAAAAACAAAAGGAAAAAGGAAATGAATGAAGGTTCTCAGAATGGAATTCAAGGCCTGTATAGTTGGTACGAAAGGATCCAGACTGAATGAAATATTTGAGAAGGCTAGAGGATACAGATTTTCCTTATGATAAAAGTTCTAACGCAGATAAAGAGGAAAGGATATCTATGGAAGGCTTCTCAAAATCTTAAGATCCTTCAGGTCTCGCAAATGACGAGAGCGAGAGCAAGACAATGAGGGAAGGAAAGATAAGAGAGCCCAACGAACTAAGTTACAGAACCTATGGGCCCAACGAACTAAGTTACAGAACCTGTGGAGAACGAAGTTGCAGGACTTTGGCAGAAACTTACAAAGACTTCGCAGGAAGCCAAGGAAAAGCTACAGCAGGAGAAGCCCGCTGGTAGTGGCTCGAGGACGAGCCACAAGTAAGTGTTAGGGGACTGTTGGAGTAGAGTCCCGCAACTACAGGAAAAGCTGCCATTTTGGTGGATAGATAGTCTAGCGAAGATGAAGATATAAGGTAAAGATACGACACCGTAGCATGTTTCTAGCTGCAGAGCAGAGCCGAAAACTATGACTACCGGGGCAGAGAAGTCAAAGAAGATGACAGTACCTGAGCGACCGAGAAAAGAGAGCTCACCCACTGCATTGAAGGCAGCGGCAGAAGACAGGAGGGCTCAGCTACGCTCATAAAGGAAAAGGAGCAACGAGGCCGAGGTATTGAAGACGAAGGACATAAAATGGAAGCGGTGCACAGTACCCATGGTCAGCGCCGGGAAGCATGGAAGACTGCAGAGAGCAGTGGTGTGATGAAAAGCGGCTACCCCAAGTACAAATATGCCGACTGTCACTAGTTAGGGTTTTGGGTTACTGTTGGGACAGGCCCACAGTGTTGTAATGACGAGACCTTCGGGCCGCCTATAAAGGGATGTATTTTGTATTGTAAAAGGGTTGGGCAGTTGGGCAAGTTAGACAAGTAGACATTTAGACAGTTGTATTATAGAAGCTAAGCTCTGGTTCTGTTATCAGCAGTAGTTATCTTACTGTAACCAGTAGCTAGCTCATTAAGCATGTATGTAACAATTCGCAGGGATTGACAGAGAGAGAGAGAGAGAGAGAATATTGTAAGAAGGCAATATAGAGATAAAGAAGAGATCTAGGAGAGAAGGGCTCTAGGTAGTGAGTGCAGAGTTACCCAGAAGATCTCTAGCTGCATATGCGGTGCAGCAGAACTGTGTACTCTCTCAAGATATATTAAAACACAATTCTGTGGACGTAGCTTCTACCCTGGAAGTGAACCACGTAAAATCAGAGTGTTATGTGATTGATTCATGTGCTTGTATTTACTTGTTGTATCTGTCACTCATTACATGAACTTTCCTTATAGTTAGATGTATGTATGTGTTATTTAGTTCACAGCATTATAGAAGGATAAATGCATGTTGAAGTCTTTAAGTATTCTGTATAAGAGTTTGTCTATGTTTCACTAAAGACAGTTAAGAGTCACAGTATAAAGCAGCCTTGTATGTTAAGTCCTGTAAGTCGAACACAAGTAACGCTAGGTACGCTGAGCCGCAGCGGTAGGATATCGCAGGAAGGTGATATCGCACCATCAGAGGAGCTGTGGTGCGTGGTACCGCAGGTTGAGGATCGAGCGTAGGAGAGAGTTACGTGTTGGCCAGGACGTGGCGACGCGATAAGGGCTAGAGTCATCGTGAGTTAGAGGAAGTTGCGCATCGCGGAGAGAAAGAGACCTTGCAGGCTGAGAAGAGCTGCGAGACGCACACAAGATGCTACAGAACCTAGTCGAAGACACTTGAGTCTTTGGCCAACCCATTAGAATCACTTCGGGTGAGACTTCAGGCCGCTCCGCGGTCTATCGCCGAAAGGGCCAGTGAGCTAGGGGTGTTGTTGGTACATTACAGTAAACCCGGGTCTGCCCATATCGATCCCACTTGTATGCCAAAGATCCACTTTAAACGGTTTATTAATTTGTGGATCAAGGCCTTAATAATGGACCGCCAACACCCTTACACATTAAGTTCTTCTATTCATATATGTTCTAGAATCCATGAATTAAGGTTACAGGTGGTTCTATAATGACATATAGAAAGTTGGTCTCCTTCTATGCACACATTGGAAGTACCTGAAAAGATACATCTCCCAAGGGAACAATGGATCAGTGAAGGGGATTCCTGAGCGTAGAAGGGTGTTGTGTGGGGCATGTATTATTGGAGCCAAGGCTATGATGGTTGAGTGAGATCGTTTTATAGCTCTATATCAACATTTTTCTAAGAATAGAGAGAAAATGGGTTGTGGGTTTTCTTTCACATTGGTGGCCTCTAAACAAAAAAGTATATGATGGACATAAGGTGGTGTTATGCTCTTAAGTTTGTTCTATAACATTTTGTACCATTTGGATCATGTTGACACTATCCTATCGACAAGGGTTCACTCCACAGGTTTGTCGACACCCTTTGACGCAAACTCCCTAAACATCGGCCTAGACAGGTTTTACCTATCCAACAACACCTGTGAAGCAGGTGCAGTCTCACCTGAGATGTCTGAGAGAGGGTTGTAGGAACCAAGTTCTTGTAGAGGGAAGAGGAATTTCTCACTACTTGTTAATATACCACAACATCATCCGAAAATCCAAGGTTTTGGTTCCATCCTTAATAAGATCTATTTATCACCATGGGTTTCGTTCACACTTGCTTGGATTCAAATTGACAAAGACATGCTATAATAATTTAGATTCACATTCATAGTAGAAAAACCATCGACATATATGGAACCAATAAACCCTGCAATACTTCACATCATTTAGATTGAACCATGAAACACATGAATCGCATCATTATAGACTTTGCATGAAACACATCTCACATAAATACAGACAATAAACATATTTATGTCATCGACAAAGTCTTCATTTCATTAATCCCAGAAATACATCGCAAAAAGACAAAACATCCCTTGGTCGATTAACCTTAGACCAGAAAATACATTCATTCCTTCGAACTAGATTAGATCTCCGCAGATGATGATTTTTTTATAGTACTTCTAACTCTACTTATAGACTTATTAAATCGTTACAAAATGGTCCATTTAACTAGTCTCCTAGCTAATTTGACCAAAATTCCTTAACTTGTCGGTTTCTCCTTTCATCATGGTCGAATCTTCTTTCTGTTGACATCCCTTTTGTCAATGGCGGAAGTGTGCTTTGCGCCTCCTAAACCCTTGCCAATAGGCCCTCAACACAAACTTGTGGCTCGCCCTCGACCACTTTAGCTGGAAATCACTAGTGCGTTCAACTTCGTATTGAAGGCGTCGTATTTAGTTTTGACTTTTATCGACAGCTTCCTTGACCTTCGCTCTGAGTGCTACACATTGTTCTACTTCATGTTTCATTGGATGGTATACATTCATCTACTCCACTCTGTTTAATTATGCCTTCGTCTCGTGATTTCCTCCATGGCTTTGAGCGCCATTTGCTATGTTGCACCCTACAATTCATCCAACTACGTTGACCTCCTCGGGTGCCTTATACGCACCTTATTGACATGTTGCTGCAATTATTTGAGATTTGTTGCCCTTGTCACCTGTGCAAGTGGGGGCATCACTTTGAGAGATCCCCGTAGTGATGTTAGTTGCACCTATGCTTCACCAAGTTATGCCTCCAAGTGGTGCAGATGCTCGTCTTGCACCAAACTGCCCCAAAATTACGTGATTTCTTCTATTATTGTCTGGACTGCCTTTTCACATTCCGCAATTTATGTTGCGGTGTCTTCAATTGTTCCTCTTCTTTCTACGAGATGCTCCAGTGGTGTGCTTGGTATCGCTAAATCCTGTAGCTCCTCGTTTTCTTTCCTCACATCGGCGATAAATTTTTCCCAGTCACAATACTTTTGCTTCTGCAAACATCTCCAGACTAATGTACGAAATCTCTTCGCAGGCCATCGAGATTGGTCTCTTCTTGTCTTCAAATGCCTTTGTCCTTTCAACTAGGACTTCCTCCTTTTCCATCTTTAGTCGTTGAAGTTTTTTTCAATGCTCTCTACTTACTGCTCAAACCGGACCAACTGATCATGAAATGTCACCTCCCAGTCTCTGATTTCTTCTCTTGCTGCCATCTGGATGTGTGTCAACATGTGCATTGGGATATTGTTGAGGTCAAAACCAATCAAGTCGAACACCTTTAGCATAGCATCCGCACCCTCATTCCCTGTCTTAATTTCTTGTGGTACAATCTGTATTATCCTCACTTTCTTTCCCATGTGTACCTCGGCTACTCTTTGCAGTGCACCCTCATGTGGTACCCTCGTCTCTAGTACTACATTTCTCAATGTTTGCAACAACCCTGTAGCCTGATGGAAGTACCGTGTTGTATGTTGCATTATCTTGGCAGTATTCTCGTTGGTTGTTGCAGTGATTGCAGCTACTACATTGTTCACTTGTTAATTAGAGAGCCCTGCGGTACTGCTCCCCTCGCCCTGCTCGAACTGACGCTTCATCCGTGCCTCTTCTTGTTGTTTCTCCAACTCTGATTCTGTCAAAGTTGTAGACGATTCCTCTTGTGAGTCCTCTTCTAACTCCTTCGATTTATCCTGCCTGATTGAAATATCTGGTGGTGGTTCATTTTCTGGGTTCGATAACTCTTCATCACTAACCAGAACTTTCCACTCCAGTGGTCATTCATCGATGATGGTGTCCATCTCTTCATCAATCAACTTGTATTATTTTGTGATCCACTTCTTTTCCTCATCTTTCTGTGCCTGAATGTGTATGGCATGCAGCCCCATTTTCAATCTCGCAATCTTCTGGTACTTCTTTGTGTCTTCGTCTGTGAGTCACAACATATTCACTGCTGCATCCCGCATTGCGTCCAAGTACAGATAAAATTGAATGTTATTTTTTGTTTTCTTTTCCTTATTGTTGAGTGCCCATAGGTTCTTGTATCGGGCTTCTCTGTGGATGTTGACAGCGCCAACCTCCATTCCCTGATAATGTGTTGGTTCCATCCAACCAACCAGTGAGATGAGTATTAGAAACCAAGAGTAAGTGAACGACTTCCCCACTTCTTGTGCCAATATGGCATCCTCCATTAGTTCGTTCAGCAAAAATAGGGACCAATTCATTTGTACACCCACTGTGCACTGCTCGGTGCATGTGATAACCCCCGACGTGTACTGATTCAGCCTGTACTTCTACACTACCTTTACTACCAACAACTTTGCTCCAATTTTGGCTTCCTAGCCGTTGATAGTATGGATGACATACGCCCTTTTGTCTTTTATTATGCCATACTTCTTCTTTAGTCTTGCGGCCAACTTCTTGTCGTTGTCCTTCCCTCTAAAGTATTGGGATGAATTGACCCCTACCTTAGGGAGGTCGATGATTTGAGATATTAGATCAATTGTAATAGGTACCTTTGTCCCCAACCACAGATACCCGCCATGGAAGCATGCTAACAACTTCTTCACACACACATTGACCTCTGGGGATCGCCTGAAGTGCAGCGTATGGATAATTGATAGTAGCCTAGACCATTGTAGTCCCAATGCCCATTGTGTCCGTTCTCTGGTGATTGTGCCCTTGTCGCCTTGTGTTCTCTACTCGTATGTGTCCTTTGTGCATTTTGGAGTATGCAAGAATGTCGTGGTTGCTATATTATAGCTTCTGCAACCTCGGTATGATATCCATCGTCAAGTGGACTCCCTTAAGTGTCGTCGGCATCTTGATAGTGTACTTCTGGTTCTTTTTCATGCAGACCACTGGTGCCCCTAACTTCCTCGGCGGTACGTACCCTGGGATATCATCTATCATTGACCCTTTTCACATTGTTGATTCCTCCATTACCATAGTCGATGGGCCAACTTATGCTTCTACTGTACCTGCCCTTGTCGAGCTCTGAGTTGTCTTAGTCCATCGATCTAGAGTGATAGGATGATTTGCACTACTTTTCTTCCTAACTGGGCGTACTACTGCAGTCCTAACTTCTGGTTGTTCTTCTTCAATCATTGCTCTTGCTCTTAGTGATCCCTACGTACTGGTGCTCAAAATCAACTTCACCATGGTTTCTACACTCCTTTGCTTCTTCCTCACTCTTCACTTCATGCTTATGCTACTTCTCTTCTCTGGTTCATCTTCTCCAGTGGCACAATGGATCAAACCATGACCTTTGTCTCATTTTTATAGCCTCCAATCCTTTCGTGTGAATGATTTAGGGCATCATTTCCAAATCCCTTGAAGATTGAATAAATCTCACATCAATCCAACAAATCTAACGACCACCTTGGTCAATAAATGTGCGTCTTTCCCACTTGTGTTATTGCTCGTCTCGTGTAATTGTCACATTTATTGTTGGATTTGACCATTTCGGACTTCATCCGATATCACCAAGCATCAAACTTTGTTGTGATTCCTTTGTCATCTGTCAACACCTTCCCTTTCAAAATTTTCCAAATTTTTTCACCACGGCCATCAGCATTGGTGCTACACCTGGCTATCCCAATAGGGATTTAGCTTACTTCTGTTTACCAGTTTTAGTAACAATACGTCGTTTAACCATTGCCATTGTACCGCACCTTAGTCGATAATTAAATGAATGATGTAGGTACCTAACCAATGCATTTGCATCTTACCTGGGTGCTTTGCGAACTTATTGTCATAGAGGAGAACCATATCTCCACGCTAGAAGTGCTTCGCCTTAATGTGGTGATAGTGCCACGCCTTATGTTGATCCTTTGTACTTGTTGGTGAAAGCCGACGATGAACTGGTCCTCTTATAACTGCACTATCTGTGCCAATATTTCCTCAAACACTCCTTCGTCGGTCATACTTGTTGTTGTTGTTATGCGTAGACTAGGAACACTATAATCCATCGACATCACCGCTTTTTATCCGTACACTAACTTGAATAGCGTTTGTCCCATCAGTCTTTTACATGTCGTCCTGTAGGCCCATAATATTGCAAGGATTTTTAGATCCCAATCGTTGTGATTTTCGTTGCATACCTTCGTCAGCAAGATTTCCAATATCTTGTTGAATGCATCGACCTTTCCATTCGCTTGTGGGTGATATGGAGTACTTTTCTTGTGTTGAATATGAAATTCCTCACTCATCACTCTAATAATCTGATTGACAAAGTGAGCCCCTTGGTTGCTTATCAGTATCTTGGGACATCCAAATCTAGTGACCACATTGTCGAACAAGAACCGTGTTGTTGTCGCAGCTGCACAATCCTTCACAGGTGTTGCCTCGGCCCATTTTGTCAAGTAGTCTGTGGCAACAATGATATACCGCGCACCCATTCTTTTCCCTGGAGGATTGATAGGTCCTACAAAGTCCACTACCCGTTTATCAAATGGTTGTGGCGTTATCTAAGGTACTAACAACATTTCGTCTCTCTGTGATGGTTTCCCTGTTCTTTGACATACGTCGCAACTTTTTGTGTAGTCTACGGCATCAACATGCATTGTCAACCACCATAAGCCAGCTTAGAGTATCTTCCTATCAGTTGCACGACCTCCATAATGTCCTCATGCAATCTCGTCATGTGCCTCTGCCAATACTCTTTCTTGTTCATGCGGAAGAACATATTGACATAGAATTTCATCCAACCCCATCTTTTATAGTTGCCATGCGATTAGTTGGAAGTGAACATCTCTGAAAACAATTGCTTCTTTTGATTCGTGGTGAAATCCTCCAGGGCTTTGTCGGTTGCCAAAAACTGTACAATATATTTGTAATGGTCATCCACCATTCCGACTTTAAACAACTGTGCATTGGGCAATTCGTCCTCGATGTTGATTGGGTCTTCGCCTAACTCTATCCTTGATAAATGATCGGGTCCTACATTCAACCACCCTGGTTTCACAATGATCTCGAAATCAAACTCTTGGAATAGTAGCAACCATTGACAAATATCCCCCCCCCAACACGGGCTTGTTGACTAGGTACTTCAATGCTGAGTGATCCGTAAACATTTTGAAGTGTCCTCCTAACATGTAGTGTCAGAATTTTTGTAATGCATACACCATCGTCAATCCTTCTCTTTTTGTCATCATGTAGTTCCTTTCTGTCGTAGACAAATTCTGACTCACAAATGCAATCGGGTGGTCGATTTCCCCTTCCCCGACTTGAGCCAAGATTACCCCCACTACGACTAATGAGGCATCAACATGGACATGGAACTCCTCTGTCTAATCCAAAAAAAATAATATTGGTGTTTCAACCATCTTTTGCTTTAAAGTATCAAGGCATCTTTGAAACTCGTCGTCCCACTCGAACTTTGCATCTTTCTTCAATAACTTCTCCATTGGTGCAGTGATCATTGCATATCCTCTTATGAACTTTCGGTATTAACCTGTGTGACCCAATGTCACCCTTAGTTGTTTGACTATCGTGGGTGTTGGTAAGTCAACAATCACTGTGATCTTAGCGGTATTGACCAACATACCTTCCTTGCATACAACTTGTCCCAACAAAATTCCAAATGGAGCGCATAATACACACTTCTTTAAATTTAACAAAATATGATGTTGTTGACACCTTTCTAGCATTAGTCTAAGATTCATAGTGTGTTATTTTAACAGGGAATAGATAGTATAATCGTCCATGTAGACTGCCAGGAATTTATGAATGAATTCCTTGAATGCAATGACAACTATCCTTGAAAAAATCGCAAGTGCATTCTTGAGACCAAACGACACTACTGAGTACTGAAAAAATTCACATTCTGTTATGAAAGTGGTTTTATATCTATATTCCTTCGCAATCCTTAATTAGTGATAGCCCTAAAAGTCATATGTAAAGGAATACATTTCATGTCCTCCAACTCCTTCTAGTACTTCGTTGGTAAATGGTGTCGAAAATGGTTCATGGAGACTTGCATCATTCAACTTCCTTAGATCGACGCAGATCCTGATTTCGCCAGTCTTTTTGTCCTGCACAACCATCAGACTGGTCCATTTAGATTCTTTGACAAGTTCGATAATGTCCGCATCCATAATTCATTCTAATTCTACTTAACGCGCTCTTTGTATATCGGATTCAATCTGTATGGTCGCTACTTTACGGGTTTCACATTTGGTTTTAGTAGAATCTTCATTTTGCCCAAGTCGCCTGAAATACCTACCATTTCGGAAAACTTGGTCAAGAATAAGTCATGAAACTCATGTAGCAGATCTATGACTTTCCCCATCGCTGAATCATCCCAATATTCTCCAATACTAGTGAACTTTGGGTCTTCTACTGTCCCGATATTAACCTTCTTCAGTTTCAACAGTTGCTTGAATTTGTCGCTTGACACTTCTTGCGCTATAATGTCATGGCTTCCTTTGGATTTTGGAATATCGATAGGTCTTGGATCATCTTCATCATCAGGTTCTCCTGACACATTGTAACATGTCATCATCATTTGTGGTGTCGATTGAGGTGCCATCGGTAACTCAGGTGGAACTACCTCGAACACTTTATCGCGAATATCCTGCAGTGCGATATGGATGTTTGGATCGTCATTTGCAAAATTGAAAGTACCACTGAAGCTGACAATAAGTTCTTCCCATGTTGTAGTTTCCCTTCGCAGTTCTGCAGAGACATACCATCTTTGTGGTATTTCTTCTAGCGTATGGACAAACGCATGGACCCACTCTTCCTTCAACCTCAGTACCCATGTGGTTTGGCATGTGACCAAATGTTCACTGGGATCGTTCCCTCCATAATATTTCTTCCCTTGGTAGTGTGTGACTTCTCCGATTCGAACTTCCATCAGTCGTCAACATATTTTCTAGTCTCTCATCGAGGCTTTGTGCGTATCCCACCATCTTGTTGGAGTAGCGTTCAATTCTTCTTCCAACGCCAACAGGTGATGGGGATCTGATACTTTGTCTTCAAATTCGCTAATAAAAACTGCCAAGTTAGGTAGTCCTTCATACGTTGGCAAGTCGATGAATTTTGTCACTACCCATCGCAGTGGCTAAGTGACTCGTGCACATTTCTTGGTCGATACTTCATGTAACCGGTTCTGTCATCTCTCTAACACATCGTTAGAGTTCGGTGATGCGGAGCTAGTGCTTCTCCATCCCTATACTAGTGGGATTGATATAGCCCTTAGAAATATTGTAGGCATTATCCCATCCTCCCACGACTTCATCTTTTATTGGTTCAACATATCTTTGTCCTTCCCGGGTATCCAATGGGGCAATGATCCCTATATCATTATTTTCAAAGGTCATTGCCCTTTTCTTGAAATTTGAAAACCGCCAAGTTTTCATTCCCCAAACCAATTCCCAACAACCCATGGTATGAGCTGATCTAGTTGACAATCTCAATAACATCGAAGTCTGCATATGTCTTCAGTCCTTCCACTTCGATAGGTAGACGAGGTACTCGACCAATTGGAGACACCTCGACTTGATTTGCTAGTCACAGTTGTATGGGGGACCAAACCAACAAACGTTTCCCCATCATTTCCCTTGTTTGCTTTGTTAGGATATTTACATCCAATCCTAGATCCAAGATTATTGAATCCACATCATAGTCACCGATCTGGACATTCATCCTCATTTCCCTTCCTGTTTTCTTCTTGTGCAATGAATTTACTGGGTGGTCTTATCGCCCTTCCTCCTGTCGATACAAAAATCTTGTTATTTCTATTAATGTGTATGGATCTTTTGCTAACGTCAAACAACTCTCTAGAAAACTTTTCAAGGTACTAACCTTTCTTGATGATCCTAACAACTTTGTCGAATCGAAGACTCGTGGCATTTCATAGACAGGTAACTTACTTGTGTTCCTATTCAACATGTTTCTAGCACAAAGAAGGTTTCTTTCTCAGCGTTTACATCAAATTACACAGTTTAAGCCACTGGTCGGATATTTATCGGTGGTCTATTTGCTCCTGTCGTGGATCCTCCTCGGGTTACTACTCTAACATTCATTGGTTGAGTTCTTGGTTCCGCTGAGATCTTCCAAACGTTTGGTCCTAGACCTTGGTTATGAGTTGCGTTCTGGTTCTGTTGCGGTTATGGTGCATTCTTTGCTTGCCACTTCGCGATCCATTGTGGGAATTCCTCGACGGTATGGTCTGTGGTGCTACAATAAGTACACTGAGACTATAGATTCATATAGTCCCTCTAATAATGTCCTAATACTCCGGAATTATAGCACGTTACTAGTCCACGACCTCGTCCCATAGCTCCTCCATGAGCAAAGCCTCCATTACGTCCTCCACAAAATCCTCCTATAAATCCTCCTTGCTGCTAGTATGGTTGCTTGTTATATTGTGGTTAGTTGAACCGTTGGTGTTGATTAGGTTGTGGTTGAGTGTACCGCAGTTGTAATTGGTTATACTGTAGTTCAGTATACTGTTGTTGCGGTTGGTTATACTACGGTTGCGGCTGGTTATACTGTGGTTGCGGCTGTGGTTTTTCTATTGGTCGTTGCTCCTCTCCCTTCATAAAATATGTATCCATGTTCCTTTCTTAGAGAGAATCATATGCCATGCTATCCTTTTCTTCATGGCCAATCGATCAACAAAAAATGCAGAAAAGGTTCGATGGTTTCGACACAACCTTCTAAAGGTATATGCATTCCTCGAACCGATGTCCTCTAGTCTAACAAATATGACACCATGGCAATCCTCCTTGACTTAATGGATTTAGGGATCCAACATGTAAATATTCGCGAAAGTCTAGGCATTGATCTGTATGATGTCCCTATGTCTGACATCAATTGTACCATACTTCTTTGTGGACTTCCTTTCCCTTCTTAATATATTGCAACTGAATAGTGAGGTTCGCCAATTGTGACTGGGTCTAGCTCATGCCAATCCCTGTTTCGTCAACTGGTGAAGATTCCAATTTCATCGTGGTTTCCGGAGCTTCTGTCAGAGAAGCAATCTTCTGTTGCATTAGTGACATACATATGTGTGGTACCAAAGCTGCGATAAATCATCCCTTATGTTGCACATCACTCATTCCAAAGCTGACCTTAGCCATCAAAGTTTTGAACCGCTTATCAAAATCCCACACCGATTCATTAGGGTACCGCTTCATTACCTTCAACTCAGTAATATACTGCGATTCAAAAATTGGCTTCTTAAACTCTTTGATTAGTCCAGTCCTAATTTGCGCTAGGGTCTTCTGGGGAAGTCATGGGGATTTCACTTGTTGACCAATATCCTATCACGTTAGTTCATATTGTGGGTTTTAAAATTATCAAAAATTGAACCAATATATTGCAGGTATTGAGGGGAATGAGGAGTTTAAGGTGGGGGTGGGTAGGGTGGTTTATAAGGATTAAGATATAAAAATGGGTGGGGAGGAGGTTTTAAATATTGGGAGGGGGTTTCAACAAAAAGATTTTGGGTCAATATCTCTGGAAATTAAGGGTATTGTTTAATATCCCATGATCTCATGTGCTATGTGACAGGTTCACTAAGTGAAGTCCCCGTGGGGGAAGTCCCGTCGGTACTTGCACAAATTTCATGTACCAATCCAACGCTCTGCCTCGAAAGGTCATCGCTAGTTGTCCTTTCTTGATATCTTTGTCTTGCACTTGTTTTACTGTCCATACTGCTTTGCATAAAAACCAATATTGTTCAGGATCTTCAGTCCCATTACCCTGGAACAGGGGTAGTTTCACATTGTCACCTGCCATTCTGGGTCTTCTTCCAGTATTCGTCAACCCGCTACTATTACTACTGTGTTGACACACAGCACAACCTTGCAAAGAACTCACATTTCTTCCTCTTGGGTTTGGCTTCGGGACGTCTCGACCCCTCCTAAGTCACAAGTTAATAGTATACCTAGCTTGTGGGTTGTTGGATATACCCTTGGGAGGTTGTTGATCCCAATTGGAAGCACTAATTAAGTTGTAGAATACCTCAACCAAGCCTCGGCTACAGTGATAATCAGATATTGTTGTAGACGCAAGAGTTCAAAAAGTGGCCCAACCATATGATAGTAATCTCGACTTCACTACTACATTCTAGACCTAGGACATTGCAGGTAAACAAGTTCCATACCTTCACTTGCAGGATGGACTTCTATGTCATATGTGTTATCTATTTGTTCCTTCAAGTGAGCATGAGAAAATTATTTTAAAAGAACTATATAATCTAGTGGAAATGAATTTAGGCATGGAGAAAATAATAGTAATGTTGTAGAAGTAGTTCTAGTATAAAAATATCCAACTTGACATAAATAGATATATCACATCTTAGACTACATGTACCCTCATTAAACCGAAAAGAAAAAAGCATGGACCATACACTCCACTATACACTCCACATAAGCCTTAAGAATCAACCTCCATCAATTTTATGTTGAGTCATACCCAACTCAGAATGGTAATGATCATGCTTTTTTTTGGGTAACAATCAAGCACTTAGGCAAAGGTAGTCCACTCTGCTTTAATGGTGGAGTTCAAAGGGAAACCTTTGCATCATGGAGTAAGGGGTAGTTTATTCTAACGAAGGTCATTGCATATTTTTTTAAAGCAAGTATGGGACATGTACAAATAATTATGTTGACTTGATGGCTTTAGGATTGTCCTTCTTTTTGCCTCCATTTGAAATATCCAAATTTATGATGTTTCACCTCGTGTAATATTATGGAATATGGTGATTCACCTCGTGTAAAATTATGGATGAAAAGGAAATTATTATTAGGAATTTTGCTTTAGAACAAATATGGTTTGCTCATGTTTCATGGCATAAGATCACTCTTCTTAATATGGACCTTTTTTTTTATGAATCTTTGGATTATGTAATAATATTATATGGACTTATTGTTTTAGGTTGATTTTATTTTATTTATTTTTAATTAATTTTTTTAAATTATATATATATATATATTAAATTTATTACTATGGATAAAAAGGAGAAAGATTTTGAAATATGCAAAATTCTTTAATTCTTAAAAAAAATATTTTTGATTGAAAAAGTATTTTGAGTTAGCCTTAAGCATGAATTTATTTTGACAGAGTAGAGAAAATACAATATATTAAAAATTAAATATATATTAAAAATAGTTGATTAGTTGGATTCTTATTCTCTTATTTCATTGAGTTTAATTTTTTAAATATTTTTGTTAAATAAGTTCGAATTCTATTAAAAATAACTAGTTAATTGTACAATTAAAGGAAAGAGCCATAAGGCGGTAAGATAAGAGTCCATATGTGAGTTGCAAACAATGAGAAGCCACAATTTGGACAAAATTGAGATAGTTGTTAAGCTACCAACCAATCGCTAGAACATAGTGTTGTAAATGTTTTTCAAAGTTCCCCACAAGCCAACCGATCGCTAGAACATAGTGTTGTAAATGTTTTTCAAAGTTCCCCACAAGCCAGGGGTTATGGCCGCCATATCAAATAAAAAACAAAGCAAACCAAACAGTTGAAACAAAATTTGACCATTTACATTAAAACTATTCATCATTTGAAATAAAAATGAGTGGAGGAATAGAGTGCTAGACACTTGGGCCATGATGCTTGGCACTTGATGACTCGCCTCTCTCAACCTTGGGAGGAACACGCCAAGAGGGCTTTTGAGCACCTTGTGAATTTGTAGAAGCATAGTAGAAGGATTTACTAGTTAGTTTGTGTTCGAGGGCATTGAGTTTTGCATTAACCTTGGTGTCCGAGTCCACTAGAGCTTGAGTAAAACAATGCATCCAATTTTCCAAATCGTCTATGCGAGCTTCCAGGCTGAGTCCTTGATAATTTTCCTTAAAATGCCCCTCCTCATAATTTGAGATCGCTTACCCCAATAGTGCTTTGGTAAGCCATAGTAAGCGCAAGGTGTTTGTTTGGTAGGTCTCTTTGGTTCAGGTGTCGTCAGAGTCTTCCACCATTTTCCCCAATTCAACCACCAGTTGATCAGGCGTAGGCTTTTGGCAACACTCCTTAAGACAAGTCTCCATATCATGAACTTAACGATGGACAAAAGGAGGAACCATATAATCGAAGCAGGCTTTAGCTTTATTCTTCTCATGAATAACACGATGCATGTGTGAGCGACAAGGACCAACCATATTCTTCCGCTTAGTGTGTTTGGAATAGACCATGATGGAAACATAAGCAAAGATGGGGGAAGTTGAATTCAAGAGCTGTGTGGCCTAGGGTCTGCGAGTTGCCAAGCCAAGATCGAAGACCATAAACATAGCAAATGGAGGAGAAGTAGAATGCTAATGTGCTAAAGACTTGCTTGCTTGTGAAGTGTGATCATCAACCATTCCATCGCACAATTTTGACCCAAAAATGATTTAATGAGGAGTGATATCACCATGAATGCCAGAGCAAAGGCTAGCTCTTTCGATATGAGGTCGAACATAAAACTACTTTTTCGCTCGAGTGAGTCAAGCTTACCAAACTAAAACATTATACTTGCAGAAAGCATAACACCCAACGTCATTATAAGCCGGACAAACCACCCACCCCATGGTTGTCCTTGCGCACTACCCCATGGGAAAATCAAAATCTAACCACCCAAAGCTACACCCAACGTGGAGAGAACTTAAGCCCTCTTCAGTAAAACAAGATTGTATCTTATTTCATTGAGCTTAAATCCTTTAGGTAAAACACGATTTTATTGATCACATGGAAACCCTTTGATGCAATTTCTTCGACAAAGCTTCAAGAATACTAGTTTGAAAGAATTAAAGTTCCAATTTTTTTTTTTTTTTAAACTCACTTGATAAACCCTTTTTGCAATTTCTTCGACAAAGTGATAAACCCTTTTGCAATTTCTTCGACAAAGCTTCAAGAGTACTAGTTTGAAAGAATTAGGGTTCCAAAAAATATTATTTTTTAAACTCACTTGATAAATGGATTTACATTGGCAGTTCAGAAACATGAGTAATATCACGTTCAAACATAATTTGGGCGGGTAGCGCTGAGAATGGAGGGCCCTGTACATGAATAAATAAAGCTCATCTTGGCGCGCAGATTTGAAATCCTGGAGATGGACGGTTCAGATCGCTGCAAAGTCCACGATCCGTGTCTCATCTCACAACCAATCAGAAGTGCCACAGCTCATATATAGAGGCGATCACTTACAGACAAAGCCATCAGTTCTGGAGTAGTGTGAGCATCAATTCGAGTTTGAATTTGCCGGTCCACCCTATTTCGGTTGAATTTCTGTAGAATTCAGTTGTGAAGAATGGCACCAAAGGCAGAGAAAAAGCCGGCGGAGAAGAAGCCCGCGGGCGGAGAGGAAGAACGGAAGACAGTCGGAGAGAAGACGCCTGTCGGAAAGGCGGCGGCAGCCAAGGAGAAGGCGGCTCCTCCCGCTGCCTCCAAGGCAAAGAAGAAGATAGTTAAAGAAGGGGGAGATAAGAAAAAGAAGAAGAGGTCAAAGAAGAGCGTTGAGACATACAAAATATATGTTTACAGGGTGCTGAAGCAGGTTCATCCTGACATTGGTATTTCCAGCAAGGCAATGTCAATCATGAACTCTTTTGTTAATGATATCTTTGAGAAAGTAGCGGCAGAGTCCTCGAAGCTCACTCGCTATGGCAAGAGGGACACACTTTCGTCCAGGGAGGTGCAGACTGCTGTTAAACTTGTTCTTCCCGGTGAGCTTTCTAAGCATGCTGTGTCTGAGGGCACTAAGGCCGTCACTAAATTTACCTCTGCTTAAGCTTACTTCTTCTCTACCCTGTGCATTTTGTAGTATTTTGCTTACGGTGTCTCTTGACACCACCTCTTCCCATAGAATTTGGGCCTTTTATCTCGTATGCTGCTTTTAACACTTTGGGCGAATTGCTTTCTTTGATCTGTTGTTGATTAGGGTATGGCGCTTTAACATTAGCATTTTGGGTGAATAGCTAGGTTTTTCTCTGACTGATCAGGCATCAAAAAAGCCCTCTTTTAACACTTTGGGCGAATATGTGCCTTTGATTTGTTGTTGATTAGGGTATGGCGCTTTAACATTAGCATTTTGGGTGAATAGCTAGAGTTTTCTCTGACTGATCGGGTATCAAAAAGTCCATCTGAATAGCTGTCTTTGATCTGTTGTTGATTAGGGTTTGGCGCTTTAACATTAGCATTTTGGGTGAATATCTAGGGTTTTCACTGACTGATCAGGTATCAAAAAATCCTTTTCGTTTTTCCTAGAACGGTATGGCGAATGGTATTTTCTATATTGTTATTTTCTTGTAAAGTTCTACCACTGAAGGGTATTTCTACAGGGTCCTTTTCTTTTAAGGAAATGTTAAGTTTTGTTCAACCTTAGTGGATGTGAAAGTCAATCCCAATAGCAGAGAAAGGAAAAGCTATTATAGGGGATTTTGAAGACAAAAATTCCATTTTCGAAGAAGGGTCCTTTTCGAGTGTGTATGTTAAACTGTATTGTATTGTTCTGTTGTTTGTGACCGGTTCCAGCTACTGAAATATTCAAATACAAGTTATAGGCCATTTCCTGATTGTTTTGTTGTATGAAGTGCAATAAATCGTAGATGTGTTATTTATTTGTTCAATTGGCTATCTGCATTGCAGATTTAATAGTCTGGGGCATACATGTAAATATCTGTGCAGGATGCATTAAAAAGAACAAAAGGAACCTACAGACTGCAACATTCATTATTGTAACCATTTCTGGAATATATAAACTACTAATTTTATTAATTTGACACGTTCTGGCATATTGAATAGCTGATATCTTATAGTCTTTGCTCCTTGCTTGTAAGGATAGATAGTTCTTGTCTATGATTTGGCGTATTTCAATTTTCCATTTGTACAGGATGTTACTGACGATCTTGGAGTCAATTCACGCGCATTATCCACATTACTCGTTATTTTCTATTTGTCATGAACAGAAATGAGAAACGCATATGAATAATAATAAATTTGTTGGCCATAGTGGTCTAAGAAGGTGACAGACTAAGCCCATCTATGATGCTGCAGAATAAGTAAATTGAGTAAATTTAGTCCTGATCTATTGTCACATACAAAAGTTTTTGACGTCTGAAGTCAGACAGATAAAGGGCTACCATCTTCAAACAACAGATCAATACAATACAGTTTGTGACAGTATTTATTGTTTGAAATTTTATGGTATGAGACAATATTTGATACCGGAATGAGAGCCTTAATAAAATACCGTAACTGTGAACGTATGATACCAAGAGTATAATAAGAAGTTACTTTATGTTGCATCCCATTCGCAGCAACAACGAAAACAAAAAAGATGAACTACTTTGGGCATTGGAATGGATCAAGAATGAAATGAAAGAACATAATATTACAAAAATATGAAAAGAACGTAATATTACAAAAATAATGTAAGTAGGCATATTTAGAGTATTATTGTGAAAACCGCATAGCAATACAATGGTCTTAGAATTGTAGTAACTTAATCTTTGAGAAAAATGTGATAATAACTAATTCACAAAAGGCCACAACTTGAAGTTTGAGGCGGCAAAATTGAATATGGGCCTTCCTAATTGTTATGCTAATTTTTCTGATCCACAACATTTGTACAATAACTCCATTTTGGGTATTCTTTGGACCTTTAAAAAGATTATTTCAAATTTTGGGTTTTTCACAATTGGCTATCTTTGAAAACAAAAGTGTCAAAATTACCAAAATATTGAGAAGGGTTTTGAATGTGTCAAAAGTTAAAGGACCTACAAAAATGCTATAAATCTAACAAGGTTCATGATTGTGTAACCTTATATGCTTAGTAGATCATCTACTAAAACCTAAAAATGCTTACTAAATTCAATTAGCAACATCAAACACATTAAGAGAGTAATTGGAGAAGGTGAAGACAAATATGGCCAACCTTTGTACAAGAGAATTTTAGAGCATATTATTTCTACCAATAAGACATCAAGAAAAACAAAGGAATTCTACCTATTAAGAGTCAACTAAATAACCCTTACATAGTGAGCTTACAACGTGTTTCTTTTTGGATTATTAAAAATTAAAAGGATAAGATTTAATGAAACTTTATAATATAAATGCCAATAAATGATGTAGATAATGCCAAAAATGAAGACTATTTATAATTCTTGTTAGGTTGTATAATGTGGTCCAAGTGGGATGTTGAAATTTCAAATAAAAACCATCCATTCAGTGTTGATGCACAAGGCATCCATAAGGATCTAAGAATTTGTTGGGCATTATACTTAGAGAAACTAGGAAAAATGTGAGGGAAGCTTTTAGTTTGCTCACATTGGCAAAAATGATTTTCTCAAACCCCAAAATTGTGGCTCTTTTCTTCCCATTTGTCTAGCAACACAAAAAATGAATTTTGGGCATGGAGAAGTGAAGAAACAACATCAAATTGTGAAGGAGAGAGAGCTTAGTCACCTTTTTGCTATGTGTGAGAGCCAAAACTCCATGAGGATGGGTGAGAAATGAAAGTCATGGGTGCATAATGATTTGGGCACAAATAAAAAATACACTTTCCAAAAGTGGGTGGTTTTTTCATTCCAAGGAAGTAATTTCTTCAACCAACTTAGAGATGATTGGGCACAAAAGACAAAATGGGTATTTGACAACTTATGTGTTTTTTTTTGGCATTTGGATTTTCTCCATTGGCCCAAAGGTTTGGATATTTTTTTTCCCTATTTTTTGTGAAATCATGTTTTCATCTTTTTAACATTGCGGCACATAGCTAGTTGTGGTATTTTTATTAATTTATATTTTACTTGATGTCTTAAACATATATTATGCTTGGCTAGCACATAAACCGTCGGCATTGATTTTAATTGTCGAAACATAAAATATTAAATTTATGGTTGGGCCTTTGTCTTGAGCTCCACACCACGATTCATTAACGCTATTTACATCATATGCAATTCAATACCATAGGTCAAAATCAAAGTGTTACAGTTTGGATAGAGGTTTGATGTTGTTGGTAACCTCATCTTCCTTGGCACCTTTGTTGAAATCAAGGTCTTTTGGATGCCATTGTGAACAATGGAATATAAAGATCCACATTAGTAAGTTGTCTACAAACAAATATATCTAATATAGTAGATCTAACCATTTCTTCAAGCTTTTGCATCTATATTACTTTCAAATGCAAGCAGATCAAAATTTACTTGTGTTGTAATTATAACTTTAGAAGATATTCTATTGTATTTTTTATTATATCTTTGTTTGAGATGTATTTTCCTTTTCGAGGATGTCATTATTATGTTTGGCCATGTAAGGTCATTGAGGTAAAACCTATGTTGTAAGTCGAAGCAATAACACCCCAAAAGAAATAATGTAAAATATATTTGAGTCTCCTAAGAGCCAAGTTGGTCATGTAGGTTAAGAGGTTGACCCTATTAGGTTTTAGGTCAATGATTTGAAGGGTATAAATAGGGAGACATCCTTCCTCATTTATACACACACTCACTCAAGTTCACATGAGTAAGAGAGAGAAGACAAGTTCACTAGAGGATAAAGTGAGAAAGTTGCATAAGACTTCCTATTTTTGGGTTTTTCCATTTTGGTGATATTGTATTAGGGGCAAATCTATCTTTGAGAAATTCGAGGGGTTTTCTCCTTTATGGTTTTCTCGAAATTTTTTTTTGCATCTATTGTGTTTTGTTGTGATTGTTATTCTTTCAATTAAATATCCAAATTAAATTGAATTAAAGTGCAAACTCTAACATGGTATAAGAGCCACTTTGAAAAAATGCACTTTGCAACTACGAAAACTAGGGATTCTTAGTTCAAGGTCTTCTTTCCACATATTATCAAAAATAGAGGGCTAGGTAAATTCACCCTAGGAGGGTGCATCTTTTGGAGGAAGCAAAATCAAGTTTGAAGAATTTTCATTTTTTACCTATACACTAGTGTCGAGAGAAAACTAGGGCATTAAGCTTTTGGGGTTTTCCTCCATAAATTTGAAAAGGGAGTACATTAGACAACTCACTTTGAAGAGGCACATCTTCCTATCCAATACTAGCTTTGAACTTCCTACTTTGGAAAATTAGGGGTTTTTTAACAAACCCTAGGCCATCCAACTCTAGAATGAGGTTGGGTATTTCAAATTGGTAAGACCTAATTTTTTTGCTATTTTCACTTGAGGTTCTCATTTCAAAATGACTCACCACATCAAGCTTGATGATAAGCTTAAGGGAGTTGACAACTTTCAAGCATGGAAGTATAAGATCTCTCTTATCTTGGAAGAAAATGACTTGGACAAATATATTAGTGAGGAAGTTCCAGCACTAGAGAGAGATGAAGCAAAGGTTATCCACAAGAAGAACTTGGTTAAGGCCAAAATAATTATTGCAGATTCCATTAAAGATCATCTCATTCCCCACATGTCATTTTTGAAGACACCCAAGGAAGTGTTCAATGTTTTGACGAAGTTATTTGAAGGAAAAAACATAAATCAAAAGATGACATTAAGGAACCATCTCAAGAATGTGAAGATCCTAAACTCAGAGACAATACAATCCTACTTCACAAGGGTGGTGCAAATCAAGGAACAACTTGAAGCATTTGAAGAAAAGGTAGAAGAAGGAGAGATCGTCATGAACACCTTGAATGGTCTCCCAAGATTACGAGACTCATTCATTCAAGGAATATGTGCCAGAAAGAAGTTGATCACCTTCAACAGACTATGGGAAGAATCTACTCAAGGAGAATCTTGGCTAATAACAAGAGAAGAGAATATGGGAGCAAATGATGATTAAGCTCTCATAGTTCACACTAGAAGAAATCACAACAAGAGGGAGGACCACCATCATAGAAGACAAAGGAGACTCAGAAGATATATATCCAATGTTAGATGTTACACATGTGATGAGAAGGGACACTACTCCAGATATTGTCCCAGAAATAAAGGTTCCTCCAACAAGAAGACTAACAAGAAAAGACATGCTCACATTGTTGAAGATGATGAACTAGCAAGGAAAAGAACCAAAGAATACAGAGTTGATTCTTCAAGTGATGAAGAATGTCCTAATCTTAGCACTCTGTCACACATGGGAGGAATGTTTGGCTTGTAGATAGTGGAACATCCAAGCACATGATGGGATACAAAGAATCATTCGTCAATCTATCTAAGCATGAGTCACCTCACAAGGTGAAACTTGGGGATAACTATCAATACCCCATAAAAGAAAGTCGATAAGCTTCCCACAAGCTAGACTCTGACAAATCATTGAAGATGAAAGATGTTCTATATGTTCCGGGATTAAAGAAGAATGTTCTCTCCATCTCATCACTAGATGCAAAAGGAGTAAGAGTTGCATTTGTTGATGGCCAAGCCCTAATGTGGCCAAAAGGAAAGACAATAGATGATGTAACAATAATTGGAGAGCAAGAGGGAGGCTTGTACAAGTTGAAGGGACAACTTGAACAAGCATTGGTTCACGACTCTATGGAACCAAGAGAACTATGACATAGAAGGCTTGCACATGTGCACTATAAAGCACTACCTATTGCAAGTAGAGTCGTTTGAGGACTTCCAAAAATCTAGACAAAACATGAAGGCGTCTGTAAGGGATGTGCACAAGGAAATAATGTAAAGAAGGCGTTTCCCAGCAATGAAAGCAAAGCAAAAGGAATATTGGAGATAGTCCACTCAGAGGTATGCGGTCCCATGTCATACAACTCACTAAGCGGGTATGTATATTATGTTTATTTTATATATGACTTTTCTCGTAAGACTTGGATCTATTTCTTAAAAAGTAAAGATGATGTATTTAGCAAGTTCAAGGAGTTCAAAGCCTTGGTTTAGAAACATAATGAGAAGAAGATCAAGACCCTATGGTTAGATAATGGCAGAGAATTCGCCTCGGAAGGATTCAAGGATTTTTACAGAGAATCTGGGATTAAGAGGGAGATCAACACTCCCTACAATCCTCAATATAATGGCGTTGTAGAATGAAAGAACATAACGATAATAGAAGCAACAAAAGTAATGTTAGAATATAATATTTTAGGGATTATAATATTGTAAATAAATAAATAGGAATAGTTGGAAGCCGAAAAGGCTGGACGGAAGGTTAAACAAACTGTCACATGAATGTATAAATGAATGCTTAGCCATGAATAGAATAATCAATCGGGAGTTATACCTAACAACTGGTATCAGAACAGGTTGTCTGCCATAACTCCTGCTGCATTTCTGTGCCCTCCTGGCTGCCAGACTGCCTGCCAGTCTGCCCCTGCGCGCATACATTATGTGCGTTTATTTTCTGCTTCATACGTTTGATGTATAATGAAGAGCCTAACCCTAAGTTTTATCCACGATCTCCATTCAGTTTTCGTTGTTGCTGTCTGTGAGTATATCTCTGGTAAACCCTAATTTATCTCTGCGATATAGTTGTGACTGCGTTGTTGAGTATATATCCTGAAGACTGATATACTGGTGCGTGTTGGAAACTGCTGAAGACTTCCCTCTCTTCAGCAGCGGCCATCAAATCATTAAACTGCTCAGATTTCCCTAGTATTATTTCAACCTTTGCTTTCTAGATGGGACGGCCTCTTGATTCATCTCTCATGTCAATGGTAGATGTTGAGATTTTTTTCTACAGCCAGACCATTGTTCTTCAATATCTCAGCTACAGTAACCACTGTGGCAATGGCCATTCCCAAAGCAGATAGCTCCACTTCTTCATGCTGCTGCATATATCTCTTGGCGAGGTTGACATAAAAGAAGAGCGGCTTCTTAGTATTGGAGACTTGAATCCTATTGTGAACATCGTTCAGATCCATATTTCCTACTCGCTCCGTGATTTCTACCATTGCCATCGTTCCTCTGCTTTGCACTTCAGACAATCTTCCCCCGCTCTAACTCTGCGTGAATTGCTTTCTCCATTTGAACCCAGGCCCGATATTAGGGTTAGGCACTAAACCTTAATTCAGCCTTTCCCAAACATTGTTTGCGCTCTAGCAACCATCTCTATCCATTAAACTATTAACTCCATGAACCGCAGTTTTTTGCTGTAACAATAGTCAATTTGATTTCTGCGTGGAGCTGTCTGAGTTCTGGTCAAAAGTGAGTATTCTGCTGCGTGAAGATTGCAGCCTGAACGTGAAAGATATGCACCTGCGTGAACCCTAAACTTGGAGGCCCGTGCTTTGAAGTGCTGCGTGGAGGTGAATACAGCATGGAGAGTGGCGCAGCGGAACCCTGGTGTGGCTGCGTTGGTGTGGTTCTTTGGGTGCTGTAGCTTCTTAACCAAATCCTTGTCGAGCCTTGTCGAGCTACCACCGCCTATTGCACAGTGTTCTTGATCAGCTATCTGCCATTATCATATGTAATTTCTTTCTATCTTCCTTCCATTGCGTGCGTGAGAGACTGCTGCTTGCGTGGAGCCCGAAGGTAAAGCTTGAAGACACTGTTAAGACGTTGGAGGTGTGACCTGCGTGGAGCTGTGAGAGTATGATCATCTGAAGACTGATATATATATCTATTACGTTGGAGCTCTGCGTTGAGTAGTGCAGTTGCTTGAATATTTTGGTCGATTTTGATATATTGTGATATTTTTTTGTTGAAGTAAACCCTAATTTTTCTTGCAAAGTCTGGATTGGGGCTGAGATTGATATTGCAGACCAATATAAGGCTGTGTATGATTGACAGTAATATATTGCAGACCGATATAAGATTGAGATTGATAAATTGCAGACGGATCTCAGACTAATATGTGAAAATGTTGAATGCTGTATAACTGACAGTGATATATTTTGTATCTACTGATATATTTGCTATAAACCTGCATTGTATTCACCTTGGCAGAGACTGTAGACCTGCAAGGTTATTAATTTTTTATTTCTCTTTGAAAATTACACTGACAGTTGTAATAATGCAATCTATAGCATCTATAGTCGGTGCCACCCTCACTGGGAAAGACACCTATTCAGAATGGTGGAGGAAGATCAAATCTGTCTTCATCTACAATGACCTTTGGGACGGCATTTGTGAAGGCACCACAATAGGGA
>LPNX010496631.1:1246752-1307526 GCA_001517045.1 Pseudotsuga menziesii | reverse complement strand
GAAAAGGCTGGACGGAAGGTTAAACAAACCGTCACATGAATGTATAAATGAATGCTTAGCCATGAATAGAATAATCAATCGGGAGTTATACCTAACAAGTAATGATACAGGACCGGGATCTTTCGATGCACTTATGGGAAGAAGCAACAAGGACAAATGTGTAGGTATAGAACCATACACCCCACAAAGTATTAAGCAATAAGACTCCCGAAGAAGCTTTCTCAGGTGAGAAACCAAAAGTTATCCATCGAACAATATTTGGATACCCAGTGTACATACACATCCCAAAGGAAAAGAGAACCAAGGTAGATCCTTCGGGAAAGAAGGGAATATTCGTGGGATACAACGACACTTCAAAATCCTATCGTATATACTTCCTAGGTTCAAGAAGATCATCATCAACATAGACATAACTTTCGACGAAGACTCAGCATAGATCAAATCAAGAAAACTACCTATTGAAGAGATTGAAGAATATGAAGCAACCAAAGTCCGAGACACATCAATGGAAGAAGAGGCTCCAAAAGATCATGAAGAACCACAAGAACTTGTAGAACCACTTCATGAGAATAACTCCCACAAAAGAAGACCAGCATGGGCATGAGAAGCAATGAAAGATGCTGAGAAGTATGGCGCTCCAGATGGGATGCATAGAGAAAGCAACAGACCTAGACCATACTCCATCTATGTGGCCCTGCTATGTAACATCATTGATAAAGAGCTTTCCAACTACGAAGAAGTAGCGAAAAAGAAAAAATGGAAGGATGCCATGATCGAGGAGTACCAGTCGATTATGAAGAATTATGTCTGGGAGGTAGTTTCGATACTAGAAGAGAACTCTGTTGTGACTTCGAAGTGGATCTAAAATATTAAGCATGTTGCAGATGGTAGCATTGATTTGTGGCACGTGGCTTCTCCCATAAATAAGGCATAGGCTACGATGAAACATTTGCACCTATAGAAATAGACAATTCCATGAGATCTATACTTGCACTGCCTGCAGTAATAAAATGGAAGGTACACCAGATGGATGTCAAGACAACATTCTTGAATGGTGTAGCTGAAGAAGAAGTGTATGTGGAGCAACCCATGGGATTTGAGATACATGATAGACAAAATTACGTGTGCAAGTTAAATAAATCCTTGTACGGATTGAAGTAGGAACCCAAGACATGGTACGACAGGATGCACACCATCCCAATGAGCTTAGGCTTTACCAGGAGTAAAGTAGATTCCAACCTTTACTTCAAGGTTGAAGGTGGAATACTAGTGATACTACTGCTATATGTACATGACCTGTTTTTTATAGGCAAAGATGAGCTCATTACGGATGCAAAGAGGAGGCTTGCTACTGAGTTTGAAATGAAATACCTAGGGATGATTCATTAATTCTTAGGCATGGAGGTGTGGCAGAGTGTGAACGCGATCTTCTCGGGTCAAGGAAAGTATGATTCAATGGAGATTTTGAAGAGGTTCAGAATGTTGGAATGAAAAGAAATGGCCACACCAATGGCATCAAACTTGAATTTATTGTGTGATGCTTCATCATAGACAGTTGATGCCATGATGTATCATCAGATGATTGGTTCATTGATGTACCTAACGAACACGAAACCAGACATATGCTTTGCTATGAACACCTTGAGCCAGTTCCTGACAGATTTGAGACATGTTCACTTGATTGTTGTAAAGCATGTATTGAGGTACCTGAAGGCTATAGTTGAGTATGGGCTCAAGGATGAAGCGAATCATAATATTAAATTGCAAAGAGGAGCAATGAAGCTCCATCATGTAGTGACAAACGAGAAGATAGTCGATGTGTTGACCAAGCCATTAGCCAGAGTGAAGTTTGAATACTTCAAAGAGAGACTTGGTGTCATCCAGATCATGTTCCCTAAAAAGAGGGAGTGATGAGACCGAAAGACATGCACTAGAGCGAGTTCTCGTATGGTGGAAGACGCAGGTGGTCCTTGGGACATAATGCACCTGGGGTGCTCCTAGTTGTGCTCCCATGATGAAGACGATAAGAGGTTCACCAACACACTTGGTGTGCATCTAGGCTATTTCTCGCATGTGGTCCTTGGTACATAATGCACCTTGTGTTCTCATGGATGTGCTCCCATGCTGGAGACAACAAGAGGTACACCAGTCACAAAGACACTTGGTGTGCGCCTAGGCTGGTTCTCGCATGGTGGAAGACACATATGGTCCTTGGGGTGTAATGCACCTGGGGTTCTCATGGCTGTTCTCGCATGCTGGTAGATGCAGGATGACTGTTGAAAGACATAATGCACCTGGGGTTCTCCTGGGTTTTACCCACTGGGTGGGAGACACAGGTGATCTGTTGGACATGAGGTGTGCATCTGGGCTGCTCTCCGTGTGTGATGATGAGATGATATGGATATGATGAGATGACAATAGGAGACGCAGGTTATTGTTGTGGCAATGTAATGTGTGGTCCTGGGCTGTACCTATGTGATGGATTTATCGTGGATATGATAAAGACCTAGATGTGAGCTAGGCCTACATCTAGCATGAAAAAGGGCTAGCTTTGTATAACTTCTTATGACAGATAGATTCTGAGAGATGTCACTAATCAGTGATAAACAAAATGAGGATTACGACAATAACGATGAAAATGATCCAACAATGATGACGTGTCCAGAGTGTTGATGAATGTAGCGAGAGAATACCTTCCTAGCAAAGAGGGGGTGTTGTTGTAAATGTAACTTCAGAATATATTCTATTGTAATTTATTATTATATTTTTTATTATACCTCTGTTGGAGATGTTTTTCCTCCGTTAGGGGATGCCATTATTATTTTTGGTCATGTAAGGTCATTGAGGTAAAACCTCCATTGTAATTCGAGGCAATAGCACCCCAAAAGAAATAATGTAAAATGTATTTTTGAGTCTCCCAAGAGACAAGTCGACCGTGCTAGGTTAGGAGGTCGGTCCTGTTAGGTTTTAGGTCAGTCACTTGAAGGGTATAAATAGGGGGCACCCTCCCTCATTTATACACACACACACTCACTCAAGTTCGCATGAGTAAGAGAGAGAGAGAGGAAAGTCCGCTAGAGGAGAAAGAGAGAGATAGAGCTGCAGAAGACTTCCTATTTTTGGGTTTTTCCATTTTGGTGATATTGTATTAGTGACGAATCTATCTCTGAGGAAGTTGCGGGGTTTTCTCCTTTATGGTTTCCCCCGAGGAAAATTCTTGTGTGTATTGTGTTTTGTTGTGCTTGTTATTCTTTCAGTTGAAGATCCAAATTAAATTGAATTAAAGTGTAAACTCTAACAACTTGTACATTGACGGATGTCTTTCTTCAAAAATCATTACTGGTCAAAGATGCTTTCATCACCTTTGGGAGTTGTTGAAGGATATAGGTGAAATATTTTATCATTTCGTCCCTCTACCACTCTAGGGTTTATTGGAGAAACAAATCAATAACATCTCTTGCTCCATTTTCAACAATGGACATACCATCAAAATAATAAAAAAATCATATGAACTTGAAAATTGTTGAAAGTTGACCTATAAAGTTTATATAAATCTAAAGGTTCAAGACCACATTTGAGATAGTTGCAATACTACCAAGTGGCCAAATGGATGTCTTGAATAGCCACTTAAATCATCTACTAAGAAAACACATGATACTCGAGAGAAACAAGATGAATCAGTTAAATCATCCTAGACAACCATTGCTTTAAATGAAGACATTAAAATGAGATATTGAGGCAATCCACCTACATAAAAGAATAACCAAAGAATGGTTATTAAACTCAGATAGAACTAACAAGAAATCATTGATGAAGTTAATGAACATCATAAGAAGATACTTTTGAAGCGTACCAATTCTCCCACCATGCTATCAAATGAAAGGAAAGGAAGGCCACCTAGTGATCGAGATCCAACTAGATAACCCTTAGTGTTGGAGCCTAATCCCTCTTGGTGTGAGGAAGATTTTTGTGAAAAGAAAACCAAGAGTCACCCATGAGTCTAAGGGATACGTTGGAAGTAAAATCCATGAGTCTTCCATCATGCATTAATATGTACATTTGTTAAAGGAAAAATGTGCTTAACGCTTATTCTTTTGGTCTCTGCTGGTTTCTTCCTATTGTTAAAGGAAAAATGTGCTTAACGCTTATTCTTTTGGTCTCTGCTGGTTTCTTCCTATTTTCCCTTTTGGGGCACCTAACAGTGGTATCAGAGCTCATTATAATCTCTACTTTTCTTTCTCTACTTTTCTCTTTGGGCACCTAACAGTGGTATCAGAGCTCATTATAATCCCTTCTCATGTGAAATAACTCATGTCTTCCATATTCTCCTGTGATCTCCTCCTGGCCTGAACCTCTGTCAACATTAGACCTATACATGTTTTATTCTCTGCCCTCTTACCTTAATTTGTTTGTTGTCTTGCTTAGTTTTCCAAGAGACGTTTCTCTCCATAACGTTCTCTATTTAAACATTGTTCAAACCCTAATTCTAGCATATTCTCAGCGCCTCTCTACCAGTTCCCTCTGCTCCTCAGAGCCCTACCTTACCTGCAGGCTGCATGGCTACAAAATGTGCCAGAAAGTCTTCCTCCTCAGCCAATTCCGTGCGTTCCCTCTTTTTCCAATTGCGGTCATTACCTGCACATCTGCAAAATATGTTCAAAACCTGTTGTCTGTCATAATTATATTTGATTGATTTTCTGAATATGACTTTAGCCAGTGGCAGTCAATCCTTGTAAAGAAGCAATCACACCTATGATGTGAATTTCCTTTTAGAACCTTAAAAGGCATTTGGTTCCATATTGTTTCATCCACTGAATCTTGCGTTAGAGATACCATACATTAGTCCGAGGCTGAAATCATACAACAATAGCTCCATTCCTCTCATGAGCGTAGACGCAACCTTCATTCTTTACACGATGTGCACGATTTAATATTTAGAGCTCATTACAATATCTCCAATGAACTAAAGCGCCATATGTGTGGACTGAGTTTTGGGGATCCTAAGCTTTTTGTGGAAATATCATGGAAAAGAATTTGTGCATATTTCAATCTTGGATAGACTAGAGTTCACATTTTTCACAGCTTCATATGTCTGGATTGTTTTTATGCATACTCTATTGAAGACTGGTGGCCCATGAAGGTCGTATAGTTGTAGCTCTCTCCTTCATCATGTAAATGCATTGAGTGTGACTGTGCATTTAAGAGTTGAATGTTTGAAGTGTTCCCATAGGAAATCTCACTCGATCCCCACGGTTTTCCCAAGACTGGGTGGTCACACTATTGTTGCCAACGCTACATCCAAGACTACGTTGGCAACGTTGGAGAGCCACTTGTTTCAAATCAATCATTCTTCTGCCCATAGGGGCTCCTAACACTCATTGGTTTAGTGTTTGGTTTGCATTGTTGATTCGGTGAACTAGCGTGTGTTTCATGGAAACCCTAATCTCCATGGAAACCCTAAATATCTGTGAGTCTCTCGAGCCCCTTCTTGAGCGTGAGAGATGAAAATGACCTGGTGCAATTGGAGCTGCGTCTCGATTTATTAGAATACTGGAAATGCATTGAAGCATCTCTCCACAGTGAGCTGTGTTGAAGCTGCGTGGAACCTCCATTGAAACCCCCCCACCAGGCTATGCGACTGTACAATGAGTATGAGTTTATATTGTTGGAGTGTTTTTATTACTGGGTTCCCATCATGGATGCATTCTCCATCCAATGCGCCACTCCTTGGCTGCCTACGAACTCCCTGGAGACTCTAAGCTACGGTGGCATGAAGATTATAGAGTGACGTGAACCCTATCCCATGGTGAACAACGTTGGATCATTAATTTTTGGTATTGCAACAGGTCTCTTTGCCAAAAGAAGATCGGCCACAGTTGTTGATACGTGGAGAGAACTCCATCTTATATGGACTATGACCTCCATCCTTTGGTGCATGCTATGTCTCTCTATCATGAAGTTCTTTGTGGAAACCTCCTGTCTTTGTTACAGTTGTGATTTCAATGATGTGACTTCATGAGGATGTGCTGGTGAAAGCGTTGGTGAAGTCTCCTTGGAAAGCTGTGACATTTGAATCTGATGCTCTCTCTATGAATTGATGATCATGGAATCAAAAGCAACGATATCATTGTCAAATCTCATTTCATGCTACATCTTCACTAAAACAACACTACTACGATCGGATGCTATTTTATTAGGTCATAAATGTGCTTGGATTGATCGATATGGTGATTCTCCAAAGGAATTGTCTAAACTCTCTATTATTCCTTTAGATTCAAGATATTGATGCACTGCAAAATATTCCTCTTTCTATTCAAACATGTATCCGTGATCTCCTTAAGGCATGGGAATTCCTCTTGCAATATTGCTATTCTTGATGGTTTTTAGACAAAACATCTTACCAGTTTTGTAGAACATATTCTTAAAGATGAATGAAAACCTATTGAAGGATGGCTTAGGGTGAGGCTTTGTTCAAGAGGTGGCACCGTATTGAAGCAGAAAATTGGGGTATTCTAAACCTTGTTATATTTTTGAAGAACTATTGGTTGACTCTCGATCTTTGAAGGGGAGGTTGTTTACTCCAATTGCTGATTCTCTATTATGATCCAAGATTGGAGATGAGGTCATTCATTGGAGTTGAGATAATTCATTGGAGTTGGAGCACCAATAAGTTGCAATGGTGAACATGGCTGATATGTTTGTAGTGAAAGAGGGTTTGAAGAAATTTCGTAGTTCCTTCAAAAATCTCAAATAGTGAGCATAAATAGTAAAGAAACTTTTTGTAAAGAAGGTGGAAGAGGTTTTATGACATGCACCTATCTCTGGCTTGGTTTCAAACATTATTAAAACACATGCATTATGAAGAAAAGTTGTAGATCCGAAACTAGTTGGGATTCAAGCATATTTGTAGGTGTTGCTACAATTGCTCAGAAAGAAGGACTCGATTGTCATCATTGAAACACTCAAGTATAGGAGATTCACCAATTCAAAGTTGAGAAGGGTAACTTGCAATTGTTGTTTGTTTGTAAGTTCTAGTGCATTCTTTGGCACTTGCATATGTGTTGTTTGTACAATATCAAAGTTGAAGAAAGTTTGAATTGCATTGTATGTGGGTACATTTTCAGTTGAGACTAACACCCCTCACCTTTTGGATTTGAATAGGTAGAATATGTAGAATATTGATTGTAGAAGCTTGATTGACTCTACTTGGCCCTTCCTGCATAAGGAGGGTTTAACAATCCTCATAATTTCCCCGACTGAAGAAACATTAGAGCACTTGAACACTCTAGTACTTAGTGTTGTAGATGACTCAATCACAATAAAAAAAGCTACACTCCAAATTGTTATCGCATACATGTAGAATTTAAAATCTAAAGAGGACAATGTACATGACAGGAATCAACATTTTGAACTAGTATTTGTTCATAACAATCATTTATTTGAAGTTGAAGACGATTCCTATCAGCTTCCAACACATGACCAAAGCAATTAAATCATGTCAAAATATGAGCAACCCATTCATAGTTCCAGACGCCAACATTGTGATCGAGTTGGACATATGAAGTATTAATGTTTTGATCTTCATCCTTGCCAGCATTGCGAGAAGTGAAAAAATTCTTCAAATAGGTGTGTGAAGCTGAAGAAACCTACAAGAGTGAAAGTTCCAACAAAATATTGTACTGCTTCGTATATTGTACCTAGTAGGGGTGAACATGATGCCAGGATTCAAATTTCGAAGCCTCTTTCTAATAGCAAACAGTCATGGCCTTCTTCAAGTAATTCATAACAAGCGAGTATGAGCCACAACTAGTTTGGGAGGTGTTATCTTCCAGAGTGAATTTATTTTGATAGGATGAAGAATTTGAGTCATGTTATGAAAGATTTAAAGATGACTAACAAATTGAGAGTCTCTAGTTTTGCTATATTTGAGAAAATTGGAAGTTTTAGCTTTCAGTGGCTTGGGGGGTTTTTTTACAGCTCATTAGCCACCAAAAAGCTTTGTTTCGACAACTAACAGTTTAATGCAGGATAAAGGTTAACCACCGAAAGCTG
Source organism: Pseudotsuga menziesii (assembly GCA_001517045.1). NCBI lineage: Eukaryota > Viridiplantae > Streptophyta > Pinopsida > Pinales > Pinaceae > Pseudotsuga > Pseudotsuga menziesii. The sequence continues at coordinate 1,299,474 of LPNX010496631.1, read as the reverse complement.
GCCCGATCGATTAGCTGGTAAAATCACTTTCGGTGGCTTAGGCGAGCCCTTCAAACAACTCATTAGCCACCAAAAAGTGTTGGTTTCGGTAGCTTAGCGAACATTTGAAGGAGGGCGTTAACCACTGAAAGCAGGTAAAAGGCGTTGGGGAAAAATCGGTTTCGGTGGCTTACGAGAAAGCTTTGATGGTTCATTAGCCATCAAAAGGCTTGTCTTTCGACGGTTAAAAGGAGATATCAGAGAGACCACAATCCGTTGAAAGCCTAGTTTTACAGCGCCATTTGGAAATCGGTTTTGGTGGCTTAGGATATTAGGTCAGCATTTCATTAGCCACCGAAAGCCTTGTTTTCGGTGGCTAGCAGACAATTTCCTGAGGGCCCTTAACCTCCGAAAAGGTGAAAAGAAGAAAACAGTTAGAAACCTATCAAATCACGGCTCGTCAGCGCAACAAAAATCATCAAAGGGCATGATAAACCACCGAAAAGACAGGAGACTACATCAAGGCGCAAGTGAATGATTGAGGAGGTTGTTGTTCAGCTGATGAGGACCAAAGTGACTGGAAACCCTACTCTTCCATCCATCTGTCCAAAGAATTGCAGAATGATCCACTGGGTGTCCAGGTTGATTTAAACATAATTGTTGGGTAGGGGTCTCGAAAACATCAACCAAATCCATCATACTTTGACCTAAGCATCACTCATGTAGTTAAAAACCCTCATAATTAGCGCCCAGTCATTCAGTACACTCCACCATCGATTATAGAAATTCTCACCACCAGAAACCATATCCGAGAGTCAGCCTGCTAAAAACACTCTTCCACAGAACTTGAATTGATTTTTGCAGGTACCCAGGAGTAACATTCAGCAAATGAAGAAGGGAGGGCCTGCTCTCAGGAAAGATTTGGGGGACATCAACTACCTGGAGGCACATCCAGAGGTTTGTCAGTTTTTCAAGGATGCTGGCTGCTATAAGTTTTGTGAGAAAATTCAAGGTTCACACCAGTAGGTGGCTGAGGCGTTTTCTCTCTCTTTCGAGGGCTCCAAGAAAATTATAGGTAAGGAAGAATTTCTGATAAATGAAACCCTAATTGCTGAAGTAACTGAACTCCCTAGCATTGGGGAGAAGTGGTTTAAAACCACCATTCCAAAGGATGTAGAGTTCAGGTCTTATCTGAAGCCTGAACATAGAGGGGTGGTATGGAAGAAAAGTGTCCCCTCCTCTTGGCTAGAAGAGAGGTGGAAACAATTACTGAAGAACATTGTGGTCTACATAACTTGTGAAGAGAGATACAACGGGGCCATGATTCACCATTTCAAATTGATGAACCACTTCACAGGAAAAAGCCCACTGAATTTACCTTTCTACTTACATAGGAGCTTGGCAAAAATGGCACACCAGGTGAAGGCTCAGCCAACCAAGATTGCTGACAGACTGTCTCATCATGGTCTTATCCAACCCCTGATCCAAGAATTGCTGAAGACGAGAAATATGGCATGGGCTTATTTCTTGTTTTGGAATGGTTTTGAAACATGCCTACAACCAGAAGAAAAAGGGAAGTCTCATTCGAAAAGTCTAGCACACCAAGGAGTGGGAAAAGAAAGAGAAGGGCTATATCCCCAACAACAACAGAACAACCTCCTTCCTCTTCCAAAGCCAAGAAGGTCAAAAGAAATTTGGATTTAAGTTAAAAGGGCCAGGAAGTTAAAACACATAGTGGGAACATTCTGAACCTGCCCTATTCAGATTCAAAAGAGGAAAAAGAGGAAGGTGCTGACCTAGCATTGCAAGTTGTAGCAGAGATTGAAGGACTCCCATCACCTACACCAAAAGAGCAAGATGAACCAACAGAGAAGACTTCCTCTAACAAGCCCAAGACACAAAGAATAAATCAGTAGCTGAGGCAAGTGTATGAGATGGAAATTTTAGAAAGAGAGATAAATAAAAACAATAAGACATTGACCAAGAGGAACAAGCTGCTGCACAACTCGTACCTAGAGATGAGATAAATGTATGTTTTTCTAAAAAGACTAAACAAAAGATACCTGAAAGACAACACAAGGCTGTATAAAATGATTAGGTTTCAGAGACTGCAGAAAAAGGATGCCAAGTCAAACCCTAGCACTCACCTCACATTGGAAACCCTAGCTGAACCTGCAGTAAGCATTCAGCCTCTAGAATCAAGCCAGGATGTTGTTAACCTTCCTAACATAAAGTTTTTCGAATAAGAAAGATAAGCAAACAAACTTGAAAGAACAATTTTGGAGGTGGCTTAAATCTTTTTGAAGAACAAGGCTTTCGATGGCTTAGGCAGACGCCGAGGCAGTTCATTAGCCACTGAAAGCACCGCTTTCAGCAGCTAACAGTTTCGATATTTTGGCCTCTTAACCATCGAAATCAGAAAGAGGCATAGGATCGAATTTTGGCACGAATGACCAGTTTTAGGAAAACATGAATAGCTCAGGGACGAAGTATAAAGATGAAGGATGGTGAAGAAAACATCAGGGAAGGTATGCTTCAGTTTTGCAATGATAAATGAAGAAAATGTCACCAACACTTAACTATCTAAGTAAAACATCGACTTATCCAGCAGAGGACCAGTGGCAGTTATTTCCAGTACTTACTTTAGTTATCAGAAGGTTCAAACAGTGAACGAATTCTACAGTTAGTTAGACTAGTAGTTAAATTAAGGGTTTTGACCTAATTATGCAAAAACAATTATTGTCTATTTTTAGTAAATCAGATCCAATTTTTCAAGATCTGAATATTTTTGTAAAGGCTATAAAGCATAAGACTTATTTTATTGAAAGGGTTCGAATTCGGGGACTTGTAGACCATTACTATTGTCAAGCTTCTCATATTGCTCATGACCTAATTTAAGCTATTTTGCTATCATATGTTCAGCTTCCATTTTCTGTCTAGTCTGTGCTTATACTTGAATGTGTTATTCAGGTTTATTGATGTCTGATAGCTGTCATTTTATTGACATATTGATGATTTGAATTATAAGTACCTTCCTTGTTATGATTAGTCATTTATATATATCTGTTTTATGTATGAATCTGCCAGCATGATAAGTTCTCCATCTCTACACCATATTATCAAACCTCTGAACAGTGGTAGTTAGAAGCCTTATCCCTGATTGAGTTTCATGCATGTCTTGAGAGTGTGAGGTTCTATAGGTTACCTGACTTGATCCATTTAGAAAACCCTAAAAACATTTAAGTTACCAGGCGTCCTCAAGCTGCAACCTAGAGGAGTTTCCTAGAGTGATAACAAGAGGCTAGATTCAGAGAGTACTCATATGTTTGATCTTCAGTTGTGACACCATGAGACTCTCCTCTCATTGTTCCTAACAGCTGGGAATGAATATTGTCCGAAGAAAGCAAGAACAAACGATCATGTTAAGAGCTATGTTTGAATGAGCTCTAGTTGGTTCGTGGTCAACTTAAAACCACCGGTTTTGAGAGCACCTTTCATTAGCATAATCCACCAACTTCTAGCTAAACTACTTGGCAATTACATTCACAAGATGAAAATGTTCAACAATGGTAGCTGTTCACTTCCTGTTTCAGCTCTCCTATTGGTTTTTTGCCAGTTTAAAACCACCAATTCAATAGAATAATTCAACCTCTTGATGCTTCTGCTAGAGAACCTTTGAGCCTTGATGCCAAGTTCCAGAGAACCTCTGAGCGAGAGTTGTTTCCAAGTTCTAGAGTTTTTGGTCAACCTTAAACCACCCACATGGTAGAATATTTCAGCTTCTAATAGCCCCCTTTGTCACATGCCCCAATTTGCAAAACAATTTTATGTTTTGAGGAACATTATGTTATATTTTATATTAAAGTTTGTAATTAATGACCAAGTGGGGTCAAGGATAATTTAATGTATTGCAGAATATTTTATTAATAAATAAATGAAAAATGAGACAACAACTTAGGGAAGTTGTTAAATGAGTGTTTACTGATCACTTGGTGGAGGAGGCTGGGTTGAGAGCAGATTGACATGTGACAACATCCCCAAACTACTTCTAGCTGTTGTAGCAGGAAACTTCCCTATTTTTGTTTTCATCATTCCCCAAGAAAATGGAACAGAGCAGGTGGCTCATTAAGTAAAAACTGACCCAAAAGACCTATGCATGTTAATAAAACTTCCCATTGAAGACAGATGAGGCTGCTCATTCTGGATTTGTGATCATTTTGAGTGAATGAAGTGCACATGTGAATTCGATGGAGGGGACTAGCTGAAGTAAGTTTGAGGGGATAAGTGTTGAAGACCTGAACTAGTGCAGCTTTTCTAAGTTGAGTTCATACTACTGTAAGCAGAACTGAGTTACTGCTAAACACTCAGTGGAGTTGTAGAGGATTTCAAGACTACATCTCTCACCCAGTACTTCTACCAGGGGACCAGGAGATAAGCTTGGGGGTCCTCAGAATTGCAGTCTAGCTCTTCTCCAAGAGTTGGTTGGGTGGAACAACCTCCTTAAGCTGTTGTCACCTCATCTACACTTCAAGGTTTTGCTTAGTTCAGTTATTTAAATTATTCACCGTATCTGGAAAGTTTAAGAGTTTTTCATGAATATAGTATATTTTTGTTTTATTTCTGTTAGGGATAAATAGGAGAATATATATGTTGTGAAAATTAGTAACTAGCTAGATTATGGTAAATTAGTAAAGAAATTTATGAGTTAATTGATAGATAGGAAAAATTCCCTAAACTGTATTTTTCCACACCTTTTGCAAGGCACTACTACTAAAGTAGGTTTATTTATTTTCAAATAAGTAGATTCAATAAAATATGAATACAGATGCAAATGGTTACTTTCTACAGGACTTTGTGTAAATTATTTATAGAACTTCAGTTGTATACTTTGTGTAAATTATTTATAGAACTTTAGTTGTATTTGTGTTATTTACTAAAAGTATTTAAATAAACTAAATAAAGATAGAAGAACACGCCTAAGTAATACACACTAGTATATGTAATATTTTATACACTAAAACTATCAAAGTTACATATTATAAACCTAGTATGTAATTCTAAATAGATAATATAGGAACAGTAAATTATCTAAACTAGGTTTAACAAAGTAAAACCGTAAATTAGGTTAAATAAATACCGAGTTAGCTTACTTATGTGAAAATGTAAACTAGGGTTACTAAAACAACATTACTAGCTCTGTAACTTTAAAGAAGATTTAAAGTTTATAAAAGAGCTCATCTTTTATAACCAAATAAAATCATAAATTATAATGATAAAAAATCTAGTAGTAAAATCCAAAATGTACAGAAGATAGGTAATTTTGTTCACTAATATCATTTCTCTGTTCTATCTTCTGAATTCATTTTATCAAAGAATTTCACTCCCAATTGCCCTCAAATCATAATTCATCTGGAAGAAAACAAATTTAACTAATAATCCACTTAACCTAATTCCTCAAAGGTATTTAATAATAAACACAACTAGCATAAAAAATAATATATAAATATTAACCAAATAGAGATACTATTAATTCAGCTTTAAGCTGTAATATTTCTTATAAATATTAAAAACGAAACTGAACAAACTAAGTCTCGGCTCACAACCTTTACATTATCAATCAAAGCTTAAAAGCTTGTATAAAATTATCTATACGTAAACAGAGTTCACTAAAAATAAAACAACCATTTGTTTCGGCTACGAAAGCCATTTTCCAAAAACGAGAAGTGTTGTAAGAATAGCCATTAAGTTTTTCTTTAAAAACCCTAAACAAATCCGCATCTAACAACCCAATGGCCTGATAGTAAGAGTCACGACTTAAAGCCAGTTCCAAACAATACTTGTATAAGTTAATCATGGACAAAAAGGCTCATAAAAACTAATTCTTTAGGTCTCGGCTGAAAGAGCATGATTCATCCATTACAAAACACCCACTAGGGCTTTTTAAATAAAATAAAAACAAAAGAACAAACAGTGTATCTCAAAGCCACGGCTGAACCAGAACCATCTTTCACGCGACAGAACTCTCCTAAAAACACCATACAACTCTTGCAGGAGTACCTCAGGTGAAACCAAGGCTTACCGGTTGAATGCCTTCACGAAAGCTCTGTTGATGGAGTTTAATAAAAATCGAGTCATCGTTGAAGAACCTGCACAATTAAATCCCGTATATTAAAAACTTATAAATCATAAATTAATGGAGTAAAACTTTGCAGAATAACTTAAAACAATTTCTTTACTTACCTTGGAGGATGGCGCAACTGTCTGGAATCTGCGAGCTAATCCTAGCTTCCTCATTTTGTCCATGAGCTGAAATGGTGCTCTACCCAAAAGAAAATGTAGATTGCAGTGTTTGGAGGTGAAGTTCTAGGCCACGACGAGACAAGGACCAAACCCACGGGAGGAAGCAAACAATAAAACAAAGTATCTAAGTCACTCTTCCAACAACCCTTTCACACCGGTTAGAGTCATAAACACTCACAGAGTACCAAAATTCACTCAGAAAAACAACAGCGATTATAGCCCAACCTTCAACACTCTTTACTGACAGTCAAAACCACCTCACCATAGCAGTAAGCTTCTCACTCAGTCCTTCTACACCAGCTCGTTATAGCTCATGAAGGCCTGCGTGTAAAAGAGTGGAGGTTTGACAACAAGGCTGGCGGCCAAGAGCTCACAGCTCGACCACTCCACTACAGAGACAAACATAATGTTATTTTTAGGGTTAAGACAGGCCTTTTACGTTGCCTCCAAGTCAACTAACCCTAAGCTTCGACCACCAACCACGTGTCCTCCGAAATTATTTGCAATTATGGGTTTACAAGCTATAGTTTTGAAAGTCTCGATTCTTTTTAACCTGCACAATCATTTGTTCACAAGTCAAAAACCTTATAATATCATTGCATAAGTATTATTATCCTCGTGTATTTCTTGTTTCACTAATCAAATACTTTGTGTTAAAGAGATGTTTAATTACACTAGGGTTATATGCATAACTTTAAATGATCTATGTTCTCCTTAGTATTAAATAATGTTTACATTTGATAATAGTAAGACACCAACGATGGAGGTGAACTAACCTTCCATAGAAGTACATAACCATATAGATATTTAAGATAGGTATTAGATTAAGCATAGTTTTTAAACTTCAAATATATGCTTTATCTGCAAAAACTCATATAAAAAGAGATTTTTGACACAAATAAATCAAATATAAATACTTGATTAAGGAGAATCACTAACATAGAATGTTTAAAGTTTAGAAAGATCTCAATAAAATATAAACAATACTTTTTACCAAACGCTGATGATAAATATGTAGTTTTGGTCGCAATTATGTTTAACATATCTTCTAGTTTGTAGACTTCTTAGGCCACTATTCTCTTAATGACAGAAGTAGATTTGTCCTTATTGTACACCATCTCAAAATGAAATACAAGTCTATAACTAAAAATACAAGAAGGAAGATTAATGGAACAAGTACTGTGACGGTACGCATAACTGCACTTAACCCTCTCTTTTACAATAGTGTTATTACCAACATTTATGCAGTTTTCTAACAATAGAAATACCAACAATACCTTTTACGGGGTCAAGCTGCAAAAGAAACAATTTAACTAGCATTTTATCCTATGCTAGTTGAGTGTTATTCTCGATCTAGAAATTTATTGGTAACAAATTGCTTACTTGTTTAGAACCTGTAAAAGAAGCATCACTTCACTGCGTTAGCTGTAAGCTAAGTAAGCCCCGATCTCATCTAAGATTCTTTCCTACTTGACAAAAGACAGTAATAACACACTTAGCAACAGATTTAGATGTAGTTTCCTTTCCTGCCCTTCTAAAACATAAACTGCTGAGTTTAACATCCCTAACATAGTACTTCAATATAAACAAATAAATTACATAGAACTAAAGAAATACAATGCTCATTCTAATTACTACTGTTGAGTAACCGCTAGCAATTATTAGTTCATAGGCAGTGACATCCTTGAACATTTTATGTTACATGAGAAATTTTTTTTTTTAGGAATTTTTGGGTTATTACACCTTTGGCTGGTGGTCAACCAATACCACCTCTTCAGATAACACTTGCATTTAGTAGAAGACAGTGTTAGCTTCTGCCAACTTGCTTGGCAATTCAAATTGTTAGGATGGAAATGTTCAGAAGGTTGTAGTTTTCCACTTCTAATTATTCAACTCTCTTTTTCTTGGTCTCACATACAACCCTTCCGATTAAGGGGGGATTTGTTGGAGCCTAATACTTGGTATGAGGATATTATTGTGAAAAAAAGACAAAGAGTCACCTGAGATTCTAGCTAGTATGTATTTTTTCCAACTTTAACAGTTTATCTTCCAAAACAGATCTTATGAAATGGTACTTGAGCTGTATATGTTTAGTCTTCAAATGAAAAGTTGAGTTCTTTGCAAGATGAATGGCACTCTGCCTATCACTGTACAACCTGCTATTCTCTTGTTTCTTACCCAATTACTCTACGAACCTCTGCAACCAAATCATCTCTTTACTAGCATTTGTAGTAGCAACATACTCTGCTTCCATTGTTGAAAGTGCAACAACCTTTTGCAATTTTGAAATCCAACTTATTATTGTCCCCCCTACAGTAAAAACATACCCTATGGTGCTCCTCCTGCCGTCTTTATCACCTGCCATATATGCATCAACATATCCATGTAGAAAACTGTTTGAACCTCCAAAACATAATGCATGAGAGGTGGTACCTCTCAAATACCTGAGAATCCACTATACTACCTTCCAATGCTCTTTACCTGGATTGTTCATATACCTACTCACAACTCCCACTGCATGTGCAATATTTGGTCTTGTGCACACCATGGCATACATCAATATGCTAGTTGTTGATGAATAGGGAACCTTAGACATGTATTCTATCTCTTCCCGTGTCATGGGAGACATCTCCTTACTTAGTTTTGCATTCTAGATTCTAAACCTCTCCAACACCTTTTCTATGTACTCACCTTGAGACAATGTCAATTTGTGATTTTTCCCGTCTCTTGTTATTCTCATTCCAAGGATTTGCTTTGCATCACCAAAATCCTTCATTGCAAAAGATTTATCTAGTTTCCTTTTGAGCACATTTATATCCTATATGTTAGACCATGCAACATTCATGTCATCCACATACAATAACAAGATAATATATCTTCCATTATCTAGCCTCTTGAAATAAACACAATGGTCCAAATGGCATCTACTATAACCCTATTCTGTCATAAACTTATCAAATTTTAAATACCACTGCCTTGGAGTTTTCTTCAGGCCATACAAGCTCTTCTTCAACATGCAAACCAAATTCTCCTTCCCTTTGACCTCATACCCTTATGTCTGCTGCATATAAATCTCTTCCTCCAAATCCCAATGGAGAAATGTTGTTTTTACATCTAATTGTTCAAGATGCAAATATTCTACCACCACTAGACTTAAAATAGTCCTATTTGAAGTAATTTTAATAACAAGATAAAATATTTCATCAAATTCCATACCTTTATTTTGTGCAAACCCTTTTACAACAAGTATAGTCGTGTACCGCTTCTTGCCTCCATCTTCTTCATTCAACCCGTAAACCAATTTATTTTGCAATGCTCTTTTTCCTACAAGAAACTCAACCAAGTCCCAAGTCTGGTTTCTTACCAATGACTCCACCTCCTCATTCATTCCTTGCTCCCACTTCTTTACAGTTTCTACCTGCATTGCCTCTTCATAAAATTCTTGTTCACCAGAACCATACATCAATAAATAATACATTGAAGGAGAGAATCCTTAAAGGGCTCTACTTAACCTGGTAGATCTTCTTACATTTGTAGGAGCTTGAGACACCTGCTGCTGCTCTTAATTTTCTGGTGCCCTTGGAACTTCATTTTTTTTATTTCATCACGAACTGTGTACTATGTGTTTTCCTTTTCCTCTTTCTTTCCCTACAACTGATCTTTGTACATAACATTTTCATTGAATACTACATCTCTACTCCTAATGATTTTGTGATTTTTATAATCCTATAAGTGATAACAAAAATCATCAACCCTGTATCCAATAAAGGTATATTTCTTGGATTTAGCCTCAAGCTTTGTTTAATTTTCTTTATCAATATGGACAAATGTTTCATAACCAAAAGTTATCATAAATGAATTGTTTACCTTTTTACCTGTCCATGCCTCCAATGAAATTTCACCATCCAAAGCGCTTGAAGGCCCTTTGTTTATTAAATAAACAACATTATCTACAACATCAACCCAAAAAATGTAAGGGAAACCCTATATGCAATCTCATACACCTTGCACGCTTTATGATTGTTCGGTTCATCCTTTCTAACACACCATTTTATTTTGGTGTTCCTGGGATTGTCTCCTCTCTACGGATCCCGTGTCATGAACAATAGATATCAAAATCCTTGTTGCAATGTTCACCTCCATTACCATATCTAATACATTTCAACATTTTTCATGTTTCATTCTCAACTAAAGCTTTCCACTTCTTAAAAGTACCAAACACATCATATCTCTGTCTAATGCAACAAACCCAAGTTTTTCTTATTGAATCATCAATAAATGTAACATAGTAACGAGAGTCGTCAAGATATTATACTAGAGTCGATCCCCATACATATGTATACACAAGATCTAACTTTTCACTCTTCTTTTTTTTTCCAACCCTAAGAAATATAACTCTCTTTTGTTTTCTGTAAACACAGTTCTCACAGAGTTCCAAGCTCACCTACTTCAGATTTGGAAGCAATTTCCTTGAGTGAAGAATATGCATCCCCTTCTCACTCATCTAGCCAAGCCTATGATGCCACAACATTCCACCTGTTTCTATGGTAGCTACAGAGATAGAATAATCAGTATTATGAGGACATAAATACAACGTACCTATACTATCTCCTTTTGCTATTACCAATGCTCAATTTTGTGATCTTCACCACGTTTTCCCAAACGTAGACAAACAATCATTATATCCCAACTGCCATGTTGAGGTCATATTTCTTTTCATAGAAAGAATATGCCTTATATCTTTTAGCAGCCATTCATTTCCATTATTTAACTTTATCAGTGCCTATCCATTCCAACAATTTTACATGGTTCATCACCCCCCAATAAAACATGTCAAAAATCATCGGGAACATAATCATGAAAGAATTTCCTATGGGGTGTAGCATGACACGAAGCTTCTGAATCTACTACCCAATAATCACTAGTATTATCTAATGCAAGAATCAAAGCATCTTGTAACACATCAGCTGCTACATTTACTTCCTAAATAGTCTCCTTCTTCTCGTCTCCTTTCCTCTTTGGAGCTATGCAGTATTTCTTTAGATGTCCTCTCTTAACGTAGCTTCGGTACGCTATATTTCCCATTCTTGACTTGGATATGACCTTTCTAGACTTGTTTCGATTACCTGGACTCCTTCCTCTCTCCCTTTATCTTCCTCTGCTCTCCATGGTCAATGCATTACCTGATGTCTCACATATGCTTTTTCTTCGCATTTCCTTGCTAAGAATAACACCAACAACATCATCAACTTTAAGAGTGTTTGAACTAGGGACAAAGTTACTTAAAAAGATGACCAAACCATTCCAATTTTCTGGTAATGGGCACAGGATTAGAAGAGCCCTAACCTCATTCTCAAAGTTCACTTTTATAGAGCTTCGCTGACTAATAATCGTATTAAATTCATTTAAATGGTCAACAACAGATCCACCTTCTAACATGTTCATATTAAATAAATGCTTCATTAAAAATACCTTGTTGGAAGTCGAGGGTTTTTCATAGAGCTTATGCAATGCGCTCATCACACCCTCCATAGTATTTTCTTTTGAAATATTGAAAGCTACCAACGAATCCAGGCACAACAGTATTGTTACTAGTGACTTTCTGTCAAGAACCTCCCATTCTTCGTCCTTCATAGTCGTTGGCTATTTTGTTTTTTCCGCCCAGTGGTAGGTATATATCCTTTTGGTACAGAAAGTCCTCCATTTGCATCTTCCATAACTGGTAGTTTTGGCCATTAAATTTCTCGACCCTAAACTTTCTTTCTTCTGCCATTTCTCCACTGGAACTAGGAACCCTTCTTTAATGCAGGTTTACCAGCCAAATAGACCTTTGGCTCTGATAACAAATTTGTTTGAAAAATAGGATCGCATAGCAATACCAATAAACAATAAACAAGATGCAAATATTAAAACACATTACAAGAGAGACACATATATAACGTGGTTCGCCAAGATGGGCTATGTCCACATATAAATTGCCAGTCATTTATTATTATATCATCCAATATAATGAAGGGAGACAACTCGCAGCAACTCCACTGCACTCCCTCTTCGTTCTCTCATAGTCTATCTCACAATCATAGAGATTGTTTTACAATGCTACAATATAATACACAGTCGTATTACAATGCGTTCCTGTTATAGGGGATTTACCATGGGAAAATACCATGGGCCCGTAAACTATTGGCCAAGAAACATCCCAAAAGTTTCTTTCGAGAGCATCGCTAGCCCCTAGACACACGCAGGGGGACGATGCCCCCTTGCACCCCCTGCTAGGACAAGTGTACAATAAAATTGTGGTATAAACATGGTTGAACAATAACATCTATGAATCTGGAAGATTATGTTCCACAACTAACAACTAGATATTCAAGAGTTGCTACTTTGCTTTGGCTATGACATACTATTTTTGTTTTGGTTGTAAAAAATATTTAGTTGACTACTATAATTCTTTTAGAAGTATGTACAAGTCATTTTCTATACAAATTAAGTATGCAAACAAATTTCTACATAGTCATTTGGGTTGAATTAAAATACAAAACATACCATTTCTAGAATCAAATAGATGACATTTTAATGAAAATTTGATGTAAACAAATACCTGAAAGGTTGGTTATGGATTTCGACAATGGTAAGGTTGTGCTAGCTCTAGTGCCTTTTCTTCCTCACTATTCTGTGCATGCCCTGGAATCATCACTATCTAAGAGATCAAATCTGGTTTGGGCATTATGTCAAACACATAGCATGCAAAATCTAACCAACCACATGAAGCATTGATTAAGTAGTGTGAGGAGGCACTCAGTCAATAAAACTATTATATGTAAGATAATGGATCTATTGAAGAGAATATTGGTGAATCCAAGAACATGTTAAATGTATTTCATCATCATACAATTTAAGCATACCATTTTTCCTTGATTGATGCCTTCTTCTCTACTTTCTAGCTTCAAATGCTTTAGTGTATTATGTGCCTCTCACTTGCCAAAACCCCAGAGTATACTCTTCTTTTCTCTTGAATGCTAAACCCTCTTCCTCAAGAGAAATTCTTCAATTATCTTCCTAAAGGAAAATTCTTCAATTATCTTCCTAAAGGAAAATTCTTCAACTAACTTCCTCAAGGAAAAATTACAAACCCCCTTCCTCAATAAAAAGTCTTCAAGGAGCTATAAGGAACCCTTCAAATAGGAAGGGCAAATTCAGGGTCATTTTCCCTTGCAAATCTCCAAATATGAAGTAAGATCACCAATTTTAGAGCTTGGATTCCTCTCCCTCCTTCCAATTTGTCAAATTAGTGTTTATATCTTTTATTTTTATGTTTTATGAGTGAAATAAACTCTATTTGCCCTCGTATTTGCGTGCGTTTTTTATTTTTTAAGTTTCAAATATCAGTTGGCACTAAAATAGACACAATCTTCCTGTGAAATTGCCTCCTAAATTACGTCTGAATTATGGTCTATATTAGCATCCTCAATAGTGCCACATTTATCATCCTTAATAACACCATATTTAGCGTCTACTTTTCGCTAAATTTGCGCTTAGACATTCTTGCAAAATGTAATTCATTTGGGATGCCTTTTGTGGCATTAAGTGTGGCCGTTTTAGCATCAATCCAACAAAATACAATGAATCTAGATGACCCTAATGGCATATGAGTAAACCTAATGCCACCTAAATTACCCTAACGACATTTGGTTTCCCTTACCAACATTTGTGTTACCCTAATGGAACTTTAGTGACCCTAACAACATGACAATGATGCTAATAATCCATGATGACAATGATGTTGGAATTAATGATGATTTGACTAAAAGATGACGATGATGGCAATGGCACTACATCGACAATGATGAAAATTATAAGGATGCGGATGATGACAATGATGATGACGAAAAAATTGTTTATTTGTATGATGTTGGCAATTATGATTAGAATGACAATGGCGATGTCAATGATGACGATGCATGCCATTATAACACGGTTTAATCTTGGTTGATCCTAATGGAACCTAAATGACCCAAATGACACATAAATGACCCTAATGGAACCTAAATGACCCTAATGCCATCTAATTATCACTAACAACAATTTTGTGACCCTAACGGAACTTGAGTTACCATAAAAACATGATAATTATGCTAATGATGCACGATTACAATGATGTTGGGCTTGATGATGATTTCATTACAAGATTATAATGATGAAAATGAGCACTACATCGACGATGATGCTAATGATATTGAAAATTATGATGATGGGGAAGATGACAATGATGATGACGATGAGGATAATTATGTTGAAACTTATGATTACGGGGACGATGACAATGATGATATTGTTGATTTGTATGATGTTGATGATGATGACTAGGACGATGATGACAACGGAATTTATGATGTCAATGATAATGATGGTTGTGATTATAGAACTATTTGATCTTGGTTGATCCTAATGGAACTTAAATGACTCTATTGGTACCATTACGGTCATTTAGGTACCATTAGAATCTCTTAGCTACCAAAAGGGCCATTTAGATGCCATTAGGGTCACTCAAGGTCAAATAGTGCAATAACATCCATAATCCTCATCATCATCATTTACATGAAAATTGTCATCGTCATCCTTAAGATCACCATTATCATCATAGACATCAACATCAATGTCTAACATAACCCTTCCAATTATAACCCTCAACTCTTATAACCAATGGACTCTATCCCATCCATTAAGTAACTCATATGTTGATCTAGGATTAATTATAAGAGGGAAACTTAGTGCTATTTTGGAATAAAATATAGGAGCAAAAAAAGGTGCAATACCAGGAGAAAAACATGGTGCTACTTTGGGAGCACAACTAGTTTCTATTATAGACGCTATTGTATATACAAAACTTAGTGCTAAAACTACCTACAATTGGGAGTCTAAATTAGGCACTAAACACCATGTTAATTCTAGGTTAAATATGGGTACAACATCAACATCATCATCATCATGATCAAATACATCATCATCAACATCATCATCACCATATTAATGATAATGATCATCGTAGAAATAAACATTAATATCACCATAGTCATCATCGTATATCATGATCATCACATGACATTTCAAGAGAGTTCTAACAAAGATACTATATATAGGAATGGCAGATGATAGCAATGAGACATGCATGATGAACATTGATAGAAATGTGGATGATGCCAAACATTATGTGGGGAAATCAGTCATCCTTCGGTCTTGAAACACTCCCATAGCGTCAAGGCATGATTCTAGTCTAACCATGTCAAATTTCAACGCATACAAGAACATTTTGAAGAAATTTCAACGTTGGCCCTATTCACTGCTCCTTGTGCAGTGTCAAATAATGACATTGGTGATGGGCCTATTGGAAGTCCCAGGACATTTCAAGAGATTTTTGACAAATATTCTATATATGGGAATGAATAGTGATGACAATGAGATGCACATGATAAAAGTTGATGTAACATGGACGATGTAAAATATTATGTGCAAAAATCAAGCATCCTTGAGTCTTGAAACCCTCTCATACCATCAATTCATGCATCTAGTCTAACCATGTCAAATTTCAACACATATAGACATAGTTTGAAGAAATTTCAAAGTTGGCCCCTTTCAATGCTCATTGTGAAAGGTTGACATATGATATTGGGTGATATCAAAGATTATGTGGGGAAATACGACATCCTTTCTCCTTGAAGCCCTTCCATACCTTCAATGAATGTTTCTAGTCTAATAATGTCAAATTTCAATGCATATAGGCATTGTTTGAAGAAATTTCAATGTTCACCCCATTCACTGCTCACTATGCAGGGTCGATGGATGACATTAAGCCCTTAACCCATTGCAGTCCATAATTAACCATTAAACCACTTGCATGTTGTACCCTGTAAAATTATTTTGGGATATGTTAACTTAATAGAATCATGGTTTAATCATCTCAAATAATGCCACACAAAAAAGGCAAAGACATGGAAATTGTCATCTTCATTAGGTTTCACTAGAATGTTGGGTATTAAGGGTTTGGTCTTTGTTGGCATGGATGGACAAATTGGGTCTTTATTAGGTAAAGGAATATGTATAGTCTAAGCATTCCAAATTGAATGCATATAGGAACATTTTGAAGAATTTTCAAAGTCGGTCGCTTTCACTGCTCATTGTGCGAGGTTGACGGATGGCATTGGTGATGGGCGTGTTGGAAGTCCCATGAAATTTCAAGAGAGTTCTCACAAAGATTACATATATGGGAATGATGAATGATGAAAATGGGACATGCATGATGAACATTGATGGAAAAAATGGATGATGTCAAAGATTACATGTAAACATCAAACATTATTGAGGCTTGAAACCCTTCGATCCGTTAAGGCATGTGTCTAGTCTAACCATGTCAAATTTCAATGCGTACATGCACAATTTGAAGACATTTCAATGTTGATGATCTCAAAGATTATGTGGGGCCATTAGACATCCTTGATTCTTGAAACCCTTCCATACCTTCAAGACATCTGTCTAGTCAAACCATGCCAAATTTCAATGCATACAAGCACATTTTGAAGAAAATTAAGTGTTGGCCCCATTCACTGCTCATTGTGCAGGGTCGATGGATGACATTGGTCCCTTAAACCAATATAATCCCTAATATATTAACCATTAAACCACTTACTTGTTGGACCATATAAAAATATTTTAGGATGTCTTAACTTAATAGAATCAAGGTTTCATTGTCTCGAATAATGACGCATGAAAAAGAAAAAGACATAGAAATTGGCATCTTCATTAGGTTTCACTGTACCATTGGGTATGTAGGGTTTTTATGTTTATCAACATAGATGGGAAAATTTGGTCATGATGAATATGATGATGGAAATGGAAACCATGATGATGATGATGATGTCTTTGAGTCTTAAAACCTTACCATACCATCAAGGTATGTGCCTAGTCTTACCATGTAAAATTTCAATGCATATATGCACATTTTGAAGAAATTTCAACATTGGACCCATTCACTACTCACCGTGTGGGGTGGATGGATAACATTGGTGATGAGAGTGTTGGAAGCCCCATGCCATTAAAAGAGAGTTATGACAAAGATTCTATATGTAGGAATGACAAATGATGACAATGAGATTTGAATAATGAACGTTGATGGAAACATGGATGCTATTTTAGATTATGTGGGGACATTAGACATGTGTGAGTCTTAAAACCATCCTATATCCTCAAGGCATGTGTTTATTCTAACCACGTCAAATTTCAATACATACAGTTGCAATTTGATAGAAATCTCAATGTTGGCCCCATTCACTGCTCATTTTGCAGGGTTGATAGATGTCATTAATCCCTTAACACAAGCTAATCCATAAGCAACTAAAATTAAACCACTTTCATCTTGGACCTTATAAAATTGTTTGGAGATGTCTTGACTTAACAAAATCATGGTTTAATTGTCTGGACTAATGCCACAAGAAAAAATGCAAAGACATGGAAATTTACATCTTTATTAAGTTTTAATGCAAAGTTCGATTTGTCGGGTTTGATCTATGTTGGCATTGATGGACAAATTGGGTAATGATGAAGATAGAAATGAAAACCATGTTGCTGGTACTGATGATGACAATGATGTCATTGAGAGTTAAAACCCTCCCATACCATCAAGGAATGCACCTAGTCTAACCATGTAAAATTTCAAATCATACAATCACATTTTGAAAAAAAATTCAATGGTGGACCCATTCATTGCTCACCATGTGGGGTCGATGGATGACATTAATGGTGGGCGCGTTGGAAGTTCCATGACATTTCAAGGAGTTCCTACAAATATTCTCTATATGGGAATGATGAATGGTGACAATGATAGATAAATGATGAATGTTGATGGAAATGGGGACGATGCCAAAGAATGTGTCGGGACACCAGTAATCCATGAGACTTGAAACCTTCCCATACCATCAAGGCATGTGTCAAGTTTAACCCATGGCCAAATTTCAACGCATACAGTCATAGTTTGAAGAAATCTCAACATTGGCACCATTCCCTGCGGGTTGTGCAGAATTAGTGGATGCCATTAATCCCTTAACTCAATATAATCCCTAAATCGTTAACCATTAAACTACCTAACCTTTATTTTCCATTTCATAAGCTTTTTCCATTCATTTTGTATCAACGTGTTTATGAAGACACAAACTATGGGTTGTCATGATCATGAGTTTGTTTCATACATAAATATAGTCAGAATAATCATTTATTTGTCCTTGTAATTTGTTTATATTTTGCGGAAAAAGATGAATAGCGTTAGAAATAAAATGCTTGATATTGTAACTTCGCTTTTTTAATGTTATAAAAGTGTATGAATATGATTAGAATGGATAGATCTCTTTTTCTAAGTAGGGAATATAGTAATAAGTTTTTATTGGAATTTATGTTCAACCTTTAATCATTAATCCCTTAAACATTAACCACTTAACCTATAATATCTACGTCATTAACCATTAAACTATTGAGCCCCTAAGCCCTTAACCCCTTAGCCCTTGACCCTTAACCCATAATCCTTAATCCCTAAACCATAAGCCATAAAACCCTAACCTTGAATCCTCTAATCCATAAAACCCTTGTCCCCATGACCCCCACAACTTAACTATTTAGGCACACTAGGCATTAAATTCGAAGCTAAATAGGAAACCAAACTATAAGCTAAAAAGGGCGATAAGTTAGAAGCTATAAAGGAAGCTAAAATAGGAGCAAATAAGGAATCTAACAAGGAAGCTAAACTAGACAGCTAAAAATGAAGCTAAAAGAGGAGAAAAATAGGAAGCTAAAAAGGAAGCTATAGAAGGAGCTAAACTAAACGCTAAAGTAGGAGCCAACAAGGAAGCAAAAAAATAAGCTAAACTAGAAGCTAAAGTCAACGCTAAACTTGGCAATAAACAATGTTGACTTTAGCGTCGATCTGGGTTAGTCGACACAAAGAACGCCAAAAATAGCGCCATCCGGATTAATAGCGCCGACGTGGGATATGATGGATTCAATGATGCGATATGTGTACAATGGTGGTTAGCCTTTGAAAAATAATTTTCTTAAATAATAATGTAGTATTGTCGACTGCCTCAAAGATATGATAGCCTAAAAAATGATGCCATGATTTTAGGATCAATCAAGCCTTGGGTTGTGCGATATGGATGCTTAGCTTTAACAATTGAATGACCTTTTCCATGGAAAGGCGCATTCAGCATCGTAAATTTAATGCAGTAGTAGATAAAGGAAAGGCAAACGTGTAGCAGTTAAAGGGAAGACAACCCTTACCACCACACCCAATGCTAAGATCACTTCCTTGCCGGGTCCTGGGAAGGGAAAATTGAGGACGACGTCAGCTAGTTTTGCCCAATCAAAAAATAAAAAATAAAAATTTTAAAAGTGCAAATATTAACAACGATTAACAACTATTAAAAAAATTCCAAATATTACATTGTACAAACATAATTAATACACCTTCATTGTTTATATATATCTCTTTGTGAGAAACATAATAACCTTAAAACTAATACAACCACATTTTACTAAATAATGTTCCACAGTAACCCTTCTTAACTTTTCAAGTTGATTTTCAAATAAAACCATTATATATTATGTATTTAAATATTGTAAGGGATTTTATATGCCATCATGCATTTCCCCTTTCTTATTCCTTTGCCAATGCACTCATTATAAATAAATAGAAAAATATAAAGTAGGACTTACACATAATGAGTATATTAATCTATGCATTCATGGAGATGAGAAACCAATGCATGCTTTCATAACGATGGCAAGTATTTAAATGAATATTTCACGAAGCAAATGTTTTTAATATTAAAATATAAGACTAATGGTATTATAAGTTGTGTTTTTTTTACTGTTTAATTAATTGTATTATGTTTTTAAATTTAAATTTAAATATTAGTTTTAAGACTAATGATATTATAAGTTGTGTTTTTATTATTGTTTAATTAATTGTATTATGTTTTTAAATTTTAATTTAAATATTATTTTTAATATGGTTAAAAAAAATATTTATAAAATATTTGAATTCATAATTTTTTATTTATAATTTTTCATCTTAATTATTTATTATCAATTATTTTAATATTTATAAGTTGAGAAAGATTTAAAACTTTACATTTATTTTTAATATTTATTATAAAATAATTATATATAATTAGTTAATAAAAATTTATATAGAAGAGAAACAAATTTTTTTTTTAAGTTACGGAGAAAGACTTGATTGACTAAAAGCTTTTTAGGCATTTTGAAGGACAGAGCTCTAATCCCCTTAAAAACTATTAATGAGATTTGAAATGTTTTTGTTTTTTTCTTGAAAATCATGATATATTAGCTCTCCTTTCCATTGTTATATTTATTATTCAATTAATAACTAAATTATAATAAATTTTATTATTTTCAAATAAAAAAAATCTTTATACATTAAAAAATAAAAAACATTTATATTATTTTATACATTAAAATAAATAAGAAATATATTATATTATTATGATGATGATGGTTAACGTCTCGTGAGACCATTTATATTATATTATACATTAAAATAAAATAAAAAATAAAGAAAAATAAAAAATTATATTATATTAACTATAGAATTGATTCACACTATCTACATATATGCAATCTTACTTACTTTGATGTGAAACTTGAAGTTAATGGGCATTCCATTAACATCAACAATTTTATTTCTTCTAATTTGATAAACTCCATTTTTTTTAATAAAACTCTTTGACTCGTGTTGCCTTTCCATTTTCGTAAAAATTCATTAGAACTGATAACGTACATAAAACACCTTTAACATTAGTGAATCCATATCCATGTATCACTTTAATAATGAATCCATATCCATATCACTTACTTTTTAACCTAGGTCCAATCATTCTACATGTGTCTTTGTCCTCTTAGTTTCTTATACTCAAGTGGTTCACCCTAATCATGTTTGCATCATAAGGTTTAAATGATTTGATCGATGTTTATAATGATATAAAATGATATTTAATAATATTAACATAATATTTAAATAGCAAATTATTGAATAATTAAAGAATTTAGTTTTTTAAGTAAATGATTAATAAGTAAAAAGAAGTTGCAATTGAATGGATCAACATGTTAATACAAAAATATACTATTACTTAATTCAAAATTCAATATATCAATTAAGTAATAAGAGTATGAAGTAGAGATATATATATTTTTAAGAAAGATATACATTTTGAAAAAACACTTTTGTTTTCATCTCAAAACTTTGTAATGTCTTTTTATTCAGCTTGGCATGACAGACATCCATCGCAATCTAAATCTGTAATTCTCCATAAAATTTGGCATTCGATTTTGAAATTCACATGGTGGTTTTTATGGCTAGCTAGAAATAGATGTATTTTCAATGACCAGATCCCAATCTCCTAGATCGCGCGTTACAAAGCCAAATCGTGGTTTGTTGAATCTATTGGACATTCGTTGTCTTCTCTGCCAACTTCACTATGGATTGGTTCTTGTCCTCAAGTAGTTGGGAATAATTCGATTTGTGCCAAGCTTGTCAGTCTCCCTTTTTGGAGGTTTTGTGGGAATAAGGAAGCATTTAAAAAAATTTGGATGAATTTTGCTTCAGCTGCAATCTTCTTTGATGGTGCTTCCAAGAGGAATCCTGGGGCCTCTGGTGTTGGGGGCTTGGTTTTCTCTCCTGATAGGTTGACCAAATTCAGTTTTAGCTGGGGTCTTAGGACCATGTCAAACAATCAGGCCGAAAGCTACAACCTCCTCATGGCGTCCCAATTGGCTAAAGAGAAAGGATTCAAGTCCGTACAAATATTTGGTGATTCTGAGATGCTAATAAAAGCTTTAAATTCAGCTGACAGCTTCAATAATTCTGCCTTGAATATTATTCTGTAGAGAATTAGGATCATATTGAAAGAATTTGACATGGTTGAATCCTTCCACATTCTCCGGGACTTAAAAAATCTTGCTGGTGCCCTGGGTAACAAAGCTTCTCTTCTTTCTCAAGGATTTCTTAGCATCAACGTGGAATCCAATTATTTCCATCCTATTCCGTAATAGTGCTTCATGCTATTGTAATAAATTTTTATAGGCGATTCCCCCTCTCTATAAGGCGTTGAGCAGTCTCTGGCCCTCTCGAAATATGTAATTAGGTTGATTGGTATTTGCCAAAAAAGACCTGTATCCTTCCTCAAAATAAAATTCCCCGTTTGTGTTAAAAAAAACACTTAAGATTCTAATTGTTTTGTATAATATAAAATAAACTGATACTAATAGAAAATATGCGCGTCTTATCTTTATTAACATTGATGGGTTGCGATTTATGATTTTCCCAATCCATGTCTTTTAGTATTTGATGAATATTTTCATCTTCTTTAGGCTCATTAGGGATATAATCCATTGACATTTTCATATTAGAGGCTATTAAGCATGAACCTATATTTATATTGTAGACCATATTTTATTGCATGTAGCATTTTGCTTTCAAGACTTGGATTTGTCTTTCTTTGTTGTAGAATAGTTTCCATGGATATTGGTTGTAGCTGAGAATACAGAAGGCCCATTACCATTGATGAAATCCTGATGCATGCACACATATTTGTGTATTTAATTTATTTTCTTGAGGTAACTCCCTTGATTCATAGGGCTATCCATGGCCCTATGAATTTGGATATGTCAAGCCAAATTAATCACATCAAAATCAAATAGACAAGGCCTAGAATAATAATTTAAGACCAAGAATTGAAGGTTTCGACTAACCCATAAATGAAGAGTTGAACAACTTCAATTAAAGAGGAAAAGGGGCTCAACCTTATTGCTACAAATGCAAAGAAGCAAAGTGCCTACTCCAATGTAGAAAAACACCAAAGATGCGCAATCTAATCCTTCCCAATTATGGTGAAAGGGTAGGCTTAGGGGAATCAGAAAGCATCAAACCAAATCTAATCCAAAAACTAACCAACATTGAGTTAAACCCATAGAGTTTGGCCTAGAGAATTCTTGATCATCATAGTCAAATTGAGTTACCCAAATGTCTTACAATTCCAAAGAAGACAACCATAGGGGACTTGTTCCAGAGAAACTTGGCTTGCTTTTACAACAGAGTGATCCAAACATTCCTCAATTTCCATAATCCCACTTGTAATTCATCACACTTCAAGATGTGCACTGCTCATTAAAGTAGGCATGTATGAGGATATCATGAAAATGATACCTAAAGCATTGTACTTCCATCTATATTCGTAACTCCTTTTACATGTCAACATGGATGACAAATACCATAAAACATGGCAACATGCAATCATTAATGAATCTCATGAGCTTAAAGGATAGATTGAAAAGATATTTGGACGAGAATAAGAAACTTGTGTTTAGATTGAGATTTCAACTCAATGTTTCGATGTCCATAGTTGGGATCATCTTTAGGAGTTTATTAGGCTCAAGGTATTATGGCAACATAAATCATATATTAATACAAAGATATTTCTCCATTTTTTCTAAACACATCTTCATTTTCTAAATACACCTTCATTTGATTGCGAGACTCTATTAGCATGGTTATTTCCGTGACACTTGTATTTCCTATGAACATGATTTTACTTGACATCTTTGAAATCGAGAGCCGCCTTTTTAATTCTTGAAATGAGACTCCGTGCTAAAGTTATTCATGATTCAGATTATTATGGAAGAGGCCCTTGTGGCATTTAAAATTTAGACATTGTTTTAGTGCATAGTTTTTAGCCCTTGAAGGAGAGTCAAAACCTTTGCTAACATTTAAAATTTACACATTATTTTATTCCATAGTTTTTAATTCTTGAGGGTTAAAGCCTTGCTTGAATGTTTACAGTTTTACATAGTCCTTATACATAGTTATTTCTTGATTTGAGTTGGAGTAAAGAATAACAACCGTTGTGAATTCTTAAAATAGATATTTATTATAAATTTATAAAAAAAATAATAATTTGTTATTTAATAATAATTTTATAAATTATAACAAAATTATAATATTTTAATTTACAAACAAGATTTATTATAATTAAGTTATAAATTATAATTAAAATATGTTAATAAATCATAATTTCACTTAAAAAAATCATTCTAATTATTAGAAAAAATCAATTAAATAAATTTCAGGGAACAATTTTTCAATGCTTAAAACATTCCCCATTTCTCTATAATATCGTTGTAAGCAACCAATTGAACAATTCTTCTAAAGTCAGAAGGAAGCACTTTCAAAGCCAAAAATAGAAGTTTAAGGTGTTGATGCTATAGACCCACCACTTTCGTACATCCGTCTTTACAAATCACTTTTTCCTATCATAAATTTGGAATTATGCTGCCCTCCACATAAATAGAAAATACAAATCTTTAATGACATGCGTACCCTTTGTTTGCAATCAGCCCTTTTTGTCTCCCTCATTTATTGAGCAAAAGTCCAAAATTCCTCAATGGACAATCAACATATATAATGGGAGAGATAGATACATACCGAATGAAGCCTTTGCTAATGGACCACCTTTGGCTCCAATGACGTGACATTATCCTGAAATTATAATAAAATTATTTGTTTTATTTAAGGGTATTTCATGGTTGGTTCGATTAAGGTTGAAATTATTATTAATGTTTGGTCCCATTAGGTTTAAAATTATTAATGTTTGGTCAGACTAGGGTTAAAATCATGGGCTTTAGTACAATAAAATCTTAATGACAACTTGATACCTGTTTGTTAACTCATCACAAACATTATTGGTAGTTTTTTAACTATATATTTATAAAAAAATTATTATTTTTAATAAAATGTTTTATGTGTAGATTGTTTTAAGTGGGATTTTATTATTAATCAACACTAAAGCGGAATTGTTGAGTTTATGAGATTTATTAAAATTTGCTATATTTATTGGAATATTTGATATTTGTATCTTTGGGGATCCTAAAGTGTTTTTAAAATGGATTAATGGTAACTTCAATCTACAGGTTTTGCTGCTTAAACAATGGTGCGAGAGAATTCAGCTTTTAAAAAGCTTCTTTATTTATAGCTTCTTTAGACATGTTTAGAGATTTTTCAATTTGATGGCTGATAGACTTTCTAAAAAGTCTATTATTCTCAAGGTTGGTTCTCTGTTGTATCAATAATTTTTGGAGAGGCTTTTGCTTAAAGGAGAGGTTGATTTGATAGATGTGACCTAATTTCGGTAAAATGTTTTTGAAGACAAGTCTTTATGTATTTTTCGCTTTTTGTTGAAAGATCTAGATTATATGTAATAGTTTGTTTATTTCATAAGTTAAAGGGATATCGCTATTATGAAGTATTCTACATGAAGGCTAAAGCAAGAAAGCATGATCTTGATCTTGATATGTAAAAACTTTTTCTTTGATTTAATAAATAGAAAGAAAAATGCCTTTTTATCTTTTGAAAAAAAAAATTGGGATGTTATTAATTGCAAAATTTTGTTTGTCAATTAAGTGGAATGTTGCGAAAATGGGGCATTTTAGTTGTTCCATAATATACCAAGAATTCAATTATGTTGATTAATGTAAGTAATATTGTTAAGTTTTAGGGGCGGCATGGGGGGAGGGGTTCTCATCACCCCAGATGGAATTCATGAAACTATCTACTATTGGGGGTTGGGACATGAAACAAATAATGTTGCTGAAGCCCTTGCCCTCTGACAAGGCCTCCACCCAGCCATAATCCAAGAAATCAAAGAAATCACTGTGGTCGGTGACTCAAGTTTAGTCATTCAAGCTCTCTCTACCAATTCCCTTCCTTCGCAGTTGCATCTCTGATAGTTGATAAAAAAATACAAAGCCTTGCTAACTCCTTCAGGAAGATTGATTATTTTCATGTTCTTAGAAAGTTAAATGGCAAAGCGGACCAGGCATCAAATCTAGCTGCTTCCCTAAGCAATGGTACACTAGTGATTAATGGTCTTAGCTCCTCCTGCATTCTACCATAGGACTACGGCTAATGAGCCTTAGGGCCTACTCCTAGCCCCATCCACATGGAAATAGCCATTTCACTTGGCTTGTGGCGCTTCTCTCTCCACCCTCCCGACGTGTGGTCTCTAGCATGCGAATTGTCTTGTGGTTTTAAGAAGGGTAGATTGTACCATGTCGGTGTCCCTTCTGTACTTGTTGAGTGAGCTCACTTGCCTCCTGTTCATCGTCATGTGTCCTTTACAATCCATCCCCCCAGGAGTTCGGTGAAATATTGTCCTGCGATCCTGAACATCATGAGCACCATGGGCGAGGCATTAAGCCATGTCTTCAACAATGTTTGTATCATTCAGTTCTGTTTGGTTCTCCGTCATGAGGGAAGAAGCAAGCTGGACATTTTTAGGTTTCAGACTGTCATTTTAATGGATACCTCTTCTGAATCCATGACATCCTCTGATCTTGTCCAATCCGGTGCGGCCGAATTAAGGGAAATAAGGAAAACAATTAAGAAGCATAGTCGTTTCATGCACAGTCTAGACATTGAAGGAGGGCGACGATTGGAGATAGTGGACCATGATATTTCTTAGCTCAGGGAAGAATTCACTCATTCCATTTCTCAACCAGAGCAAGCAATGGTAGGATTGCTCGCCAAGCTAGAGGTCAAGTTCGAAAGGCTAGAGCTCAAGGTGGAAAAACTGGAAACGTCTATATTCACTGGCTCATCTTCTTAGAACGACGAGTAGGGAAAGTAATATTGGACTCCTCCAGGAGCTTATAGATTTTTTGTTTTTTTTGTTTTAGTTGTGCATAGCTAGCTTCTCGAATTATGGCTCTAAGTAGTTTTTACTGTCTAAAACTTTATATCTATGTAAAGGAAGTGTTTAGTTGGGTTGGGTGGCAAACTCTTGTGTATGGGCAATAACATGTTAATCCTTCAGTATTCTAAACACTGTTGTCTAAAGGCAGTGTTGAATTTTGTGGCTCTCTCATAGTGGTTATACCACTGATCTATAATACAAATATATATGTTCTTGTCAATTTTTTTTTTTGTTAAGTTTCTTGTTGTGATTGTGAAAAAAGTTGTTATCCTTTATTTCTAGGATTTAAATCCCACTTTGTAACATATTTAGATCCAACCGAGAATTTAGATGTTTTAAGGCATAGGAGAACCCAAGTCTAATAAAACTAAGTTACAAAAATAAATATAAACATGTAAAATTGTAGAATGTTATGTAAGAAGAACTATGGAGCATAAACTTGATGGCTTATGGGTTATTGATTAAATCTTAGATGGTAGTTCACATTCTCATCTTAATTGAAAACAATTTCGAGTTATTTCATAAGAATAAAAAAAACCATATCCATCTCAACATCCAAAGGATCCAAATATCACTATAGTGACCCTACCAAAATCTTTAAAATGTAGATATTTAAAAAAGAGTAATCTATTTATGAAGATGTTATGTTTTGGATTTTCTTTTAGGTCATTTTTATAAGAATTTTATCCTAAATTTTTTTGTAAATTTGTGTTATGATTCAAATAATTTTTTATTATAAAAGTGTTATGAAATAATTCTTTAGTATGTGGGTTATGCAATTCCAATAATAAGTATTTGCAATTTTAATTATCCATTGGATGTAGTTTGGGTGGTTGTGAGGAATTATTGTTTCCCTCCCACAAAATTTCAGTTATTGTAAGTGACATGATGTTCTTGTTAAACCTATTGTTAAGCCTCTTTATAATAAATTAGTCGATTTTGTAATACAACCATACCTTGATCCTTGTGTTGGAAAAAGATATATACAATTCCAATTAAAAAATTGTTTATTAAAAAAAATAAAATCATATACTGAATTATTACAAATTAGCAATGGGAGAAACGCACGCTTCCATGAATTTTAATTTTTATAATTTATCTTTTAAAATAGAAACGCACTCTTCCATCTTTTTGGATTTCAATTTTAATAATTTTTTAAAAATATATATCTTTGATTCAGTTTGTTTTATGATTTAGATGTGTGGAAGGTTGTAATTTAATAGTATAAGAATTTGTTTTTTATTGCTACTTAAAATAACATCAAATGTATTATTTATTTTAATTCAATTTTAAAATCATTTTATATAATTTAAAATTTTAAAAGAATGGTCGATTTAAATGTTAGCATTATATCATTTTGATAAAATTTACATGTTAGCATTATATCATTTTGATAAAATTTACATAGTTATATTTTTTTATAATAATAAATTATATAACTAAATTTATAAAATATTCAACTTTCTTTATTAACAAAAAAGATATATTTTTTAATTTTTTAAATTCTTCACATTAAACAATAACATAATAAATCCACTTACAAATAATTCAAAATAAAAAATCAACCTAAACCTGAAGCTGCAATCCTTCCCATTAATCAATTTATCATATTTAATAACATTGGTATTTAAATTTTTTTAATTAAATACTTGATCTTATTTAATAACAATCATATTAAACAATTTTTAATTAATTTACCATATTGAATGGTATTCATAATAAAATAATATTAAATTAATTGTGTGTTAATTGTTCCCTTCATTCCTCACAACCTTTGCCATAATGTACTTTTTCACATAACCTACTAAGAAAACAAATAAATTATTTGGAAAAAGACATTATGTCCCGACATCATTCCTTTCATGGGGAATCGGTTGACGGTATATTCTCTTATCGGTTAAGCTTAACCATTTAATGCCGGGCCACGACGGCCCGGCCCCGGGTAAACTGGTCTCAGTTGGGACTCGGGAGTGGGGAACCATGAACAGTTTCCCGGCAACTACCTGAAAACCGCCTTACTAGCCTGTTGTTTGTCCTTGTTCCCCTTCTGTGACAGACATTCCTTGAGATTTCATTCAGTACGGTAAAGCGGTGCGCAGATACGGAGAAAGCCGGAATAGGATCGCATCTTTTTGATTTTAACGGCTGGAAGGGCGGATTCGAAGTGGCAGATCATCTACCGTTTCGATGATCTATCTTTTCTCGTTCTACGGCTGCAAAATCGGTCCATAATTTTGTTCGGGTATATTTCTTGATTTGAGGACGGGTGAAGTTGCTGCTCCGGCAGGTCCGGGGTTCGAGCTCCGGGAGCACGAGTTCTCATGTTGCCTAGCGGTGGCGGAGGCGATGGCTAGTCCGTAAGAGACAAAGCTTCGTGATTCTGCAAGAAATCTTCGATTTTCCGGTCTGGTTAGGGTTTCAGTGCCTTCATTCGGTTGCCTTGATGGCAAATGAAGGATTTTTCTTCCATCTTTACAAGGCATCACAATTATACTTGGTCCGAGCATTTTGTATTAGGTTAATGCAGCTGGTTGCATTTTACTGAGATTATTTGGGCAATTTAGAAGAGAGAAAGAGCTTAAAGCCATGGGCGGACCGCTGCTGAGCATAGCTGCACCGCCTAGAAAACGAAGGGCTGGACTACGCACAAAGCAAGCTGGTAGGGCCTCGTGCCGAGCCAGCTAGTTAGCAGTTATTGAAAATTAACAGTAAATATTATGAAAATAAGCCATATTGGCGGTAATTAAGTGGAGCGCGAGCATACAATGGGGATGAATTTGCAGCAGACCTTGAGAAACCTATGCGACAAGACTGGTTGGTGTTATGCGGTTTTCTGGAAGCTTCAACATCGAGCTCGTATGTAAGTTCATCAAATCTCCTCGCAATTATACAAATAAATTATATAGCTATGCAATTTTTTGCGTTTTTATCAAAATGTGATATGTCCCATCAGTAATTTAAAATGTTTTATCTTCGGCAAATTTTTTCTAATGTCGTCAGTGATATTGTAAAATGACTCAGAGCTTTCGAGAATGAAGAGATGGACTACTTTCGTGTTCATTCATTTTTCATTGTGGAAAGCAGCTAGAAATCTTATCTTCAATTTTATTAATTATTGTAAAAAAATAGATGTTAAAATTATCAAATAGTGAATACATGATCTATTGAGAATAAGTTTCGAGTTTGTGCTCTCTAGGAATATCTTCTTTAATTTTATTTATTTGAGTATGTGCTTTCGGGTAATTTTTACTTTATTTATTGGAAAAAGATTCATTTTAAAATTTTCGAATGCATGATCTACGGAGAAATAATAATATATTTGTAAATGAATACGGAGAAATAATAATATATTTGTAAATGATTACTTGTTAAAATTTCCAAATGTTGAATACATTATCTATGAAGAAATAAGTTTTGAATATGTTTGTCTATTTTCAGTTTATAATTACATTTTTCCAAACCAGTCATTGTGCATAATTATTGATTCTGTTTTAATGTTTTGAACATTGAAGTATGTTTTCAAAGATTTTGCTGTTAAATTTTCCAAATAGTGAATACGCGATTCATTGAGAAATAAGTTTTATGTGCTTTCTTTCATTTGATTATTTATTGATTAAAAAATTCATTTAAATTTTTTCCAAATAGTGAATAAATTATCGATGGAAAAACAAGTTTTATGTTTAAACCTTTTAAGGTTTTATTTACATCTTTACAAACCAGTCATGTGCATCATTATTGTTTCTGTTTTAATATTTTTGGACATTGGAGTATGTTTTTGAAGAATTTGCTGGGAATGGTAAAATGCTATCTACCCATTACCCAAGTACTAGCTGATTTGTCTGTGGTAATTTTTTCTGACTCACCATATTAGAAAATCCATTTGCCTTTGCAGTTGTAATAGAAAATGTATTCGCATGAAGGCTTAGTGTGTCCCCATTTGATTTGAATCTGGTTTGGTCACAACAATCTATCTTTACAGATTAAAGTATTATTGGTGATATGCAGCATATTTATAATTTTGTTTTGTACCGTTTTTCTATATTCAACGTAGAACAGTTATTGCTTTTGTTTTATCCACGGTGCGATTGCGTTTTCTACACTGAGACACTTTGTTTTAGCAGAGAAGCAATCAATGTTAAAGGATACCAGAAACTTGACCAGGAGACCTATTTCACGTTCCATTCTCGTTGAAGCCATGACAAATTATTACCGATCAATTTTACATGCATCATATATGCGGACTAGAAGGGAATTTCACATTGCTTATCTCCCGAAACGCTCTAGCCGCGTTTTGCGTTCCATTCCCATTTCCCATTCAGTTTCTCGTTTAACGTTTCTGGTAATAGCACCCGTTACCATGTTGTATTTGTGCTAGCATATTTAATTTTGTTAAATTCACTTTCATTATTCCAAGGCATCTAGGGTATTTGAAATGGATTATATGCTTCTACTGGCAGACTATGTATTTGATCTGTAGCTGTGGCTATTGACTATTTAACCATTTCCCGGATAAGTAATTTGTCCGAACAGAACTGATACATATTCCAATGAGTATGGCAGGGCTTTTTACATTCTGAACTCCACAATGCCACATTTTATATTCTCCTGCCATGATTGGAATTTCTAACTTGAAAATGCTCACTGTTTGTCCCTTATCAGGCAATATTTGAGAAATTTCGTCTATAACTTTCTGGTTTAAATTTGAAGAATAGGTAAAGGTTATCAATACAGCCATGTGTCCTTTGAAAAATCAATTTACCTGTATTCCTAGTACCTAATGCTTAACAGTTTAGAAAATACATAGCTTCTCAAGCAGTGACCTTTGAACTATGCTCAACTAAAATATTTATACTCTTAATATTTCATGCAAATAGGCAATGCCCATGCTTTATCAACAGTGAGATGCCTTTATGTGATTGTCAATTTGTGAGTGTATTAGAGACAGGAAGAGGATAATGGCCTGTAGAGAACAACCAGTGGAGAACAGAGACTTATCCTATTGTTCAAGTTGTTCTAAGTTAAGCATAGTTATAAAAGCTGGGATTTAATAAATCAGTTAGTTTTGTCTGTTATCTGTTTTTAGCGAGAAAGTTGAGCAACTGATTTTTTTTCTTTCCTCTTTCATTGTTTATTTATAAGTTTGATACAAAGAATTACATTGGGACAAAGAGCTCAATTAAGGTGGCAACTGAGGGAAGCATATGATATACTATTCATTGATTTGGTTTGGAATGAGTTGGGCTTTATTATGTAAGTAGTTGAAGTAGATAATGATAAGGAACATATCTGCACAAGATGAACCACAAAATATGCTAAGCGAGATGTGATAATAAAAAAGAAAAGATTTGACATAATGCAATAGTGGTAATAACTCTTAGGGGTATAGTTGTATTTTCCATTGGATATCTATTTCTAATGCAAAGGGGATTGATATGCTTAAATGATTAATGTAAATTTATAGAGTGATGTCTTTATGTATTGTGTAATTAAGTGGTAATGAGAAGTGGGGGTTGTGCCTAACGCTTTTGTCCAACCAACTCGCCAAAAATTGGTTTATTCGGTATACAGAAGCATGCGAAAGACGTAGAGGGTTAGTCCATTCCTTCAAAGTGTGTCATTCTTCGCAAGTCTGGTAGTCCCTAATGAAGTTCACGTGATATGATCTTTTTACATAATAGCATACTTCATTTTGTTGTTGATATACATGACTGTATCTTATGTATGTAAGTAATTGGTGTCTGGATTTATTTATACTCTTGTTTTCTATTTATTTCATCAAACCTCAGAAAGTCTTGAAGATTATTGTACTAAGGTATGATACATTCATGTGTATTCACATGAATATTCATGTTCCATGTGTATTCATTTAAAACTTACATGGAACTAATTTGGAGAAGATGTTAGTGTTTAATGTACCCCAAAGCTATATTCTTTGTTCAATAGGGATTTCCAGTCTAGTCTTCATTGAGCAGTAAGTTGGTTAGGTAGAAGAATTTACGAGGTTTTGAAATGAGGTTAATGAATATTATATCGAGCAAGAAGTGAAGAACAACCATTAGATAGTGCACAAGTTCGAAGTGTTGTGTATATGGAATGGGGAAGTTAAAATATTCATTGTAAATATTCCAAACATGTTAGTAGATTGGTTTGACAGATACACGAAATGTGAAAATACACGGTAGAGGCACACCACACTCAAATTCACTTTGCATTACTTCATGACTTGCTTAAATACATATGCGGAAACTTCTTCTAGAAAACCTAACAACTGACTAAATGTCTAGATTCAACGTACCAATTTTGACTGTGTCAAGCTTGGGACTAACCACTTCTTGACCTGTCAACTAACTAGCTAGAGAGAGCAATTATTATCCTTAGACACAAAAGAGAGTAGACAATATGGGGCCAGTTGAAGGAGATGATGACCATGTGGAAAGGGAAGAACTTCAAGTTGTAAGTTCTGTTTATTTTTTTTTTTAAATTAGGAGAAATTCAAGGAACATGCAAATGAAAATGAATTGAACATTCAACTTGATTTCTTACTAGGTCTAACCATCTAAGGCCAAGCCAATGGAGACGGTGTTGTAATTTTGATCATGTGACATCAACGGTTTGCATGTATTAAACAACAACAAAAACAATGTGAGAATAGCTTGGTAAACTAGGATGACATTAGTAATTATTCGAATTTTAAGCGTTGAAAATAAAGAAGTTCTCGAGTTTGATGAATGATTAAAAAATAAAATATTATTGAACGAACCCTTGATATTCCCAAAAGGTACATGACTAACAATGGAAAGATACTTGCATACAATAAAACCCAAGAAGAAGATTGTGGGAACTTACACATGTTAGATACTCATTTGTATTAATATATTCTATTATTCACCTAAAGGAGATAATAATAAATACAAAATAGAAAAATACAAATATAATATGTGTTCACACATACTCCTTAGACACAAAATGATGCATGGTCTAGTGATTATGTTCCAACAATTCATCACCCATGAACAATAGTTTGAACCACAACCTCAACCTCAATCCATTGTTCACTAGGTGGTTCCTATTGTTCTATAGACCTTCAAGCTAAATACTAAATTGTCATTGCCTAAATTTGATGGGGCTCCCGGTGGTGACAAGATTGATTCTTGGATATTCATCATCGAAGCTTATTTCAAAACCCAATTGAACCTGGTAGAGGCCAACACGATTCTAGTCTTTACATGAAGGACTCTAGGCTACATGATGGTAGGCCCAAACCCAACATTTGGCAGTCAACAACCAACCCTAGATTGATACTTGGGCAGACTTCAAGGATGTCATCTGTAAGAGTTTCTACCCATTAGGGTACAAAGATGATTTGCTAGCAAAGTGGCTATAGCTTCGATAGATCCTAAAACAATTCGTCTAACAATTTATTGATGTCTTCTACAAAAATTCCATCAAGCTTGAGGTATAAGAGATATTGAAAATACTGTTTGTGTGTAGTTCATTTCTAGTTTATTGTTGCATTCAAGAAAGGAACTAAAACTATTCTTTGTTACTTCCCAAGTTGCCTAAAACCAATCTCTTAAGTAAAAAAAAGTTGATTTCTTTTTCTTAACCCCCTACCTCTTCCAAGGGCCAACCCTTTTGCAGTAAAAAATACTTGGGATCTCCCAACACTCCTGCTATTGAGACACAAAAGAAGTGGAAATTGTGCTCCTACCACAAAAAGTATGGGCATTCCGATGATGGTTGTAAGGTTCTCGAGGCCAAGATTGCTAAGAAGGCTTAGCAATCTTAGGCCTTTCTTGTTGATCAACAACTTTCCAAAGAAATAGATGTCGAGGTCACCAACCCCATCTCTACAACTTTGCATGCAAAAGCACATTTCCCACTCAATCTTAGTGGCTTCCCTAGTCAACATTTGAGCAACACTTCCCCATATTAAGAAGAAAGTGAGAATTATTTACTCTTAACAAGAAGAAAGTGATGAGACTTAGTCTATTGAATTGGCAAGAACATGTATTATATTTGTACTTCGTTATCTCTTTTGGGTTACTTAGTATATACTATAGATTGATCACTCACCCACCTTATTGAATTGTATTGGAGACCATGTTAACTTTTATCACTATTCCCATACAATTTTTTTATTATCTAGATATATAGTAATACAATTGAGTTACGACATATGTAAATTATGACAATCTTCTTTTCTTGTACTTGCATACTTGTCCTCTCGTGTTTTACTTGTGTGTATCTCTTTCCATTGTTGGTATTGTGCTCATATCAAAGGTTGATTTTTCCATGTAGGAAATGCAATGAATGTGGTCAATTTTCCAAATATAGTATATGTATCCTTTTCAAACAAACAAGTTGTTATGTAGGTGGTGTGATCCATGGGACCATGAAGACAATAATTGCCCAAGGGCATGGACTTCATTCGAGAAAGAATTGATACAACTCTTTGTACTACATAGAAATAAAGCAAAACAATTAAAGGAGTATCTAGGTTTGAAAGTGGAAAAGGAAAGAGTGATTGAGACTAGGAAAGTGCTGGAAGAAGTCCTATGGGCTCAAACAATGAAGTCCTCAATGATGAATGACAATGGCAGTGAAAATGGGAGAAGAGGTATGGCACAAATTGATAATTTGATTGTTGTTAGACATTGTGTTTAATATTAGTGTTCCGGTTAAGATTAAAACACTTGTGTTAGTGTTATGGAAAGAGCATAATGATTATTAATCCCAAAATAATTATAATCACACGATAAATATACCCATAACACAAGATATAATTCGGTACTTAAAAGTACTCTTAAGATATGATCGTAATATGGCCAAATTACTTGATAGCTTGGTGAGTACAAATGAGGTAATGACCTCATATATATAGGAGTTAGGACACTTTTAGATGTAGCCTTCAACCTTAAGTGTGGGACAACTAAGCCCCCCCACTAACACTTGTGTGGCCATTGGCTATTAAATGCCAAGAACACTTAGTGCCAACATTTGAAATGAAAAGAAAGAATTATTGGACAACTTAACACCAACAGGGCCACAGTTCCTATCAATAGCAAATTGATACTCTACCTTAACAATTAACATATCCAACACAAGCATTTGTTTAGTACACTTATCATAAGGTAACATTTACTTAAACAAAGTCCTAAACAACAAATCACATACCACAAATGAATACATAAATTTATTGAGGAAACTTTTGTGTTGGGGGAAAATCCACTCTCAAACTCATAGCATTCATTATTAGAATCTATCCATTACATTGTATGACCTCCCAACTAGTGAAGAAACTCATTCACTTGTCTGTGCTCAAGGTTTTCATCATGTTGTCAATAAAATTGTTAACAACATAAAACCCCATAAAATTGTTTTTTTTGATCAGAGATGAGATGTCTTCGATGTTATTCAAGTGAGAGTGCTTCTCTATTTATATTTCACCCTTGAGAGTCTGTTATATACATTTAGGAATAAACAAATAGTGAAATCCATCTAGTTAGGGTTTTCATTTTCACTTTTAATCCTTTTGACTTTTAGCTTGGACCTTTGGTCCTTTACAAATGGGCTCTTGGACCCTCATTGGGGTTCTTGGTCCTTCATTGCGGTTCCATGACCATAATCTTTTAACCAAGTCATTGTAGACCCTTCTCTTGGGCTTTATGGTCCACACATGCCAACTCAAGGTACATTATATTTCTTTACTTGACTAGGGCGTTTAGGTGTTCATGATCTCTTCTAGGTGGGCGCTAGGTCTTTATGACCCTTTCTTCATGGGCACAAGATTTACGTGTCCTTTTATTAAGTCAATATGACTTCTTGTAATGGATATGGTCCATACATGTTATAGAAGAGATATCACGCCCTTCCTTCCTTCATAAGGAACCCTCAAGTTCTCAAATGATCCACACGTGCCAAGAGATAGGCTCTCTTCCAATAACTTCTCATAAGTACTACACATTTGTCTCCTTCACACTTTTAATGGTCAAACTTGTCTTCTAGAATCTCATAAGAAAGGTTTATTCATGTTGCTCTTGTTGAAGAATGTACTCTCACTTGTAGTTAATTAGTCGGTTAGGTGACCCATGGTATTTTTCGACCTATGGTATTCACCCATAGTATTGTTATTATGTATTTCCTATTTATGCTCGGTCTAATAATGAGAAGGAAATCAATCTGTCCATAGTGCTTCTGTTTGCTTCATTGTTTTCTTTTATATGGTATCAGAGCTTATGGCTTGATCCATCCATTGTCTGGGTAAGCCTTATCACAGAGTAGAAAGCACTCACACTTCGAAGCCATTTTGAAGTTGCATACCTCCCGAGCTAGGGCACGTTGTCTGATTTTTATTTTTATTTTCTCTTCAGATCAGAACTCTCGGCTGTCTTTTCCCTAACCCTATATGTCGTGACTTTAAGGGTGATTAACAATAGAAAAACGTTTTGACCGTATCAACAGCTCCGTGTAGCTTCGTATCAGAAGCTCTAAATGCTGTGGGAGATTCAGTGGTTCGTATTGTTTAAAAAACATGCCACGATCTCTCTTTAAATGGATTGCAGCAGGGTAGTGACTGTGTGAAGAAGATCCTTCGACCTGAAGTGAGCAATCGTTGCTGTGTTTTTGCCGGTGCATTGGAAGGATTCACCATGTAAGTGAGCCATCGTGTTGTTGAAGCCCACCAAATCAGAATTCATGCCCACCAAATCTGTTGTTGAACTTCAGAGCACCCACCTCTAGATTGCCAAATTAATTTTTTTTACGGGAGGCCACCACACTTAACCCTTTCGGGAAGTGCGTAATCTAAACAAGCCACCGCTCCTTTCCCACATTGAGAGAGCGGTGCCATCGCTGATATTGAAGCGGCAAGGAGCGTTACCATCGCTCTGCTAGCATTTGGAAAGCGCGGTAGAACTCCAAAACTTAAACCAATTTTGGGCACCGCGCCCCCTCATTGCTCTTTGCCATTGAAGAAGGAGCGCTGCTGGATTTTATTAAATAAAAAAAAAGGTAGAAAAGCTAAGGCAACATTTTTTTTAGTCATATATCATGGCTAGTACCAGCACATTGAAGCCGATCTCTGGACCCGTTTTGACCGGATCCAACTATGAGTTTTGGTCTATCAAGATGAAGACGTTTCTCCAGCTCAACAAATGTTGGGATACAGTTGAAACTGAGTTCAAAGAACCAGATACAAATGCTCTGGGCAATGACTAATGCCCAAAAGAGTGTTGTCGAAGCTTGTCGAGACCGAGATCTCACAGCCACATGGCATCTCACAGCCACATGGCTGATCCAAAGTTGCATCGAGGAGTCCATTTTTCCACAGATCTTAGGAGCTACCAGCACATATCAAGCTTGAAATCTACTTGCATCGACCTACAAGGAAACCGATTGCGTAAAAAAGGTAAGACTGCAAACCCTACGCCTTCAATTTGAAAGTTTGAAGATAAAAGAGTCAGAAACTGTAGATCAGAAGCTGACCAAAACAATAGCAGAGCCAATGTCTCTAAAGAAGAAGAAGGCTCGTCAAAGGTGATGTTTCTGTCTTATCAAGCAACTAAAGAACATTGCAGCTCAGATCTATGTCTACTAGACAGCGGTTGCAACAATCACATGACATGTAACAAGTCACTATTCTCTAGTTTGGATTTTTCTGTTGTCACGAATATCAAGCTAGGAGATGACTTTCTGGTTCCAACCAAAGGAAAAGGTACTATCCCTGTTCTTACATAGCAAAATGAAAAGAAATTCATTCATGAGGTGTTTTATCTACCTCATTTGAATGTGAATTTGATTAGTATAGGTCAATTACTCCAGAATCAGTATGATATTAGGTTTTATGATACATACTGTACTATTTATGATAAACCTCCCAGTAAGAGACTCATAAACAAAGTTGAAATGACCAAGAATAGAATATTCCTTCTCAGTCTCAGGAGTTCCAACCTTCCACAGTCTGTAGCCCATACAGTTTCCAGTCTAGATGAATCCTGGTTATGGCACTGTAGATTCGGTCATCTTCCCTTCAAGAGTCTCAATCTCTTACACAAACAATCCATGGTCAAAGGGTTATCGGTTATTCATGAACAATCCAGCATATGTGAGGATTGTATCACTGGTAAACATCAAAGGGACAGTTTCCCCACTTCCACATCTCGAGCCAAAGAACATCTTGAGTTTAGTTCATACAGACCTCTGTGGACCCTTGCAAACCCAATCCATAGGAGGTAGTTTTTATTTTATGACCTTTTTTGATGATTATTGATGATTTCAGCAGGAAAACATGGATTTATTTCCTCAGGAACAAATTAGAGACCTTCTCTAGGTTCAAAGAGTTCAAGGATCTCACTGAGAAGTAGTCTGTAAAGTTCATTAAAATGCTCAGGTCAGATGGTGGAGATTAATATGATTCACATGAGTTTTCAGACTTTTGCAGGCAGTATGGCATCTAGAGACAGTTCACCACCAGATACACTCCATAGCAGAATGGAGTTGCTGAACGAAAGAACCCGACCATCATGAACATGGATCGTAGCATGCTGTCACACAAGAAGCTATCATATGAGTATTGGGCTGAAGTTGTTGGATGCTCAATCTACTTGCTCAACAAAACACCCACGGTGACTGTCCAAGACAAGATTCCTGAAGAAGCATGGAGTGGCACTAAGACTAGTGCGCACATCTCATAATCTTTGGTAGTGTTTCGTTTGCGCATATACCTGATGAACTCAGAAGAAAATTGGATAAGAAAAGTGAGCGCTGCATTTTCATTGGTTACAGTGAACAACACAAGGCGTATAAGCTGTATAATCTTGTCACCAAAAAGGTTGTGGTGAGCAAAGAGTCAGAGACGTAAAATTCATTGAAGACAAATGCTGGAGTGATCCTTCAAACATACAACAAGAAGAAAGGTCAGATCTGCCAGATCTACCTATCAGACTTCCAAGATTGGAAGTACAAAAGCAAGAAGAAGCAGTAGAGAGTCCACCACAGCACCAAAAAACCAGAAGCTTGAGAGAGTTATATCAACAGACTCCAGTTCTTGAAGAGCAACTTCAGTATGCTCTATTCTCTTGTCAGCCCACATCTTTTAATGAAGCAGTGAACGATGCACAGTGGCTAAAAGCCATTAATGAAGATATTTATGCAATAGAGAAAAACCAGACTTGGGATCTTGTTGACATCCCTCCAGACAAAACCATTATTGGAGTCAAATGGGTCTATAAGACCAAACTGAATGAAAAAGGAGAACTTGAAAAGCAGAAGGCAAGGTTGGTTGCCAAAGGATATGCACAGAAGTATGGTGTAGATTATGATGAAACCTTTGCTCCAGTAGCAAGGATGAATACCATCAGAGTTGTCCTTGCCATTGCAGCACAAAATCAATGGCCTGTGTATCAAATGGATGTGAAATCTGCCTTTCTTAATGGTATTCTTGAAGAAGAAGTTTATGTAGACCAACCACCTGTTTATACTGTCAAAGGTCATGAAGACAAAGTGTTTAAGCTGAAAAAGGCCTTGTATGGTCTAAAACAAGCTCCACGAGCTTGGTACAGTAGGATTGACTCCTACCTCATCAACAATGGTTTCAGCAGAAGCAACAATGAACCCACTCTGTATGTCAAAACAGAGCAAGGTAACTTATTGATGGTATATCTTTATGTTGATGACATGATTTACACTGGTAATTTGATGCTTGAAGATTTCAGGACAGTCATGAAAAAGGAATTTGAAATGACTGATCTAAGACTGATGAAGTACTTCCTTGGTCTGGAAGTTACTCAAATTGCTCAAGGTATTTTTATTTGCCAACATAAGTATGCTACTGATGTTTTGCAAAGATCCAGAATGGATAAATGTAAACCAGCAGAAACCCCCATTGCTCTTGGCACCAAGTTAACCAAGAATGATGATGAACCAGCAGTAAATAGTACACTATAAACAAATGATAGGAAGTTTAATGTACTTGACTGCAACTAGACCTGATTTGATGTATGTTGTTAGTCTTATTTCTAGATTTACGGAGTCTCCCAAAGACTCTCACTGGAAAGTTGGAAAACGAATTCTGAGATATGTTGCAGGCACATTTGGATATGGCCTCTGGTACACTCATACCCCAGACAATACTCTAACAAGGTACATCGACAGTGATTTTGCGGGTAGTATTGATGATAGGAAAAGTACATCTGGTTATGCTTTCCGTTTGGGTTTAAATCTGGTCTCTTGGGCATCTCAGAAACAACCCATTGTCAGCATGTCTTTTGCAGAAGCAGAATATGTAGCAGCCATCACAGTAGCTTGCCATGCCGTTTGGCTAAGAAGACTGTTAAAGGAAATGGGACACACTGAAAAGGATCCCACTTCTATTTTCTGTGATAACAACTCTACAATACAGTTGTCTAAACATAATGTATTTCATTGAAAAAGCAAACACATTGACACTCGCTATCATTTCATTCGTGAGTTAGTCAATGATGGACAAATTTCTTTACTAATTTGTGGCTCTAAGGAGCAGTTGGATGATATGTTCACCAAACCATTGGAAAAATTTGCATTTATATACCAGAGAGAGCACTTAGAAGTTAGGAATAAACAGTGCTAAAGATGTACTACCAGTTGAGATTAAGGGGGTGTGTTGAAGAATGTAATCTCACCTGTAGTTAATTAGTCAGTTAGGTGACCCATGGTATTTTCCGACCTATTGTATTCACCCATAGTATTGTTATTATGTATTTCCTATTTATACTTGTCTAATAATGAGAAGGCAATCAATTTGCCCATAGTGCTTCTGTCTGCTTCATTGTTTTCTTTTATATGGTATCAGAGCTTACGGCCTGATCCATCCATTGTCTGGGTAAGCCTTATCACAGAGTGGAAAGCACTCACACTAGCATGGTAATATACATTGACACTAAACTTTAACAACCCTTGAAGGCCTTACCACCAAGACAACTACTCCAGCTTTGGAGGATTGAATGAAAAACTTGAAAATTATAAGTTGCTAAAAGTGATATATAATTAACAAGGAAAAAACACTCTAGAGTAGTCAGATTGATGGCCAAGTCGTAGGAAATCCAAGTCTTATACAAAAGTTCATCATTCTACGTCATTTTATTACAATTCCCCAAAGGCTATGAACATGCGAAAAAAATTAAAAAGGGGGCCAAATTTGGCCTACATGGACTTCTGAACTTTGACATTGAACAATTGACTTGTTCAATCTTTCGGCGGTTCACTGAAAATCCATCAAGTACAACTTGGTGGGTACCACTTTTTACAAGTGATTCCTTTCCTTTCACACATCAACAACAATTAGAAACCCAACATATTTGCTTCACATAAAAAATAAAGAAATCCCAAGAATTTCCATTATCGTTCCATTATATATTTAACAAATCTCCAAGAGGAGAGAAATTATCACAAATCAACCATGAAAATGAATGAGGAGATAACATATTTAGAAGTAAAACATCAAAGGGGGAAAAGAGGGAAACTTTTCTCACATTAATTGCTTTTATGTAATTTATATACTCTTCTTTTTTTCCTCTCAAGCATGCTCTTTACAAGTGGTTCCTTGCACACATCAACAACAATTAGAAACCCAAAATATTTGCTTCATATTAAAAATAAACAAATCCCAAGAATTTCCATTATCCTTCCATTATATATTTCAGAAAAGCTCCAAGAGGAGAGAAATCCTCACAAATCAACCATGAAAATGATTGAGGAAGGGCTACTCTTTATGTAGAGAGTGTAGCTCATCTTCCTTTACAATAAAATAATAGTTTCCTCTCCTAGATCCACTATTTACTCAACAAGTTCTCCAAATACAGCATAAAGTGGTTTAGATCTGTTGCCTCCTTACACACACCTAGGGGGGAACGCAATAGAAATCTTCAAGCTGCTTGATGTGTCCTTGGGGGCAAGTCTCGAGTCAGGTATGTCACCCGCTCCTGGCTCCTTCGTTTAGGCCACTCCTAACGGAGCCAAGGGGGGTAGCCCTACGGAAGAGTTTCTAAGGCTCTTGAAGTTTATTAGTTATGGATGAAATGGTTGTTAGGAGTTGTTTTAGAATTAAATAATATTTAAATCAAGTACTGCAAAAATTGAAATAATATAACTCAACAACATAAATTGGCATTCATAATAGATTTGAATGAAGCAGAATACAAGATTGATACAATATAAACCAGTGCCAAAATGGAGTCAAAGTAAACTAAGTGCTGCTAAAAATGAGAAATGTTTTGTTGTGTACTTGGTCAGTTTTAATCTTATTCAATGATGAGTGAGTTAAGGGGAAATGGGATTCCTGATATACCGTGAGGTACTGGGAATATGTATGGCTTTTGAGCAAAGTGGCTCCGCACAGGAAAATGTAGGCTAGATGGAGTCATGGGGTGGTGTTCAACACTACACCAACAAGGATGTAGTCTAATGGGACCCCACGGTCACTTTCTAGTTGTTCCCACTTTCCTTGAAGAATTTTCCCATTGTTCCTCAGGTTCGTTACGCCGGATTTTCGTAATGTTTGAGGGTTGTAAATTTTATTAATGTGAATTGATTAATTAGATGTGAAGGATTAATGAATGCACAATACCGCTTTTGATATCCTTAAGTGTCAGACTAAGTCGCGAGGGGTAGAGCATACACTATAGAGGCAAATGTTTGTTCCAATTTAGTGAGTGATGAATGCACTAATCTATACAACCCTTCAAGGACAGGTTGTGAGCTTGTGTTGCAAGATAGTCAGAGAAAAATAAAGTAAACATGCAAAAAGACGAGTTTTTCTAATTACTACAGCCAAGAATCTCTTTCTGGCCTGGATGTCGTATTCGGGAAAGCGAGGTTGGGTAAGTATTCAATGTTGCGAGAAAGAAAAGATGAAACTTTAAAGAACTGTGATTGATCTATTTTACTTGTAGAAAACAAACAAAAGAAAGAAGGAAAATATGAAACTACTTTAATACTGTGCGGGTATAAAGCAAATAAATGGACAGATACAGGCTTCCCCCAAATGGGGAAGGAAGGCTGTGGGAGCCGTAATCCCACTTGCTTTTTATTAACTTGTATTACAATCTTTTCTTTTGGGAAAGCTTTTTGTCCTTGGAAAATAGGAGCAAAAAAGTTTTTTAAGTTTTTGAGAGAAGGGGAATGAAGAAAGGGGAAAAAAGGATGGGTGTTTGGAAGAGTCTTTTGAATGGTTCAAGCCTTCAAATGGCCTTCTAATTGTCCTCCTTCCTACCAAATAAACATAAAAACTGAAAAACTAAAAATGGAAGATTAGTGGATTAGTCCAATATTTACACTAAAATTTTACACTACTTTAGTAATTGCGCATAATGGAAATGATTGAAACTTCCAAGTACTAAAGCAATTTATTTTTAGATCTAAGCCAAAAGATGAAACTTGAAGATGTAAGATCTAAACTAATGCAAGCAAAATTGAAAGATAAACTTGTTAGATCTGATTTAACTTGCTATAAAAAGCAACCGAGAGGAAACTATTGTAATTTTTGTAGAAAGAAGGGAAACAACTGCTCAAGCCTTGAATCGTTTTAGAAAGCTTGGAGATTTGACCGTAGATAACAAAGAATGCTATGCTTTCATTCAACCAACAATCCAAAGCAAAGGACGATGCAACTTAGCAACCTTTAGCTCGGGAAAGGCAACCAAACATTGATTAAGCCTGCACAAAACACATTAGATCTGGTACACCTCACA
Organism: Pseudotsuga menziesii; assembly: GCA_001517045.1. Lineage (NCBI taxonomy): Eukaryota > Viridiplantae > Streptophyta > Pinopsida > Pinales > Pinaceae > Pseudotsuga > Pseudotsuga menziesii. The sequence goes on along the minus strand of LPNX010496631.1, from coordinate 1,254,665 downwards.
GTTAGAAAACCAAAAGATCACGAAATATAGCTAAATAAAGAATGAACTCATAGATCTCTAATAGAAAGGAAGTAAATAGGCAAATTGAAAGCCTCAAATGCCTATCCTATGTGCTATAAAGATCCCTCTAAGCTAGATTATTGATCTATGCAAAGCAAAATAGATGAACAATATTACCTCATATAGAAAATATCACATGCACAACTTTCCACAAGATCTTGAGCCTCCAAAGCCTTCGATTTTATTAATATATAACAATGGACAATACAACATGAGCAGAGGTTCCTTGCTCCTCTCAAATGAGGAAGAAGGCCTTGCTTTTATAGAGTAACCAAGCCCCAGGGGGGAAACAACCAACTGCCAGATGACAAAGCGTGAGCTTTAGTTCATGGACATAAACATGGGATTTTCTTGGAGTTTGAGTGGAGTCTGCTTCAAAGAGGATGCGCCACCCATACAAAATGTGAGCCAATGGAGATGCACACTTCTCAATCTTCAATCCATTAGCTACCTACCTCAGTCAACACAAAATCATGCTCTTGATTCTTGGGTTGGGGTCGCTTGGTTGATGGGAGAGGAAGCATTGAGACTCCAAGTTGCTCCACGCCAAAAGAATTGATGTCAAAACATCTACGTGAGGGCCCACACTAACTCACGCGTGAGTTTTCCTTCATCAATTCGCTAGCCTCCTTCCATTGATAAATAATGCATGCTTTTAACCAAAGTTTAATATATCTTCCACATAAAAACATTTGCCACCCTTTCCACATCATGATTTTGACTTATGACTTTGATTTTTGATTTTAGACTTTAGTGCAATTTGTCAAAATTTAGCCTTTTTTTGATGTTTTGTAGCATTTTTAGCGAAATAATGCCAAACGGGACGATATAGTCACTCGAAGCATGGGAAAAGTGAGTCCTAGGGTAAAGGAGGTGCTATGAGATTGAAAACGAGCCCATAAATGCCAAAAACGGACTCTGGATCATACTTTTTTTACATTTTGAATTTTTCCATTTAAACCATTACAAAATGGCCTAAAAAATGGAAACAATTATTTTTCTCGGAATCAGACGAAACTCTAGGGGGACCCAGTACATGTCCATACGACTCAATACCGATGCCTAACACACTTATATACATCGACATATGAACTTTAATAACCTCCTAAGGCCTAACCACTAAGACGAAAATTCCAGCTTTGGAGGAGCAGTGAAAAACTCGAAAATTATACATCGCTTATTCAACATTGCATAATTGACAAGGGAGAAAACACCTTGGAATAATCGGATCGATAGCCAAGTCCTTTACAAAAAGTTTGTCATGTTAGAGCATTTATTACAACGTCTCCAAGGGGTATGAACATGCATTTTATTAAAAAAAGGGACCACAACTGGTCTTGATGTAACCATAGAACTTCTAAGCACTGACAATGAACAATTGACTTGTTCAATACTCTGGCAGCTCACTCGAAATCCCCTAAGTGCAACTTAGGTGATAACAAGATCCACTTCGCTCTCATTGTTAAATCAATAAAATAATGCTAGATCATAACCAACTCATGTTGTGAAGTCAACAATGAATAAAATATGTGGTGGTTATGCAAAGTGTCTTCCCCAAGGTGGATGTCTCCTTCTTCAAGGGAATGGAACAAAATATACCTCCTTGAAATGGATGTGTGGCTTGTCTAGCAAAAGCATACCCTCTAAATGACATTTGTGGTCAAAATGCGGTGTGGGTTTTAAACAACAATTTTTAAATTGTCAACTCCGTCAATACTTATGGAGTTTTCTATTCTAACCACTTTTTGGAAATCTTATGGCCACTCTACATCCACTGACATTGATTTTGCAACAATCAGAGCACTTTGTCAAAATTTATTTGCTTATCATCCCTAAGGAAAAGTACAATAGTCCTTCAAACTAGGATGTGACCTCCAAATGTCTTAAGATCCCTAGTGCCAACTCATCAAAGAATGTGAAAATACTAGATCCATGGAATGAGGATTCAACCAATGAAGAACGAAGCATTGATCCACGTGCAAGATCATCACAACACTCAAGCAACTCCATGATGAAAGGGACAACCCCATCTTACAAGTAATGCAATATTACCATGCATTGAAATTTGTGCCAAGAATAGAGAATCAAGGGGTGCGCTCTATTAGAGATGAAAGCCAACCATGCCAAGATACCATCCATGTGCCAGGTGTCCCCATAATAGCAAGCATGTTTAAGCAATGAGCACAAGAAGAGTGTGCCGTATAGATATGTGTCAACCCTTTCGGGGAACATAACGTGTGAATGCCTTTAGATATGTTCTAGAAGAGAGGGCGTCCCAGGGAAAACCAAGTTTATCTTGGACACACTCTATCAATTTGGATCCCATGTGGTCAAATAGAGTCAAACCAAGGACAAATATTCCCCAAATCATCTCCAACACGTATATACAAGTCTAACGCTCCATCAAGGGGTGATCAATGTGTTTTGAGAAGGTGGAACATGTGTGGACAACCTCCATTTCTCCTAGTGCATTATAGCTAAGAGACTTCAAATCCCAACATACATACATTATCTACTTTGAGCCATGCAAAAAAGGAGCCAACAAGTAGGGGGATCTTTAAGTAAGAACATCAATCACTAGGTTTCTCCATCATTATCATAATTGATCCTTAAAAAATATGGAAAACCCCTTAGTCACATTGAGACACAATTATTAATACTTTTGGGGAGACCCCATGTTGATGGGTTCCTGATCCATAAAATGCACAAAGTGTTAAATAATTGTATCAATGCTTAGGAAAAGCCTCCAAGATTGCCAATATCACCAAGAAGGTGAACATATCATCATCAAGATATCATGAAAGCACCATGAAAAGATCTCATCCAATAACTACTAGCAACAACCCATCATCAAATCAATGAAAGGAGAACAACAAATCTAATCCAATGCTCACATGTACCCTACTCAATGAAAGTAGAATGACAGCTCTAAGCCAAAGCTCACATGTGCCCTAGTCCATCCAATGAATTATCCAACAAGCTTGATCTTTGTGATGAAATTTAGAAGTGCAACCCTCATACATTATGAGGGATAACAAAAGGCATCATAGTCTTTGTATACATCGTCTTGTTGCAGGTCTTCAGAATGCACTCGAACAAGAACTTGGTCGCTCCGAACACCTTTTATGTGCATGATATTCTACCTTAGCATGTTTGTTCAGTCTCCATTTGTGTTTTCTTCACATGCGTTGAATTTTTCCTTTGTCAGAGTCCCTTGGATGTTGGTTGAAGTAGTCATCCAAGATTTGCATCCTAGTTCATTTTCACTTTTGGTCTTTTCCCTCATTTTCTAACTTTCTTGATTTTGTTGTCCATCACTAGTCCTTGCCCACTAGTTGGAGTCCTCCAGTTACTGTTTGTCCACTCGATGACCTTTTCGTCGTGTCCCCTGACCATGCCCTCTATCCACTCTAGGGCCCTTGGAACCTGTCTCAGGCGTTGTCTCCAAGGACAACCCCAATGTAGTATCACCCTATTATAAAATTCTTTGGGAGACCCCTGTCAACAAAGTTTATGTACAAGTTGTCTTTTTGACGGTGGTCTGCCTCTTGATGTGCCTTCGAGAATTTATTGTCCATGCTATGCCTTTCCCATCGATTTCTCTTCCTAGACTTGCTCGATGTTGTCTTCATAGGGAAATTTGGGCATACCGTGTAGTTTGATGAACTTGCCATTCCCACACACCAGGGGATATGAAGTTATGTTCGAACTCCTATTTTTTGTTGGGTTGGTCTTCTTTACAGATGAGTCTATGTCCTTCATCAAGCCATTATTGGGATTTGTCTCCTTTATTTTGTTTTGCTTTGTTGAGGCGTGGAAGATTATCACCCTATCCTGTTTTCCTCTTTAGGCTTGGAATGTCCTAAACCGAGATACCTAATAGGAACCCCACTAGCATTAGGCTTTTGAGGCCACAGAGGTGCCACTTGTACTTGAGCTTGGAGCAGAGGGACATCCCTTCACCCTTACTCTCCCCAGGCGTAGGTTGATGATGAGGGAGATCACGAATAAAGAAACAACACATACCCTTGGAGAAGGTTAATGAAGAACTTTCCGCGTTGCATGTAGGATGAGGAAGTGTTCAATAGGTGGACCTTGCTGGATTGTGAAGCCAAAGGAATCTTAATGGGTGCAAAGTATGTGTGCTTTTGTTCAACTTTGATGTGGCAGCTCATCATGTCTCATCGTTTGTTCAGTCCTGGAGGGTATATTTCAACCTTGGAGGAGTAGTGTCCTCATACACATGCTATTCGGAGATGATTATTCTTATCTTTTCTCTCCCTTATTCTTTTCTTATTCTATCCTATATATATTTTATAAAGCAAAGAGAAAAAGGGTTCAAATTTGGATTGTTAAGTTGTTGAGCTAGTGTTAGTCCTCTTTTCCTTGCTTCTTCTTCCTAGAGAGATCGAGATTGGTAGTTCGCGTCGAGTATTGGCGGTGGGGGGTTGGNGGATTGTTAAGTTGTTGAGCTAGTGTTAGTCCTCTTTTCCTTGCTTCTTCTTCCTAGAGAGATCGAGATTGGTAGTTCGCGTCGAGTATTGGCGGTGGGGAGTTGGATTTGCTGGGTCGTGACTAGTACTTTCCCATCTAGTTGAGTGCTTTATACATTGGAGTGTTACCACCCAAACCTATCAAGACTTTATTCTTTTTACAACTCTTGATAATAAAGAGTTGATTTTCCTTGGTGACTACTGTTAAACTAGCAGCAACAAGGAAGGTCTTCGTGCATGCAGAAGACTTAAATTAGGAAGCCAATTGTATTTAATTATTTTTCCTAAGTTTACTTTGGAAAATAATTAAAGTGATCTAATTGTTTATTGACTAAGCGAAAGTGAAATTAGGGTTTTTGCTTTACCTAAAGTTATAAAAGAGAGATCAATTGGTGGAGAGGACACACAATTGCATTCCAACAGAAACGGAGGAAGAAGTGTGAGAGAGAGAATTTTGGCGAAGAAGACGGAGGAACACTAACTCAAGAAGGCAGCCCTAAATTGCAGAGGAGAGAGACAGGAGACTTCGGTGGAGGTACATCGTACAACAACAGGCTGTACAACAACAATTTGCCTTGGGAACCATGCCATCTCTCAAGTTTTTCTCTGGGATTTTTGAGTGTTTCGATTTTTCTATCTAGGGCATAAATCGATTTTCTGATATTGTAAAAGCTCTGTATTTTCTTAATAAAATATCCTCTCATACTGCTGCACCGGTTTTCCCATCTTGGGTTTTGTCTGGGGGTTTCTACCCAAAAAGATTGTGTCGTTTCTATTGATGTGATTGATATTGTAAATGGTTCTCAGTTTTATATTCCGCTGCATACTGTAAAGAAGTTCATGTGTGGTAATTTCAGTTAAAATTAAATATACTTTTTTAGCCCTAGTTGTGCTTTAAAGGAAAATTTACAACTACTACAGGTTTTTAATGTATGGAACTTCTATTATCTTAGGCTTTCCTGTGCTACTAAAATTGATCTTGAAAGGGCTCGAGTGAATAGGCTTCATATTTTCTTCCACCTGATTCACTTTCTATCTTGTTTCATTTTCCTTTTCTTGGACTCCATAAGGCACTAGTGTACTGGGTTTCAATTCCTATTCAACAATAAAAACTAACTTTCACCTATAATATAAATATTCAATCTTGCATGCTAGACATATTAACAAAGGTATTTTAGGTTTTAATTCTCATTTTTGGGACAGGACAGCAAGATTAACTTCCTGTAATTTACCTTTTGTTGCAGAAAGAGAGAGAAACTACATGTTTTCTTGGTTTCCATGCACAAAAATCATAAAAAATCCTAAAGTCATAGGAAAGACCAAAAAACATAGAAAAACAACAATGAAAACACTAAAAACAGTCCTAATTAACTGCTGTAATTTCTGTTTTTTATATCAAAATTAGCATGGTTAATTCATCTTAGTTGCATTGGGTTGCATGCATAAATTCGTAATAAATTTCGACATTGATTTACCTGCATTTCCAACTCTCAAAACATTTATTAGCTCGTTGTTTCTTCATTCTTATACATAGATTTTTAGGATAGCAAGCTTTTAGCTAGGTTTAAGAGTTCCTGATCTTTTGTTTGATTGTTAGTTAACCTCTACAGTCACTAGGGTTACCCTTCTCTGGTTAGCCAACACTAACTTGAAGTGTAGAGAGATAGTGCATGGTGACATTGCACTATATTTGGCTGCCATGGAACTGGATGGTTTCAAGCTTTAACAAGTACCTTTTATTGCACTTACATCTTGTAGAAAATTTTGATTGAGGTTGCACAAATTAAAAATGTATTTGTCTTTCCCATACAATTGAGGAAGAATAATCTCATAATTGCACTGAGAGTAGCAAGGTGCTCTACAACCTAGTATGGGGCAGTTGTTCTTACGTAATGTGAGTAACTGTGACGTGGCAACTATAACCCAACATCACAAAAGAATAGCATGTCCCACATCACAGAAGAATAACGCGTCGGCTCATAAGTCCAAAAATTAAAACAAACACGGGTAATGTGGCAAGTTGGCAACTATAATCAACATCAAAAAATAATAACATGTTTGCTCATAAAATAAAAAAATTAAAACCAGCATATATCCATCTTAAACCCGGATATATCAAGCACCGAGAGAGATCCAATTTTTTGAGGTGTAATTTTTTTACACATTAAGCAAAAAATTTACATGACAAGAGATTGGATCTCTTTCGGTGCTTGCTAGATTTGGGTTTAAGATGGATCTATGCTGGTTTTATTTCAAGGCTTGATTGTGTCAAGAGGCGCTTTCTACAACCTAGGTGGGTGAGATGTAGGCTAACAATACAATTATATATATAAATATAAATAAAGAAAACATAAGTAAAATTACTAATTAGATTCATATTAAATTCTAGAATGCAATATCAAATAGATTGTAACTTACATTGGCGCAATATAACATTTTACAAAATAAAAATAAAATAACAATAATCATGCTAGAATCTCATTAGTAGTTTTTTTTTGTTATTTCTCTATTTTGTTTGTAGTCAATAAATTTGTATGTCTAAGGCATTGCACCCAGAGTATTTAGGCATTTGTATGCCTAAGGCATTGCACCCGGAGTATTTAGGCATAGGAATTGCACAGTGTAATTGGGTACATCTATGGCTATGTGTTGCAAATAACGTTATTAAATTGAATAGAAAAAAAAGTGATCTATGTAAAAATGAAAACAAAAAAATTTAAAAAGGGGAATCATTATAATAAAATTAACCAACATAGATCCATCTAAACTCTGGTTCCATCAAGCACCAAGTGGGATCAAATCTCTTAAGGTGCAAATCTTTTATCATGTTTTGCACTCTAAACATTTGCATCTCAAGAGATTTGATCCCACTCGGCACTTGATGGATCCAAAGTTAAGATGGATATAGGCTGGTACCTAAGTTGCACGAAACGTGGAAAAGTTTCCAAGTTTCCGAAACGGGGACGCCTAGAAACGTGCCCCCCCAAAAATGGGTACGCCGGGGGAAACGTCGTATATATATATATATAATTTTAAAATACTTCATTGTTTTGTAAAAAAATAAGAATGAGACAAATAAACAATAATTGAGAAGAAAATCACATCTTTATTAACTGATCCTTTATCAGATGAGCCTTTACATCCAAAATTAGCCTTTATAAGTTTATATTTGAGGCTTTATGTGCTGCAAAAACTTAGCCTTTATAAGAAAAAGATGTTGTACAAACAAAAAAAAACAAAACGTTAATCAATATTTTAATCAAAACATTGATCAAAGGACGCTGTGATCAAAACGTTGGTCAATATTTTAATAACAGAGTTTGGACTTTGCTTATAACTTGTCAACGACTGCCCCTGCTA
>LPNX010496631.1:1234152-1246522 GCA_001517045.1 Pseudotsuga menziesii | reverse complement strand
ACTGAAAGTCCCCGAACCCCCGCCAGCCGTACCGTACAGCGTTTCCAAATCTGGAAAGTCCGTAGGGTACGGCTGGTGGCGTTTTGTACCAGTACCCGCGTTTCGGGGAGTTTTCGGTACTGGTACGCCCTTCCCGACGGAGTTTCCTGCAACTTAGGTTGGTACTCATCAAAGTTTTGACATTGCCCTTTTGTTGAGGGACAACCTCTTCTCAAAGTTGAGAAACGAAGTTCTGCAATGAATTTACCTCATCATGAAAGTAGATATTGGTTTCTTGCATTGAAACAACCTATTGATGAAGCCTTGTATTAACATTATGTAGTTGAGCAATAGTATCCTGTTGATTGGCATTGATACCCTGCAAAGAAACAATCTCATCACAACGTTGGGTATTAGAATCTCACATTGAGGCAATATTGAAAAGAAGCTTGATAGTAGAAGCCTGCAGTGAAGTAACCTGCTCATTAAGCTAAGCAATGGTGTCCTATAGGGATGCAACTTTTTTCTGAGTTCTCGGAGGAGAAATATTCTTCTTCACAATGTTTTTGGAGAAGCAACTCTTCTATTCCTTCAAGATCATTCATAGTAGAAAACATATACTATGCAACTGTTAATAAGGTGGGAAAACAACTGTAGAGTGTTTGTGTGGGTCACATGAAGTGTTTATTTTCCCTCCTACAAAAAAGGGTATGAACCAAAGAGTAACTTTAGAAAATAGATATTCCCTTGTCTAGGTAAAATCATTTTTGCATGGGGTTACCGTTAAAGTATATTTAAAAAAAATTAGAACTCTTTCACTTCCTTTTGAATTGCAACTATTGGATTTTTGAGTAGAGAGAGGTGATTTCTACAATGGGCAGTTTTGGAAGGCCAGCTTTTAGAGGAGATATCTACCTCACCAATGCTTATAACCTTAATTGTGACACCTTTTCGGAAAGATATTGAAATTTTATTTCTTATGCCATTAGTGATTGTTACCTCATTAGAGGAAATTTGGGGTCTAAAATGGGCCTTATAAGAAAACGTGCCAACAATAAATTCTTGTGAGTTGGAATTCAAGAACCAATAGAATTCCAATAAAATGAGTCAACCATAATGGTGGAATTGACATATTTGTCATAAAAAAAACTACTTTTTTTGTTTGTATTTTCGACATATCTCCCTGTGTTTTTACTCAAATTTCGATCGGGAGAGCTCGTTAGATGCGGAATTTGAGTAAAAACACCTGGAGATAGTTCGAAAATATGAACACAAAAAGTAGTTTTTTTCTTTTTTCCTCCAAAATTAATAAATATTATTTATTATTTTAACTATTATTTTATTATTTTCCTTAGGAGGCCCATTTTAGACCTCAAAATTCCTCTAATGGTTACCGGATGAAATGACAGTCCAAGCCACCGGTAAACACATGTGAAGAAAGTGACCACTGTCTCCTTAGTCACTTCTCCTAACTTCTTTGGAAGTCGAAACCTCATAGGAGAGAGCCTTGGTTACTGAATGAAATGGCAGTCCAAGCCACTGGTAAGAACATGTGAAGAAAGTGACCACTGTCTCCTTAGTCACTTCTCCTAACTTCTTTGGAAGTCGAAACCTCATAGGAGAGAGCCTTGGTTACTGAATGAAATGGCAGTCCAAGCCACTGGTAAGAACATGTGAAGAAAGTGACCACTGTCTCCTTAGTCACTTCTCCTAACTTCTTTGGAAGTCGAAACCTCATAGGAGAGAGCCCTAATGACAACTCTGCATAGACACTTAGACACAAAATATGTCTTGCACATGTGTAAAGTTAGTGACCAGTGCCTAATGGAGTCAATTTAGGAATGGAGAGGATATACTTTATGAGCATGAATATGAATCGTGTAAGTGCATTTAGTACATCTGCTTCAATAGTGTATACATTAGGATAAACAAATAACCAATTCCAGTCCTAGATGATGCATATATCATATAACAAGTATTGGCCAAAGTACAAGTATTCATTCACTATGCACTGTGAACCAGACTTGCAACAACATGTGTTCATTTGTACAACACTATAGCAGAGGTAAAAGCATGAACTCAACGATGTATCAGTATTTAAGTCATGCCATATGTTCATGTATTCATCACAGACTTTTTATAAGCAACAATGTGCATGACCAAACAATAAGTAAACCTTTGAATCAAGTCTGAAACCAAGTATTAAGCATAGAGTAACCGGTATATCACAACGTTTCAGAGTTTGAGCTAGGGTTATATTACAAACAAAGGTTGTATGTGAAGTACAACACTAGGTTATAATGGTTGATACTTGTGCATAAATGAATGTATTAACAATCCACTTTTAATTGCACTCTCAAACCATCAATAACTAACTCTTAACTAACAATTTGTTTGGTTGTGTGCATGGATAGAGGACTGCTACGAAGGGGAGGTGCCGCATACCTCACATAGGGAGGGCTGCTACTGTAAGGGCAGCCCGGGCGACTAGTAAGAGGGTGAACCACACCATAAATGACAGACCGAGGGTATGAGAGGAGGGTGAGTGGTAGCCAAAAGGGCTGTGGTGGGGAATAGGGCAAACCCACAGCCTTAAACTAGTGGATGAAGGTAAAAGGGAGTAGATGGAAGAGGGAAAAAGCCTTGAGGGAGGACTGTTTAGGGTATGCGAGGGTAGATGAAGGGTTTTGGGAGTAGGCCGAGGCCTAGTAAAGGGGGACGAAGGTAGCAACAATGAGTAGAAGCAGGCTCGAGAGGAAAAGGGATGAGAAGGGAGGGCCGTGAGGGAAGAAAGGAGGAAAAGTAGAGGAATGTGAGGGTTTAGGGAAGAAAAAGAAGAGGGCCACTAGGGAGAAAAAGAGCGAAAAAGAGGCAGCTGAGGGTGCAAAATGAGGCTTGGAGCAGCTCTAAGACTGTTAGGGATAGGCTACTAAGGTAAAACTAGGGTTGGCTTAGGTTTATGCAGTCTGACTAACCTAAAAACTAACCCTAGAACTAGGTTTTGGAAAAGAGGGAGGTTTGAGGCTTAGGGAGAAAAACCCTAGCACAATCCTATCCTAACCTAGGGCATCTAGGGAGTGAATAACCAATGTCACAAGGTTCGGGTTCGAATTCAGGTTCGGCGACCTTTAGGTTCGATTCGGGTTCGAATTTTCGGATGAGGTTCGGATAAGGTTCGGCATAAGGTTCGTCTATATACATTTTTCAAAATATATATATATTATAAATTATAAATTATAATATAAAACATTTGACAATAAACTATATATACAACTATTACGAATTATAATTATAAATTATATTTTAACTATATATGATTAAAACTTAATATAGAAATACTATCACTCAAATAAATTATAGTATAAAACATATACAAATAAACTATGGTCTATGGTTAAAAACTGTAACATAAAACATTTTAAAAAATTATAATATAAAATATTAAAAATAATAAAACATATACAAATAAACTATAGTCTATAGTTAAAAACTGTAACATAAAGCATTTTAATTTTATATACAAATAAACTATAGTCCATGGTTAAAAACTTCAATATAAAACATTTAAAACAATTATAATATAAAACATTAAAAATAATAAAACGTATACAAATAAATTATAGTATATATTTAAAAACTGTAACATAAAGCTTTTAAAAAAATTATAATATAAAGCATTAAAAATAAACAGAGGGTAATTGTCGTGGATTCATGGACTGGCGCGGGCGCGGGCTCGGGACTGTCGCAGGGCTCACAAACGCATACACCGTCGCGGATTGAAGGACTGGCCCGGACTCACGCGGAGTCATCTACTGTCTATCACGTATCGAGCTGCAAACCTTGATAAGAGATCGAAAATTGCGAATTAACAGAGTCGGAAATCCAGAACAAACAACTCACGGAGAGCCAAAAATCGAGAACAAAGAACACGCGAGAGCGCTAAAGTATCTGTGTGTTAAAACCCACCGCTATAAGTGAAAAATAGCCGCCGAAAATGAGCCCGAACCCCTACGAACCTGAACGAATTTTTTATTTTTTTAAAGGTTCGCCGAACTTCGAACCTGGTGGTTTAGGTTCGGCGAACCCTGTGACACAGTGAATAACTAGCCTCTAGAGAATATTAGCCTAGGTTTACAACTAACCCCTAGAGCCCTAAAGTTCTAACCCTAGAAATACTCCTAAAAGGATGTACTTTCACAACTAAGGTGCCTAAAGTTGACAAAGATCTAGCCAAGACAAAATGCAACCCTAGAGGCTACCATTCAATCCATAAACATACTTCATTCATTAACAAGTAGCAAAGAGAGATCAAGATGCAAACCCTAGATAACTCCTTGTGTATGTGTTAAGCTAACAAATCTAGCATCACTTTAGCAAGAGCATTGAATCAAAGAAACTTCAAGCATTGATCATCAAACCCATGAAAAATCTTTCCTTAAGAGGTGCGCATCACATCCAAAGAGCCCTAGAAGGGTAGAAAAGTAACATAGTGTTTTATCCCATGAGTTTTGTTTTAAAAATGAAGTGAGGAGTAGTATTTATATGTTTCTCAACTCACTTTTACAAAATATCCAGGTCGACATGCCTTTAAAATGTCAAATACAAATTATAAAATGTTAACTTAAAATTATAACAAAATAATAACAAAAAATAGCCTAATGTAGGCTCAAGGTAGGCTACCTAGGGTATTTTTCCCCTAGGTGCCAAAAACTACTAAAACGAGCGAATCACTCTGAATGATAGGTTGGAGTGAGCTGCAGGTAGGGCGTTATACCCCATCTAACCCCGAGAATGCTGTAAAATCCCTCAACTCCCTCCTTAAAGCAGCAAGAAGGCCTGGTGTGGAAGATAGCTTCCTTTGAGGAAAGAGACCAGGGAGAGAAGGCGCCATCATGCAAATGGTTTAGGAGGGTGTCCTAAGTGGCCGTGAAGGGAGACGAATGTCTTGCAGCTGAAGCAAAGGACACCAGAGCAAACAAACAAGGTATGGCGTCATGTGACCTAGTGATCAACCCCTAGGAGCCTTGGACACCAACCTCGGGGTTAAAATCCCAACAAAGTGCAGTCAGTAGTGCCATTAAGCCATAGTACTCCTAAAGGAAGGACCAAAGGGCCCAACCATGACCACCATTGCTCAATAATATGCCGCCTCCTAAAAAAAATGGCTCTCTCTCCCTGGGGCACATCTGAAGGTGCGTTGGGTACAAATGCATTGTAACAGTTACCCCTTGACATGTATGAGGTAACAATATCATTAATTCCTAAGTGATCATCTATCGCATATGGCAGTTCCATAGTTGAGATCTATGATTGGTCCCAAGGATATTTGACAGAGAAACTTCCATCTTGCTTAGTTCACCATGATATGTGCCATGTGCCAGAGATTGATGGGGACATATAGTTTACATCAGTGTCATTACATATGCTTTCTAGTTGACTCATGTTTAATGCTTTCTTATGTATGGACATGGCCATAGGAGGTCAAAGGTGTTACTCTATAATTACTCATGTATTTTAGATAAGTGCCTCATAGCTAAGGATGCATTGTGGCGTGGTTATAATTATTCTCTAGACTAAGTCTGTAACTCATGAATCAAGTGTACCCCTAGGGATCTAAGTAAGTGTGACCCTCATTTCATTTCATTCATAACATTTCAACTAGCAGTTTTTCATATCATGTCATTTTACCCATTTCCATCATGTCCCCCTTTCACTATTGACTTATCAGATGTTATGTACTATGGTCTTTATACTATTCCCATGTATGAATGCCTAAGCAAAGTACTCTTAAGGGAAGTGAAAGCTAAAATGATAAATGTTATATATATGAGTGATACCCCCTTTGCAAAATCAATGTTCCGTATATCTCTTTTTATCAAAGCCAAATCTAAAGCAAAGGGACTAATAAAGAAGAAAGATAAAAGCTGGATTCACAAAAAAGAGGTGCAAGGAAAGAGTAACTCAAGAAAAAATTGTTCCCTTCTAAGACACACATTAGGAAGAAAAATCATTAACCTCTAGCTCTTGAAAGCTAAGAGGTAGACCTAGCATTCATCAAATTTCTATGATGGTCAATTTGCAAACACCCTCTCCCTAATATCACAGTCACTTCATCACCTTGAGCTAACTAGAAACATAGGAAATATACTTGGCTGTAAAGGTAAAACATAAAAATATGGATCAATTGTAGTTACACCATGGTAATTCTAAGGTTATTGGGATAATTAATTAATCAGTTATTAGAATAGTGCCCTTATTAGCCTTTTATGTTAATGTTTTGCAAATTAGATACTATTTTTCGTAAATCATACATTATATGGTCTAACACTTGGATTAGATTTTATTGGCGATGTATAGTTGCCATCTGATGATTGCCTTCCTTTACACACCTTTGGAGGCACACGTGGTACCTTTTGAGATTTTTGATGGGACATTTCATTTTTTGGAGGGGTGCCGTGATTTCAGGAGCAATTATCTTTTGCCACAGTGCCCAAATTTTTTCCATCTTAATGCCAGTAGAAGCAGAGTGGTTGTGAGATTTCCAAAAAGTGGTTATAATAGAAAGTCTGATAAATATCGAGGAAGCTAGTAATTTCAAAATTGGCACCTTGAAGCGCTCGTTATTTTTCTTTGACCATTTGATTTATGGAGCGCCTCACCTATTTGGTCTGCACGTGCCACCTTATCTTGGAGCATTCATCACTTCGACTTAACTTAGTGGGGCGTTTCTCTCTTTTGTCTACTTGTATTGAAAAATGAGTTGTTGGTTTGACTTGTCAATGAGTTTGTTACATCATTGATTGGTCAAGATCTAGGTTTGCTAAAATCTGATGAATTTTGTAGAATTAAGTTAAAGATCTAAGTGATAGAAGTTCAAAAATTGATTTCTTCTTCAAGTAATGATTTATGCATAGCAAGGTTGAGGCAATTTTATTTCAACTTTAGTGCTATTTGCTTATTGAGTTGCTTTGATTTCATCACTTGAATTATTGCTCTTAGTAGTAAATTCCTAGACTTTGCTTCTAGTATTATTAAATCTTGCATGCAGGTTTATGTGAAGATTGTTTCAGCTCTTGAGATTTCCATAGATCTGAAGAGAAACAAAACAGTTGGCTATCAAAAACTAGGACAAGGGTATGAGTGCTTGTGCTTTCTTCTATTTTTTGATATGCAAATCTTCTTTTGTTCCTTTATGACCCCATGCCTTTTCCTTGGGACATTAGGCACTAGTCAAGAGAACCACAATTTCTATTTTATCCAACTCAAATAATCATTCCTTTTTTTTTCAAAATCTGGAAATTAACATTTATTTTCACACATTAAAATAAGTAAATGGTATTTAAATAAATCCTCTTTGAGTTGCACATTAATTCATCACCTTATGCTATGCTCAAGGTTCACTAGCTATCCTTTATTTGCTGATTATAAATTGATATAAATCTAAGATTAAATGTTATTTTAAGATTTGTTTACCTCCATATGGTTTAATTTACTTATGTTCTTTATGAGCTAAACTTTTCATTGTTGGAGTTATTTACATGGTATTATCTTATTTACTCTTCAATAATCTTTCACAAGTAATTTTTAGATCTTTATTGTTCTACATGGTTAATTTATTTACTATTTCAGATCTGAATTTTAATGTTTATTAGCATATTATTGATTTGTCATCATGTTAATAGCACTCGCAAGTAGCTAAACACTTCTATTGTCTTTCATTTTCAGTAGTTTCTTACTTCTTTATTTTCAACATTTTGTTTGCAATTCTATTTTTACAAGTTGCTGGAATTTTTATGTTGTTTAAATCACTAATATTCTGGAAAATATTTCTTTTAAGTTGCTGATTTATTTTTGAAATTAAGAATCAGTGCATTGTTATCTTCATTTTCAAGATTAAGTCACAAATTACATTGAAACTTTTATGTGGTCAAATCAACTTTTTATTTATTGCTGTTCACTTCATTCATCATCATAATTACAACAATTTCTTTATTGATCAACACTTCTATGGTATATGCTTATCATTTTTTATTTTACTTGTCATGGTTATTGATAATTTCATATTGCAACAAGTTATTTGTTGCGTTAGGCCAATCTCATTCCTCTCGATGAAGAAGTCACCTCCAATCAATACATAATTGTAAAAGAGATTGGGTCTTGTTATCCACTAATTTTGCACTTGGTGGATTTCCAGTGAGCCGCCGAAGTCATGAACAAGCCAGTTGTTCATTCGCAGTGCTCAGAAAGTTCCACGGTTCATCAGGGCCATTTTTCGGCCTCTTTTTTAATAAATGCATGTTCATACCTTAAGGAAATATTGTAATAAATGATCTAGCATGGATTTTTTTGTTGTAAAGGACTTGGCTTCCTAGGACTTAGCTATCAATCTGATTATTCCAAGGTGTTTTTACCCTTGTCAATTATGCAATGTTGAATAAGCGATGTATAATTTTGAGTTTTTAACTGCTTCTCTAAAGCTGGAATGGTCGTCTTGGTGGTTAAACCCTAGGATGCTTTTAAAGTCCATGTGTCGATGTATATAAGCATGCTCGACATGGTTTTGAGTCATTATGAACATGTACTAGGTCCCCCTAGGTTTTTTTTTAATTTCTGAAAAAAATAAAATTTCCCACAAAATCAAGCCATTTTTTAATGGTTTAAATGGAAAATTTCAAATTGTAATAAACTTGTGATCTAGAGTTCAATTTTGGCATGGGGATGCTTGTTTTCACACTCAAAGCATCCTCTTTATTACGGGACCCACTTTTCCTATGCTCTCCGAGTGACTAAATTATCTCGTATGGCATCATTTCTCTAAAGGTGCGACGAAGTGGCAAATAAATGCTAAAAAGTGACAAATTGACACCAAAGTCAAAAGTCAAAAGGCATGGAAATCTTGGTCAAATGACATGGAGGTGGTGTCGTTTCTTGTTTGTTATTAAAGGTAAATAAAACTTAGTATAAAAGCGTCACTTTGGAAGGTGATCTTCTTAGTAATGAATCAATCTAAGGAAAAGATGGTGTCACCCTTCATGAACTCACAACTTCGTTGAGTTGGCGACTAAAGGAGTCACGTGGAAAGGTTGGCGACTTCATCCAAAATTGAAGGTAAGCTCATTCTGTGAATTAAGCATGTGATTTGGAGTTGAGTGGAGAGGTGGCGAGCTCACGCTAAGACAGGATTGGCGCTCCCCTTTGGAGCCTCACGTGTGGATTGATGGAGCATCCAACGAGGGGGGCACATCTCTCTTTGGGAGGTGGCGCCATCTCCTTTAGATCACACCTATCCAATCCCTTAATCATCTCATTCGAGTTCCAGCTAGCTCAAGTCCACTCCAGTTGGTTGGTACACCCCCATGGGGTTTGAAACTCTATAAAAGCGAGGCCTTATTCCTCATTCTAGACAGAAACAAAGAACCTCTGCTCTTGTATTATTTTTAGTGTTGTTTATGAATAAAATTGAAAGGCTTTAGAGGCTCATGATCCGTGGCAAGTTGTGCATGTGATAATTTCTTTGTGAGGTAATATTGTTCAATTATTTTGCTTTGCATAAACTAATAATCTGGCTTCGAGGGCTTTCTGTAGCACATAGGATAGGCATTTGCAGTTGTCAATTTGCTTATTTACTTTCTTGCTATTAGCGATCTAAGAGTTCATGCTTTATTCGTCTATATTTCATGATCTTTTGGTTTTCTAACTATGTGGTGTACCAAACCTAATTTGTTTTGTGCAAGCTTGATGAGTGTGCAGATTACCATCCCGAGTGAAAGGTTGATATCAAATGCATCTCCTTTGCTTTAGATTATAGGTTGAAACGAACACATAAACATTCCTTTCCCACATCAACAATCCTTCTAAGCTTGCAAGAAAGATTCAAGACTTGAGCAACTCTTTCTTTTCCTTTTTAAAGTTTAAATCTCTCTCTGGTTACTTGTTAAAAGCAAGCCTAGATCTCATTTTAAAAAGTTTATTTTACGTTCTTTGCTTGTTCATTTCTAAATCTAAAAGTGTTTTCATTTCATAGTCATAAAGCTTAGATCTAGTTTCCCTTTCTTAAGTACTTGAAGTTGCATAATTGTTCTATTTTTTAACAAGTACTAAGTGTAAATTTTTAGTGTATTTGATTGACTAATATACTAATTTATCGATCATTAGCTTGCTGGTTTTTAGCAGCTCGGAGGAAAAAGAGAAGGAATTGTTGCCAAATTTTCAAACTTTTGGCCATCCGGAGCACTCAATTTAGAATAAAAATAGATCAATCAATGTTTTTGATTTAATTTCTTTTTTATTTTTGCAAAACTAAATACTAACCCAGCCTTGCTTTCCTGAATATGGTCTTAAGGCCTGAAAGAGACTCTTGGCTGTAGTAATTAGAAAACTTGTCTTTCTTCTTGTTTATTTTACTTTGGAAATTAACATCCTTCTTGTCCTGACCATGATCTTAAGACTTGGAAAGAGATTCTTAGATTTAATAACCAAAACAATTATTGCACTAAAATCCTTAAAACTAAACCAAGGCTTCCCTTGCTGTAGGCTCTACACCATCTTCGGTTCGTTCGATCCAGAGTGGCTGTATCAGAAAGGAAGTCAAGGGACTAGCGTTAATAGGAAAACCCAATTGATCTAGCCTTCGAGAAAACTCGAGAGGTTGCAAAGGTTTATCTCTACAGAGTCAGGGGGCTACTCCAAGAAGGTTCATCCTTGTCCTGTTGGACACTTGGTATAACCTATGTCACATGGTTCGGGTTCGTGTTCGGGTTCGGCGAGCTTCAGGTTCGATTCGGGTTTGAATTTTCGGATGGGGTTCGGCATAGGTTCGTCTATATATATTTTTCAATTTATATATACACACTATTTAGAAATTAGTATTGCTGTAGGCTGTAGTCTAGACTCTATATCATGAATTATAGCATAAATCATTTCAAAATAAACTATAATGAACCTTTAAAGATCAAGGATTAGCTTAATCATGATAACTATTATGCCAATTTTCAAATACTTGTAAGTTGTAATTTGTAAATTCAGAAAATTTAAAATATAATCAAGATCCAAACATTTCATCTCATAAATAGCAGATTGCAAAACATTTTATCCCATATACACTTGCAAAGTTGCACATGATCAAACTCCAAACATAAATTGCATTATAAAACTACAGATTGCAAAATGAAGCATAAATAGTCTTCATGTTTCAAAATTTAAGGAAATCAATACTGTCAAATAGTTATCAGCCTTGAACTTGTTTCACAAAACTTAAAATATGATAAAACTTCTATTCTTGTGCCCTACTAGTAATATCATAAAGCTCTAAATCATCAATAGCACATGGGGTGCTAAAGGCACTAGAATTGTGATCCTCATAGTCATCAGTATATGGAACTCCATCATCATGAGGTTCATCTCCATCGTCACTGTCACCATCAATGCCAAAATCTTCTTCTACACTAGGAATAGGCTCAAACCATGGGTGATAGGAGCTAGAAGAATCTTTGGCCAAACTGCTTAAGGCCAAATGTAAATTGCTGCGCACATAAAGCAAGTCTTCCAACCTTGAAGATAATAACTTGTTTCTTTTCTTGGTTTGGATGTGATTAAAGCTACTCCAGTGCCTTTCACAGGGAGAGGCACTTGATCCTTGACTCAAAACACGAATTGCAAAATGTTGCAATTCAGGGGTCTCTGCGCCATAAAACTGCCACCATCTTCCTGGAGGAATTTTGATCCTATCCTCTATGGAAGAAGCCTTTCCAAATATCCCCTCTTCCATCCTATATGCTCGAAGTTGCTCTCTAAGACTACTAGCTTCTTCTCGATCTGGAATCAACCGCTCAATAGCATCATAAAGGCCACTCATTACTTCAGCATCATTATGTCTTTGAATCCCAAACAACCTAGGGTCCAAATAACAAGCTGCTGCATGCAAAGGACTATGCAACATCTTCCACCTTTTATCTATCATCTCCCATATTTCCATGTAGTCATTTTCCACATTGTTGAAGGATTTTGCAATTGATTCCTTACAACGATCCATGCCCTCATAAACAAAACCCATAGGAGTGTCACTATCAACCATCCGAAGCATGTCAACAATTGGTTCACATACTTTTAAAACCTTCATAGCACTTTTCCAAAAAGCATTGCCTAAGATGATTTGTTCCAACTCCTTTCCTTTGGGTTCTTTTGAAAGGTGAGAGTTTTCCCACTCATTGCTGCAAATAACACCTCTCACACTTGTCTTTTCCTCAACCACTCTTTTGAGAGTAATATAATATGTTGCAAATCGAGTATCACAAGGCCGTAGCAGCTCTTTGGATGCTTGCCTCCTATACAAACTCAGTGTGAGGTGATGGTTACAAATGAAGTGAGAAATTTGTTTCCCCTTTCGAACCGC
>LPNX010496631.1:1075606-1233707 GCA_001517045.1 Pseudotsuga menziesii | reverse complement strand
ATTACAATTTGCAGACAATAGTTTGCAAATTGCATTACTGTCTGCAATTTTTACTTTTATAAACAGCACTGAAAATAAAAAACAAACAGCACTGTGGGGGAAAAAACTAAAAAATAAAAACTAAAAAATAAAACAAAATGATAGATATAGCCTACAGGATTAAAACAAATACAAAAAATTAAAAAAAACAGTGCTAAGAAACAAAATTAACAAAGAAACAAACAGCAGAGAATGGTTGTAAACTTGTAATGGAAGAGAATGGTTGTGTTCCTAATGGCAAATGCAGTGACTTACAATTTACTCATAAATTCTCTTTCCTCTAATGGCCGCATGGAAGAGGCATGCCAATTAGTAAATCGGGGTATCAGGCTAAAACTATAGCAGTCATGGGAGCTACCTGCTACACGATAAGGACTGCCATCCAGTCTTAGAGCAATGCCTTTTTGTTTACAAGAATAACAAGCCTGGGAGTTAATTGATGTGTGCATGGACTTGTATAAGAATGAATGCAGGTTGCATTCTTCTTTCTGTATTATGTGTTGTCATTTTTTCAACAGGATGCTATAAGATTGGGGATGTTTTCATGACTATCATTTTTAGTGTCTTTTTATATCTTTTGTATAGAAAACTGTAACAAGGCTACGACCAAGTCAACTTGTATAAACTTTTTATGCAATATCTTGTATGCTAGTTTTAAAATACCCTTATAGAAAGGTTGGAAATGAATCAATGCATGTTATCCTTGATCTCACAATGAGTTCATTTTATGATACAGTATTAGGATTGCCTTTCAGCATTTAAACACTGAGGACAATTTTTCTTTTCTTTCTAGGGTTAGTGTGCCTAACTAACTTACTAGCACAATTAGATCCATTAACAATCATCATTACAACATGACAAATAAGAACCCGAGGCATCTAGCAACTCTTCAACCTGTCATCAAGCGCTTATGATAAAAATCACAAATGAAAAAATTTAAAATCTCCTAGTCAACCTGTAGGATATGGGGTAACAGGAACCATCCCCAGGAGCCCAGACTTTTTCTCAGCTAGCTTCATGTCTCTCCTATTTCCCTGTTGCTGCTGCTATTATCTGAATCATTGCTCTCTATGATTTGTTTTCTATCTTTTTGAAACTGTGGCAGATAGACATTATGCTGGTTACGATGGTCATCGTTTTGATTCCATGAAAATTTCCAGGGCCTCATAATAGGCAGAAATACTTTTCTGTATGTAAAATAAGTTAAAAGCTTTCAGATGGTGGTTAGGAATCAGGAGTTAATTTTTGCTAGACAATTCAGGATCTTCACTGTACATGTGCCTAGTAGCACTTACAAAATGTAACCTCTTTTTCTTCTTGAAATATGAAGTTATGTTTTTCCCTTAAAAAAATATACTGTTTGATCTGAGATGCCTCAGTTATATATCTGAGGATATAATTAATTTAATCCAACACTGCTGGGTGCATAATGCTTTCCAGAATGCATGGGTTGTAAACTCCCTTAGCTGGGCTGATTGTTATAGTAAAGCCTAGAGTTGGATTTGCTATTTAAGTTAGCTGAGTAGACTGACATGGGAAGTGGATAGAATTAAAAATAAAGTAGGAGCTCCTGTGAGTGAACCTAGGAACTGTAGAGAATGGTCTTGTAGATACGCTCACTTTGAGAGCTCAAGGGTGTAGGGATAGTTGTGCTATGGATCTGTAAAAGACGGTGTTTTGATGTATTTATGTGTGAGAATATCATTTTCATTTGAATCTGCACTTTGTATCCCTGCTCAATGTGTGTGAAGTTCCTTTATTTTTGGGATTAGCCACAACTGTCCTGCATCACGTTGTGGCCTGGACACGCCTGCTCAATCAACAAGGATCCATGATGATCAAATTGAAATTTGCTTATTTAGTGGACAATACTACTTGGCTAGGGAAAGTTATGTGGTCAACTCAAAACCTTCCACAGAGTCCCTCCTACTATCAGCGAGAATGAAAAAATAAAGCTACCAGAAAAGAAAAATGATGAAGAATCTGTGAGTGAAGAAACTGCTGAAGATTGTGAAGTAAATGAGTGCACTCACCTAGTCACCGAGTCCACTGTCCACTGTTGCAACTTGCAGCCTGCAGATGGAGACGGTCGTGGCTGTGGCGGCGTTGTGGGGTCCTTGAAGCAGACACTGGTGGCGCTGTTACCCGTAGTCTGTAGATGGTGGACTGAACTTTGAAGGCGCGGTAGATGAAGATCGAACTTCGAAGCAGAGATCTGTAGATCGTGGACTCGTGGGTGGCATGCTGTGGCCTCGGCTCGGGCGGACGCAGTACACTGACTCTGCGTGGTGTGGCGCAGCTCTGCGTGCTCAGGTAGACTCGCTCGCAGACGTGCTCGGGTAGACTCTCTCCACAACCGGCGAAAATGAAAAAAACCTTGCCAAAACCTGCGGGTCAAGTCAACTTTTCAGCATGAGGTTTGACAGGTTCGGAATGAGGTTCAGAGTGAGGTTCGCCAGGTTCGACATGAGGTTCGACAGGTTCGGCATGAGGTTCGTTTTCAGGTTCGTCATGAGGTTCGTCATGGGGTTCGTCATGGGGTTCGTCATGGGGTTCGTCATGAGGTTCCTGAACGAACATTGCAAATTTTTTTAGGTTCACCGAATTCCGAACCTGGAGGTTAAGGTTCGGCGAACCCTGTGACATAGGGTATAACTGCTTTAGCACTCAATTTTTAGAGGGTGAAGTGTATTGGTCCAAACAAGCAATTAACCGACACTTTAATTCACTCTTCTTATCCACATTTAACTTAAAATAAACCAAGAACACTTGCACAACATTTCCCGTTTTCGGCATCATCTCTTTTAATTTCTCGACTCTATTTGGCACTGGTTATACTGCAGTTATCACTATTTTTCTTTCAGTCAATTATATTGTGAATGCCAAATCTATGCTGTTGATATTTAATTAGTTTGCAAGTTATTGTTTTGATCAATTTTCAAAACTTCTAAAAAATTTATTCCTTTTAATCACCAAACCATAACAAAGAGCGTTAGAAACTCTTTCGTAGGGACTACCCCTCTTGGCTTCATCAGGAGTTTTCCTAAATGGTGGAGTCAGGATCAGGTGACAGCACCTCAATTGAGACTTGCTCCCAAGGATGCACTTAGCAGCTTGAATATTTCTGTTGTGTTAAACCCCCAGGTGTGTGTAAGGAGGTAACAAGTCTTTTCTTCAATATTCCCCAGGGTGCAACCTACACAGAAGGGGTTAATATAATAAAATATGACTAGATTAAAGATATTAAATTCAATATCCTTTTGAGCAAAACTACAATTAGATTTAATTACAAATTTACTTAAATCAAACCTTATCCTAGGGGGTAATAATACCCTTTCCAAGGCTTGGAAAAATAAAACAAATTGAAAAATCATACACTGATACAAGTTATCTCATAAAAACTAACAATCAAGTATCCACACACTAAGAAGCTGCTCCAACTGTGACCTCCAAAGTGTTTCTTTATTCAACAAATATTGCTGTCAGAGAAATTACAATAGCCTTTAAGCCTCAAGCATCAACCAAGTGTTTTGCTTCATGCATGAGCATAAGTGCCACCTCTAGGAGCTAACTAGAGCTTAAGGAACCACCTCTACAGCTAACTAGGAGCTCATGTGCCACCTCTAGGGACAAGTAGGGGATAAGCCAAATTAACTAGATCAAACTAGACTTCAAGGAACCACCTTGTTAATTTCTTTTAAACTGGTGCCTAGGTAATATTTTAGATCAGATATTTTTTTCCCTGCTGGAATAAATTAATTGATAAACTTTCAACGGAAGCAAAAATCCAATAAAACAAATCCAATAACAGTGATTTTTCTTCTCTTCGAATTAGTTCATCATTAAATTATATCGAAACCTACAAGAGCTCCTAGGCTTGGGAAAATGACTTTTGAGGAAAATTACAAACACTCAAAAAACCTGCAAATCTTTTGATCTCGAAAATGTGCCTTCAAGCACACACTGACTAAGCTGTACATCCTGCTGTACGACCCTTGCTGTATGGTTGAACTGTACAACTGACCTTGCACGCTTCTATTGCTTACATGTGTGAATGTCTTAGATGTTCGTACGTTGTACAACTTGATGTACAAATGGGATGTACGACCTACTGTATGGCCCCTTCTGTATGATTTGCTTACTCTTCGGATGGCTGTTCCCTGCTCATTGATCTTTGCTATGTCTTCTTCCTCGCCAATGGTTGAAAACCAAAAGTCCTTATCCGATTTTCTCTTATTCACAGACTTGTGAATAATTAATATGTCTTTGTCTTAACCGTTGTTGCCTTTTTATATTTTTGAGTTGGGCCAAATCCCTAATCTCAACGGTCAAGATTAGATCTAATTTTGACTTGAGATCAATGTCCCACAGTAACTTAAATAACTATTGCCTTGACTTAGGCACTTTATTAAATTAATATAAACTCACTTTATAAAAAAGAATCTCACTTAATTACTAGATTAAAAAATTGAAACGTCAAAACGTTAAGGACATTTAATGATGATTTTCATGGGTTAGAGTCTAGACACACCCCAAGGAAATACCTGTCTGAGCTACAGTTATCAACACTCCCTCTTAGCGAGTAAGCTATTCTTCACCACTCCAAGCTTGTCTTGAAAGAAGACAAACTTCCCTTTCACCAAAGATTTGGTGAGTATGTTTGCAATCTCCTCATCTATAGGAATGTAATGGAGCTTGACTGCTCCTTTCACAACCTTGTCTCTGATGAAATGGTATTTGATTTCAATGTGCTTTGACTTGTCGTGAAACGTCAGATTCTTCGAGAGATTTATGCAACTGTTATTATCACAATGAATCATTGTAGGCTCTAGCTCCTGACCAAATAATCCTATCTAATATCCCAAATCCCGATATTTTCTATTCCTATGCAAATATGCTGATACAACCGGGCATGCAAACTGCCATGCAAAAATCCCTGTTTTATAGCAAAAATTAGGGTTAGGGTTTGTGAGATAGGATGAACACTTACCACTGATAAGTTGGCTGGACTGCTCCTGAGAGAGTATGCAAGCATCAAGAACTGAATCGGAGATGGACTGATATCTTCTGCTTCCGGTGAAACCCCAACAGCAAGAACCCCAGATCAAATAAGGGTGACGTTTTCAGTGAAGGTGGTGTCCGATGGAGCTGCTGATTTGCAGGACTGATAGCCTTCCCGTGCCGGAGAGAATGCCTGGTACATGCGGAGTTTCGGAGGTCACTAGGCAGGCTAGCGAATTGTTCCAGAGAGACAGTTGCTCACGCCCCCCTAATCCCGAAATAGCTGATAACTGCTCCGGATGAGCACGGTCAGATTTGATAATCACCGGGTACCGGAGTAAGATGCCGATGATGAGAATGGTGCCTGAGTTTCGAAGTAAAACTGAGATCTGAAGACCCAACAATTGATTAGGGATTTCTGGCTGAAAACCCCCCTTACGGCTGCACACGTGTCCCTGCAACAATCTACACCGTATACTGGATAACTATGAATGAATGTAAGAGCAAATGGTGAACCTGTATGGCTTACCCTGAATGAGACTAGGGAAGATATTTCACTGCCGAAACCCCGCTAGTTGAAGACGCCGTCTCCAACCCCAACTGCTGTGCTGCTATTCAAGAGCTCCCAAAATAATAATCATCAAAAAGTGAAGTCTCCTTTCACTTTATCCTCCTTTTATAACTTTCAACTGCGAAAACCCTAATATTTGACCTAATTAGGTCACTTTATCTTCTAATTTGCAGTTGACTTGCATGCATGCGCCTGGAGACTTAAATGAGTGCATGCATCATTAAATAATGCTTTGGATGGCATGCACGAAGGTGGCCTTTGGCCCCGGTGGCCCTTCTTGACCTAATGATGATGCCCTAGATTTTCTATGGATGGCATCAGTCCTTAGATGATTCCCTAACCGTCAGTAACCGCTCCAACCACAAGAATCACATAGGTTAGCGGTTTTGGGCCTTAAGGCCTAATCGGAAGAGGACATTACAGTCCTCCCCGCTTGAGATTGCTTGTCCTCAAGCAACTGCAAACTGGGATTCTGCAATACCTGTTCACCTTCCCAAGTGGCATCCTTTGGCGGTAGTTCTTTCCACTGAACCAAGTACTCTCTGATTACCCTGTTCATGAGCTTCCTTTCTCTAGTCTGTATGATCCGTTCGGGAATCAATATCAGCAGTGCCTCATCATCTAAAGGACGTAACTGTGTAGATGGAGCAATGTGCTGCCCAAGGGTCTTCTTTAGGTTAGACACATGGAACACATTGTGAATTTTACTTTCCTGTGGAAGTTCTAATTCATATGCCACCTCTCCCACCTTTCTGATTATTCTGTAGGGTCCATAGAAGCGAGGTTTTAACTTTTCTGCTCCTTTCTTCTTAAGCGAAGTCTGCCTGTAAGGTTGGAGCCTTAAGTATACCAAATCCCCTACCTCAAAGCTTCGCTCAACCCTGTGTTTGTCGGCATATAACTTCTGTTGATTCTGGGCTGTTTGTAAGTTTTCCTTCAAGATTTTCAGAATGTCTTGACTGTCCTGTATCCAATCCTTAGCCTTAGGAGCCCTACTATCTCCAAATGCCAAATCTGCATAGTCCAAGGCCTCGTAACCATATAATGCCTTAAAAGGAGTCATCCTAATAGACATATGATAGGTAGTATTGTAGCAATACTCCCCTAGGTGTAGCCATTTGATCCAGGTCCGCTGCTGCCCTGCTACATAGTTCCTTAAATATCCTTTGATCCACTTGTTGACTATTTCAGTTTGTCCATCACTCTGGGGATGATAACTCGTATTGGTAGCCAGTTCGGTCCCCACTAGTCTGAATAGTTCCTTCCAGAAGGCACCTGTGAATCTGCTATCCCGATCATTGACAATGGCCTTAGGTAACCCGTGTAACTTGAAGACCTCCTTGAAGAATAACTCAGCTACTTGAGCTACCGAGTAGTCTGATGATATCGAAAAGAAATGTGCAAACTTGGTTAGTCTGTCAACTACTACATATAAACAATCTCGCCCTTGGACCTTGGGCAATCCTGTAATAAAGTTCATGGAGATGCTTTCCCACTTCTGTTATGGAATCGGTAGTGGCTGAAGTAACCTTGCTGGATGGATGTTCTCAATCTTGTTTTGCTGACAGATGCTACATTCCCGTACATGCTGCATAATTCCCCCCTTGAGGCCCTTCCATAAGAGCCTCTCTCGGATTTGCCTGTAGGTCTTCAAGAAACCTTGATGCCCTGATAAAGGAGAATCATGTGTTGCCTGAATGATCTTTTTCCTCGATGTGGATTCTGGGACGAGCTATATCCTGTTCTTGTAATAGATGATGTCATCACCAATCCTGTACCTGTCATCCTGAATTTTCTCCATCCAATAATTCGCAAGCGAATTTATTTTTGGAGTATTCTACTAAGAGAAGCGCCCTCCAATCTGTGGATATACTACTGAGAGATAATGAGGCGGGACGCCTGGATAATGCATTAGCTACTACATTATTCTTACCTTTTACATACTCGATCTCGAAATCATAGGCTTGTACTTTGCTGACCCATTTCTGCTGTCGCTCATGCAATTCCTTCAGCTCCAGGAAATACTTGAGGCTGTTATGATCGGTTTTGATTTTGAACTTATTGCCCACCAGGTGCTGCCTGAATTTTGTAAGAGCATGTAAGATGGCTAGCATCTCTTTGTCATATATGGAGTAGTGACGCTCGTAGTTCTTCAGTTTACGGCTCTCAAATGCAATAGGGTGATGGTTTTGCATCAACACTGCTCCTAACCCTTCCCCTGAGGCATCGCATTCTACTACAAAGGGTTGTGAGAAGTCTGGTAATGCTAAAACTGGACAGGAACTCATAATAACCTTCATCTCCTCAAAAGTTTTCTGTGCTAAGTCTGTCCAAGTGAACGCTCCCTTCTTTGTGAGATCTGTGAGGGGTGCTGCAAAT
Source organism: Pseudotsuga menziesii (assembly GCA_001517045.1). Lineage (NCBI taxonomy): Eukaryota > Viridiplantae > Streptophyta > Pinopsida > Pinales > Pinaceae > Pseudotsuga > Pseudotsuga menziesii. Next base: position 1,225,717 of record LPNX010496631.1, on the reverse strand, counting down.
TGGGAGAATCCCTTAATGTACCGTCGGTAATAAGTGCACAGACCCAAGAAACCTCTCAATTCTAAGTACTGTAGTTATCTTGACCTTCCACTGTATCCTGTAGGTAGTTGGACATCCTGTCCAACCTATCCTCATACCTAATACTGGTCATTTTAACCCTTTAACAACAAAAAATAACAAGTCCAAGCCCCAGCAAGCCCTATTCTAACACTGTCTAAGCAAGAAAATAAAATGTTCACAATTTTTCAGTATCCCACTCTGATACGATGAGGATTGAGTACATACAATCTACAGGCCCAGATGATCTCATGTAGAGATTGGCGATTAGAAGCGGAAGGCTTCTACGGATGTCTGTCTCTCTGCTACAGTTGTTCGTCTCTTCAACAATTATGGAAAGCAGTTACGTGCCAGTTAGAGTCATGACAGATGGATTCTGGAAGACAAAAGTTACTTAGTCGAATTCTGAGGAGACAGAGGGAGTTAGCTCTCAATATGAGAATCCTGGCCTATTGCATATGATGATGTGAAACGTGATGAAGTCTTCCTAAGTCAAGGAAGAACACAGTTGAGATCCTGAGGAGATCGAGCATGATGACTGTGATTGCATTGATGGCATTGTTTTCTTGATTCAGATAAGACAGTTGAAGGATCCTTGATGAACCTGATTGTCACCAGGATGCATACTTACATCGTATCTGCGAACTCCTCAGAGGGAGTAGAACACTCCAACACAGAGGGAGACCTCCCAGACACTCTGTAATGGGGTGGGGGGATTAGTCTCTAAATACTCTCCCATATAGGTGCATGAATTCAGTTATGTGATTATTTCATTCATTTGCATTTCATGTCTGGAATAGGGCAGGACAAAAATGTCTGCCCCGATATATTTGATGCCTCTATTAGCTTATATGTGTGCAGGCTCTCAGAAGATTCAATGAGAGCACATTAGTACCTGTACGTTATAGGATGGGACCGTACCTGACTCCTATGTCACAGAACCGAATTTTATGCTTGAAGTTCGAAATTCGCCGAACTCCAAAAAAAAATTGCAATTTGTTTAGGTTCGGCGAATTTCAACGCCGAACCTCAAGGCGAATCGAATCGAACCATATCGAACTTTAACGAACTCGAACTTTATCGAATTTCAGGCGAATCTCAAACGAATTTCAAATCGAATTTCAATTTTTGTCCTTTCGCCGGTTCACGCGTTCCATTGTCCTGTCGCCGGTTCCCACTTTCCAAGGTTTTCTCCTGACTCCCGAGTCCACCGCTCTCATATCCCGAGTCCCGACTCCATTTTTGCTCACCTACCAGGCTACCGTAACGCCCTCTACAATTGCAGTCTGCAACTCGACAGTCCACTTTGTGTTCAAACTTCAGCTCACATGCTATGTAGTTGATTTTGTAATTTACAACTGCAATTACCAATATATGCTGAAAATAGCATCATGTTTAATAGTTTACTTATTATTGAATCATTATGATTCATCATATTTATCATGTTTTGTATATTTAGGAATCAAGATGTGGCTCTTTAAAACTTGGAATTATGTTCATGTTGTAAATTTTATTGCTGATTAGTGCTATTGCAGCACTGCTTACTCATACTAATTAGTGATTAAAATGCTCAGATCCGCTAAATTTTCTTACTTATTTCTTGCTTTCAAATTATTTCATTATTTAAATTTTATAGTGTAAATGTACATGGAGGTTGCAACTAGCAAGTTGCAACATTGAACATAAATTATAATGATAAAATTTGATATATTTTCTTCATTTGTTTTATTGTATATTTTATTATATATATTATTATATATATGAAATTTTTTATATTGGCGAACCTAATGCCGAACATCATCCCGAACTTCATAAAAAAAATCGAATTCGAATCGAATTTCAAGGTTGTCGAACTCGAATTCGAACTCGAACCATGTGACATAGCCCGACTCCCGAACAACTTGTGTTGGGGTGGAGGACTGGCCCTTGATGAGTAGTGTTGATGCATTGAGTAGGTGTTGCCAGTTAGGAGTGAATGGCTCTAGCGTGACAGAAACGTCTCCCAGTCATCTTGAGATGGGATGGGGATATTGGTCCCTAGTTGCACACACTATCTTCCTAGAGGTTGATGCATCAAGTAGGTGTTCCCCCAGTTAGGGGTGAATGGCTCTAGGCGGGACAAAAGCTTCTCCCAGTCATCTTGAGATAGGGATGGGGAGATTGGTCCCTAGTTCCATACATCCTTCTAAAGGTCGAGCTTCGGGCATTCCTTTAGTATTGGCCTTTGTGACTCGGCTAGAAGTGAATGACCTTAGGTGGGACATAAGCTTCTCTCATTCATCCTGAGATGTTAATGGGAGATTGGTTCCTAGTTGCTCGGAGGGCAGTGTCCCATACACCCTGTGATGGAGTGGGGAGATTAGTTCCATGATTACATCCCTTTGTAAGAGAGAAGGATGAGTCCCCAAAACTGTGATGGAGTGGGTAGAGTGATCACATGATTATATCTCTTTCTAAAAGAAAGATTATTCAGGGACAGACATCTACCTTGCTTCTATACAGGTACCTCTACTCGTTCAGGTTCTTACCCAAGTATGGGAGAAATCCCATCGGCAGTAGAGACGGACATGTAGTAGATTGTCATGTACATTGGTGCCTCTGCTCGTCCAGGTTCTTAGCCAGGTGTGGGAGAAATCCCATCCGTAGTAGAGACATATAGGTAATAGATGGTCGTGTACACTGGTGCATCTGCTCGTCCAGGTTTTCAGCCAGGTATGGGAGAAATCCCATCGACAGTAGAGACGAACAAGTAGTAGATGGTCGTGTGCAGCATGTCTAGGTTCTCATCCAGGTATGGGAGGATCCCATCGACAGTAGATACAGACTGATAGTAGATCAGATGTTGATTGTAGTACTCTCCGATGGACTGTGTAGAGTTGCAGAGATGATAGATCTATCGATGGACTGAGTGGATCATGGGATATCTCTTGGGTATCCTAATAGGATGGAGAGGCCAACGCACACTCTCGGACACTCAGTAGAGTGGGGAGATCTCTCAGACATCCTGAGATGGAATGAAGAGACTGGCGCACACTGGTGCTCTTGCACTCATCGAAGGGCTGGTTGAGTTGGTTCATGTTCCCCAAGGGATTGAGTTGAGCTGAGGCACATTGTATTGATGATGGATTCCCGATGGACCGGGATGATGGACTGTGCAGAGTCATGGGGCTAGAGTGGGGAGATCTCTCAGATATCTTGAGACGGAATGAAGAGGTTGGCTCACACTGGTACTTTTGCACTCACCGAAGGACTGGTTGAGTTGGTGCATGTTCCTTGAGGGATTGAGTTGAGCTGACGCAAATTGTATTGATGATGGATTCTCAATGGGCTGGGATGATGGACTCTTCGATGGACTGTGCAGAGTCATGGAGCTAGTGCATATTCTCCGATGGTCTAGATTGAGCTGATGCACAAAGACTGATTTGTTGGCACTTCTCGATGGACTGGGATTATGTTGGAAGACCTTCCTTATGATATAGAGTTGTGATGTACAAATGATATCCAAATATGTATCAGAATGATAAGACTAATGATGTCTCCTTGGCTAAGAGGAAGTGTTGAATTAGTAGCTGTGTGAGGCACCACCTCATAGGTCGGCCAAAGAAAGAATAGAATTAGAATACCATTTCCGAAGAATACCTTCCTCGTTGAGAGGGAGTGTTGGATCTTGTGCAACTTTCGAAGTTATTCTTTTTGTAATGTTTTATACCTCCTACTGGAGATTATATTGATGTAATGAATCATGTAAACCCTTGAAAGAATTAATGTAAACCTTGGGGAAGAATTACTCAAGAAAAATAATTAAATAAACCTTATTTTATCTTCCACCAAGACAAGTCGGCCCAGCGGGTCAAACTGCCCCAAAACAATGAGCAGTTTGCCCCAAATAGTGGGAAAAAATACCCCAGTCAAGTTGGCCCAGTTAAGACCAGTTAGGTCGGTCCAGCAAGAAAAAAAGTCACTTTTTTATGTGTATAAATAGAGGTTGAACCTCTCAATTGGCGAGTTAGTCAAGGAAAGTTCGCTCTAGTCAAGGAAGGCTCACTCCTGCAACTAGAAGACTGATTTTTGAGGTTCTTACCTTGGAGAAGTTTCTCTCTTGTTTTCTTGGGGTTTGTGATACGCCTATTTGGATGTATATTGTTCTATATTTGAAGGTCTGAGCTCGGGGGAGACAATAGTGTTGTGTTGTCTATATGGTTGGGAGGTGATAGATCATCACCGTGGTTAAACGAGCTCTGCACCTAGTTTGTTTCTATTCTTTGTCTTTCTTCTAGTAATCTTGCAAGTTGTCAATTTCTAACAATCTTCACCCAAACTAACCCTAACTAACTCAACCAACTTAATCAAAGGATGAGATAAATTTAATCCGAGGGCTCTCATTTAATGCACATCATAAATACAATTTAGTAATTAAATGCACATTAAATACTTTTGGGTCCCACAACTTAAAGTCACTTTAAGTTTATAAAGTACAAACTCACTTTATTAATATAATTTTTTTTTTCATTAATAAAGATCATCTATGAAATATAACTTTGTCCCTCTCATGACAAAACACAAAAAAAACATAAGGACTTCCCGAGTTACACTTTTTCAATGATTAGCTAATGATTAGTTGTGAGAAACTCATATGTAAATTCTTTTTAAATTTTCCTTTTGCATTAATGTACTGCCCCAAGTAGCTATTTGGTTGGGGCCATGGATTGCCTCCCTCTTAGAGGGTTTTAAACATGTAAAAGTTTGGTGTGTTGATCTATGATCTACTTGTGTGTGCGGTTTCTCAATGTGTTCGACCTATTTTAGCCGAACATGGTATCAGAGCCAAGTTGAACACCTTAAGCAACTGTTCACACAAACATATCACAGATCAACACAATGATGTTTTACGTAGTTAAAATCCTTAGAGAGGGATGCAGTCTATGACCCTAGCCAACGAACTACTTGAGGCAATATATTAATGGAAAAGGAAAAATAATTTACATATGAGTTTCTCGCAATCGATCATTAGCTAATGACCCTCCATGCTCTTTAAAGAGATATTATGAACCAATTGGGTGTTAAGCTATGGATCAATGTAGTCGTTAAGATCGAGGAGAATATGAACCGTTGGATCACTTTATGTCTAGAACATAATTGTGACCATTGGATTACATAAGTACAAATGCATACTAATGCATATTAGAGAAACACACTTTACCTAAATACACATTGACCAAGTTCATCTTAACTAATTCTTAAGTGTCTAAATATCCTAGCAACTCCTTCATTAGCATCATGCTTATTTAATCATTCAATGGTTATTTGGAGGTGGACTATGGTACTTTTGGTGATGTGGGCTAGCTTATCACATAATCCTTGTTCTTATGTTGATGACCTTACTCTTACTGGTAGTGACCCTAAACTTTTAACCAATGTGAAATCCATCCTTAATAAGAAAGATGAAATGATTGACTTAGGATGTTTGCATTATCTTGCTGGACTCCAAATCTTGGAAAATAAAGAAGGAATTTTTCTTTCTCACTCTAAATATGTTTTTGACCTTCTTCATCACTTTCACATGGAAGATTGTAAGCCAACCCAATCTCCCTTCTAGTCTAGATTCAAACTTAGTGCCACCTGCTCTACACTCGAAGTAGATGCCACCTTGTACTGTCAGTTAGTTTGTAGTCTGTTGTACATGACTCGTACCTGTCCTGATATTTCCTTAGGTGTTGGTCGTGTTGCCTGAATATATTCAAGCTTCCAATGAAAGTCATTGGAAAGCAACAAAATGGATACTTCGATATATTTGGGGTATAGTTCAACCTGGGATTCATTATAGTTCAGGGGTCTCCTTTGTTGATTAGTTTCACTGATTCAGATTGGTCTAGCGATCTTGATGATCTGATGTCTATTGTAGGTTATGTTTTTAGTCTTGATTCCAGACCTATCACTTGGGTTTGAAAGGAAGAATAAGTTCTTGCTCCTTCTTTAGCATAAGCAGAGTATTGAGTTGCAATTAATGCAAGTCAAGATGCCCTGTGGCTCTGAAAGATCCTTTCATAGTTTGGATTCTAGTAGTAGCATTCGACTATCCTTTGGAGTGACAATCATAGTGCCATCAATCTTGCCAAGGATGTAATTCAATATTAGCGCAAGAAATACATTCAACTACATATGCACTTTCATTAGAAAGATTATTTAGAATCACATTCTCAAAGTGCTGTTTTTTCCTATAGGCGATCAAGTTGCAGGCATCTTCACAAAGTCTCTTACAGAAGCAATGTTTTGTAAACTTTGATCTATGTTAGGAATTTAGGAATTTGTCATTAAAGGGGGGTTGGCTCTAATGCACTCTTCCTTCTACTGTGTCACCTTTGTAAATCCTTCAATCCTATCCCAAGTTGTTCTTCAGAGGGAATGTTAGGATATTTAGACACTTGGGAGTTAGTTGAGATCAACTTGGTCTAATGTGTCTTTAGGTAAAGTGTGTTTCTTTAGGATGCATTTGTACTTATGTAATCAGATAGTCACGATATGTTCTAGACATAAAGTGATTTGATGGTTCATATTCTTCTCAATCTTAATGGCTACATTGATCTATGGTTTTAAACCCTATTGGTCCACGATCTCTATTTAAAGAGCATGGAGGGTCATTAGCTAATGATCGATTATGAGAAACTCATATGTAAATTCTTTTTTCTTTTGCATTAATATATTGCCTCAAGCAACTGTTTGGCTGGGTCTATGGATTGTTTCCCTCTTTGAGGGTTTTAACCACGTAAAACATCGATGTGTTGGTAAAACATCGATGTGTTGATTTGTGATCTATTTGTGTGAGCAGTTTCTTAATGTGTTTGACTTGTGTGGAAATACCCTATTTTAGTTGAACATTGGTGTGCTCCATAAAGTGTTGTGCCATGTATATAAGTTGTTCTCCCTAGTGAAAATCCAACATAATGACAAATTGTAAGCTCTTCCTAGATTTAAACGTAGGGAACATCACCAAATGACCAATTATATGATTAATACTTCATCAGACCCTAGGAAAAGGCTTGATCATCAATAATATGTGTAGTACCCCACTTCTCTAACTCAAACTTACGAAATATTACATCACAAGGTTACTAACATCGTTTGAGCAAATGTTACAACATCAAGTCATATCACATATGGAAATCCCACCAAGGAAAAGCTTACTTCCTCAACACATCAACACCAAAGGAAAAGGGGACAGGAGAAAAGTGTTAACCTATTTAGCATCAAGTATGTCCACACCACACATTCAACCAAAATAGGCCATGAGAAATATACCATGAAGGAGGGCGCTCCAAAGAATCTAGAAGATTGTCATGTAATGATGAATCTCCAAGTGTAGGCCAAATAATATAGGGCGTTTGAGCATTAAGCTTGTGTTATATAACCCCTAACAAATTAAAGTCAATCATACTGTTGCCACAGGATACGCACCTCGGGGTTAGTGTGGCAGAAATCTTCAAGCCACTGGGTTCGTCCTTGGGGGCAAGTCTCGAGTCAAGCGTCATCACCTGAAACTTGACTCCATTTAGGCAAACTCCTAACGAAGCCAAGGGGGAAGAACCTAAAAGTTACTAACACTGATTAGGCTTTAGGTTGTAAATGTGTGAGTTGTTCAGGAGTTTTGAAATGATTACTAAGAACACGGATTTGCAAGACAAACTTAAATCAATAGCATGTGATACACATAACCATCCATATAAGATTCACTTTAATCAAAATAAATATTGTATGATGTACCTGTGCCAAATGGAGTTTGAAAATATGAATGCTGTTGTAGTGCTTGTTTTGCAAATATACTTGGTCAATTTTAATTATTAAAAGATGATTTGATTAAAGGGGAAGGGGAATTCCCAATATACCAATGAGTTACGGGGAATGAAGTATAGTTTTGACGAATGTGGTTCCACACGAGAAAATGTGGGCTAGATCGGAGTCGTATGGGTGTGTCCAATACTACACCAAACAAGGGTGTAGCCTAATGGGGCCCCATGGTCACTATCTAGTTGTTCTTGCTTTCTTTGTGAAATTTTCCCACAGAAGGCAATGGCGAGATGTCGGATTTTCGTCCTTTAAGGGGATTGATTTTAATTAAATGTGAGTTGTTTAATTACATGTGAAAAGTTTATTGAGTGCATAAATCTCGTTTTTGGTTGTCCCAAAGATCAGGAAAGCTTGCGATGGACAAGAGCATACGCAGAGATTTGTGCAAAGTGTTCATTCCAATTAAATGCAAAAGTAAAAAAGGAACTTGCAAAGTAAGGAAATGTTATGCTAAATACCTATGTTGCACGAGGACCTGTCCCCCCAAAATTTCCAGTGTTTCCTGTGTTCCCGCGTTCCGAGGACTTTGAAACTCCTCGGAAACGTCCCCAATTCATCGGGGACTCTGTTGGGGACTTTGGGACTTATGAGCCATACCCTAAACATACCCGTCAAAATTGGGGACTTCTCAAGAATGTCCCTCGACCAATCGGGGACTCTTGGACGTCCCTCAACTTACACAATTAAAATTTAAAAAACAAAAATATTAAAATTTTTAATTAAAAACCTAACCTCAACCTCCCCCTATTACTCTAACCTGCAGCCCCCTCCCATTCTCTCTACTCTATCCTACGTTCCTAACCTGCACTCCAACTCACTACACCTGCATAACCCTATGGTCTACCCATCACTCCAACACTCTAGCACCTGCATAATCCTCTGCTCTATGGTTCTACCCATCACTCTGTGCGCCTCTACTTGTTAGGTCAACTCCCGTCTATAGTCCCATGCATGACTCCCCTATCTATGGCTCCCCTTCCTGCAATACCACGTGCGTCCCTCTCAGCTTGAACAACATAGCTCGCGCCCCCCTCTCGAATCTCTGGCTCTCGGCACATGCTCAAAGTTTGAGTTCATGGCTCAAGATAGGCTTACACTCACAATGAGTTTGCCCCCTCTCAGCCACAACACGTTGTAGAGCACAGGTATTTCATATTTGATATCTTACATTTTATTTTATTTTTATTTTTTTGGTTAAAAATCTCAACACATGCTATTATAGTTTTATAAAAATATAATTTAGTATTTACAAATGTCAAATTACAAATATAAATTTATTTGTTATTTAAATTTCGAAATGATTCATCATTCATGTATACATTGTTGTAAATTTTTGTTATCGTTTTGACTTTCAAGTTTTAAGTTATTGTTTAATAGTTAACTTAGAAGTTAGAACAATTAAAAGTTTTCAGTTTTATATCTTAGGCATGTATCTTGAGTCTTTACTATTTTGTTTTGACAATGGACAATGATGATTGGACAATACTTTATATTTCCTTCTCTAATTTGAATTTATATTTAGTTCTACTTTTTATTTCAATGTTATATATATATATAATTGCTGTTCCCAACCTGCCGTCCCCTGAAAAATTGGGGGTACACTCTAGCTGTCCCAAAAACTCGTCCCCGCGTCCCCTGCGTCCCCCCGTCTTTGAGGCCAGTGCAACATAGCTAAATACTAAAGGACAAGAATCTCTTTTCATTTACGGTACTTTGGAAAAGCAAGGCCAGATTCTTTACTTTTTTATCGCGAAATAAAATAACTTGAAAGGAAAGCTAACTAAATAAACAAAAAATCAAAACTAAACTAAGGTTAGCAAAATAAAACAAAAGCAGAAGGAAAAAAGGCTCACGCCATGAAAATGACGCAGGACCCTCAGGGGGGATGGATGTGAGCGTTTAATAGCTAAATTGCTTTTATTATTTACTTTTACAATATTTTGAGGTGGATGCCTTTGGTCCTTATAAATCTGGATCCAGAGGCTTACAAGGTTTGAAACAATATCAAGGATTATTGCTCCGGAAACCGGGAGGTCCTGGATAACCCGATTCTTTGATTTTTTTTGCAGCAATTCCTCTTGTCTTGGCAAGAAAAATGTAAAACCAGCTGATGCATCCACTGCTGAAGAAGGAGGATCAAGTCAGAAGGCAAGTGAATCTCCTAAGAGACAAGAGAACAAAAGAGAGTGACTGTAAAACCAACCAGACACCAAGATACTTCGCTGCCCTCTTACTGCTGTTATAAATCAGCAAGTCAATAAAAATACTTCGCTGCCCCGTAAACTGTGTAAAACGAACCAGCAAGACAAACTGCTGCCCTCTCTTTGCTGTGTAAATTCAGCAATAGAAAAGTTTTACTACGCTGCCCTCTCTCACTCTCAAAACTGTGAGAATGATTATATATATGCTTGAAAAAAACTAACATGGTATCAGAGCTCAGGGTGTAACAGGAGCTCAGTTCTTTAGTTCGTGAGCCCACACAGGTCCAAGGATTCAAGCTTTATCCAGCTCAGTACTAAGTTTTCTGTTCAAAGATGTCTTCCATATCTGTCAGGTCTAAAGACAAGCTAGAGGGAGCTTCAAACTTCAGTGTTTGGAAGCTAAGGATCATGAATGTTCTTCAAGAGTTGGAGCTCGAACAGTTCGTGACTACAGTGATGGAGGAACCAGCTACTAATGCCGGCAGGGCGGCTTTCAGAAGAAATCAAGCCAAGGCAAAGAGAGTTATTTTTGATTCAGTAAAAGATAGTATCATGCCGGTACTAACTTCCCTCATGACAGCTAAAGACTGTTATGACACTCTCATGAATCTGTATGAGAAGACTACACCTAGTCAAAAGAGAGTGACTGTAAAACCAACCAGACACCAAGATACTTCGCTGCCCTCTTACTGCTGTTATAAATCAGCAAGTCAATAAAAATACTTCGCTGCCCCGTAAACTGTGTAAAACGAACCAGCAAGACAAACTGCTGCCCTCTCTTTGCTGTGTAAATTCAGCAATAGAAAAGTTTTACTACGCTGCCCTCTCTCACTCTCAAAACTGTGAGAATGATTATATATATGCTTGAAAAAACTAACACCAGCCACCTGTTATGCACCAAATGAGCCAAATAAAATATTAAAAGCATAAAATATTTAGTACTAAAAGATTGGAAGTATTCCCAAGTACTTTACAAAAACTAGTTCTACTTTACAAATATTACTTTATGCTTCTAGATCTAGATACCTACTTGAACAAATCAATCCTTTATATATTCTTTTAAAAGACAAAATAATTCACTTAAGCATGTGAGTAACCGAACCAAAGAAAGTTTAAAGACAAGTGAAGGAGAGAGAAGGAAGGAGTAGGAAGCTTGGGAATTCTTTGGGCCGTGGAGTTTGTTGGTAGAAAGCGGAGGGACTATGCTCCTCGGAAGTGCTTGAAAGTTGGAGGAGTCAAACAAGATCAACCATCCCTTCAAGCTAGATACCCGTGTCAATTTATAAATTCTTGCATAAAGACACGGTTAGAAAGCAAGGTTGTTAACTACAAAAGAAACGATCTCACGGGTGTGCAAGCTTGTAATTAAGTTTCAGGGTATCTAGCTTGGAAGAAGCGTGGATCTAGTTTGACTTTGTTAGACACAATGGCACACTAAGGGGGGGGGCTAAATCAGTGGGCCAACACTTTTGACAATTTCAACTTCTTATGTATATCATTCAACAATTTCACTTAAATGATTTCATCAATCACTAAGCTATCATAATCATTCATCAAATTTAAACATGTCATTCATACTATCAAGTCACATCATCAGAGACACATTACAGTATAAACTTTGTAATTTTTTATATTTGATTCAAAAGGCTACGACCGTGTGGTCTATCAGCGTCAACTGAATCTGAAGCACCAACTTCTATTCCAACACTTAGCTTGGTCTTTTTCTCAGATCCAACTAAGAAAAATAGTACAAGGCCCAGCTTGTAGTTACATATAAATTACATCCTTGTCACCAAACAATCATAATTGTCAAATACATCATCACAATCATCGCAATCACATAATCCTCATTCTGCCCATAATTATATCATCATAGTTCTGTCCACAACATCTTTCTGTCTATAAACATGTCTGCTCATACAAATATCACAATCACATCAATTCAATCAACACAAATCTTGCCCACTGTCATGTCTTGTTCAACTTGTCACTAGCTTGTCATCATAGCTCTGTTATGTGTGATCTGATCTCTGCATATCAATTTCAAACCTGTCTTTTGCTCATCAATGTCTGCTCATATCAACTAATTCAATTCACTTGCTCAAATAACTTGCCCACAGCAGTCAACATCATGTTTCTTACTGCCTGTCACTTGTCAAGGATTTGCTTATGTCTTCAAAATTCAAATTTCCTCATATGTCCTTCATGGACAGTCCGAATTCTGGAGCATCATTAGTTCAACAGAGTATCCATTTTATTCTCCAAATAGCTGCCTCAGATATACCAAAAATGAGAGATAAGAAAGATTTTGTACTGGCAACACTCCTGCTTCTAGCTCAAACTGCAATCACTCCACTGCGACTTCCTCAGATCAATTCTGTCCCAAAAATCAGCGCTGAACAGACTTCAAACAAATGTCAAAACTCAGGTCTGCGTCTGCCTCAGTCCACCAGTAAAACACCCGAAATTCAGAGCTCAATCTTCACCAAAAATCCACACCTAAAATGAGGACGTCAGCCTGTTATTTATAGTGATTTTCCATAATAATTTTACTGAGCCGACATTGCAAATGTTATTTTAAATTAATCTTTTATTGTTTCACAAATTTGGGAGCCGACCTGCTTGGGTTTTTATTTATTTATTTACACTTTATATTCAATACACCTATCACCTTGTGACTGGGCCAGCACGTCCTTTGAATGGGCATATACTAGTTCACATACATTGTTTTATTTGCATGCTTGTTTTCGTCTGACTTCACACAACCATATCAAAGGCCACGTTAGGAACTTAGGGCTTCCTTGAAGGATTTCATTAAGCAACTATGAGAGCAAGAGCTCCTTCATAATTACAAGAATAGACAACAAGGAGTGCCAAGAATGCATATCACAAAGAGTGTATATGCCAAGCCACAACACATGTAAGGGTGTGAGGACACTTGTAAGGGCTTCTCAACCATCCACATGGGCATGGGTTACTTTACCATAATCAACGTATGTACATTTAGCTTGCGGGCTATAGATCAACAAGCAACCATGTGTGTGGGCTTCATGACCCCATTAGGCCACAAATGACCACATAATGGGTCATTTGAACCACTTGGTGTTTCAATGCCCATATCATCATTTCAGCCTTTGTGTTGTCATCAATTATTTCATGCTTGCCTGGTCACCTATGCCATGCCATCAACCCTTGTCACTTCATGCCAATTCATCAACCTTTGTCATTAATGGTTTGTCATCAATGACGACATTTCTCATCAGACTCCACTCCACCTCCAGCAATCTTCAAGAACATAGTCCCTCGGCATCCCACTTCAAGCTTTCGGGTGGATCTTACCAACAATAAGCTTTTCTTCATCTCTTTCTCCTTTATAATCAAACTTTCCCCTTTGGTTACGGTTACTCACATGCTTAAGTAGTTTAGTTTCTCTTTCAAAGAATATCTAAGGGTTGATCTTTTTAAGCATGTTTCTAGATCTAGAATTGTAAAGCATCATTCTTAGAATAGATCTAGTATTGTTAAGTACTTGTGCATTTTTTTCGATCATTCAGTACTTAACTATTTTATGCGTTTAGTGTTATATTTAGTACATTTGGTGCATGATAGGTGGCTGGTTTTTGTCTTTTGTTGACAGGACAAGGAAAAATGTTGCCAAAAAATTGAAGATTTGGGCAATCCGGAGCCTTCTAGAACAACATTCCTCTTTCTTGCTTCATTTATAAAAAACTTGCAAGCCTTTGGATCCAAAATTACAAGGACCAAAGGCATCCACCTCAAAAGCATTGTAAATACCATAATAAAAGAAAAGCGAGTGGGTTTTCAAAGCGCCTACACCCCACCCCCCCTGGGGGATTTGTGTCGTCTCCTTGATGGTTTGCTTTTCTGCTTTGTATCACTTCATTTTTTGATGCTAAATCTTAGAATAGTTTTGTTTTAGTTAGATTGTTTTTCCTTTAGCTTTTATTTTACAAAGTAATCGAATACTAACCCAGCCTTGCCCTCCCGAGTACAACCTTCAGACCTGAAAGAGACTCTTGGTTGTAGTAATTAGTTTCACACTTTGCTTTCGTTTTCACAATCTCAAATTGGAATAAACATTTGCCATTTCTGTGTATGCTCTTTCCCATTGTAGGTTCGCCCTGATCTTTGGGATAACCAAAAACGGAAGTGTGCACTTTATAAATTTTCACATCTAACTAAGCAACTCATCTTAATAAAACCAACTTCCTCTTGAACATACGAAAAATCAGGGGTATATGAAGTTTGTCATTTGTGGGCAAATTCTTCGGAGAAAGCGGGAACAACTAGAAAGTGACCATGGGGCCCTGTCAAGCTACAACCTCGTTTGTTGTAGTGTTGGACACACCCCCATGACTTCATCTAACCCACATCTTCTTGCTAGGAGCTGCTTCTATCAAAAGCTAGACACATTCCCTGTACCTCAGAGTATATCGGGAATTCCCTTTTCCCCTTAATCCATTCAGTAATTCATAAACTTAAAATCGACCAAGAATAATTGCAATACATTCAACACTCTAACAACACTCCATTTCAGACTCCATTTTCAACATTGGTCTTTGCTTTTAATCATATAAGCATTTCCTTTAATTTACAATGTGTTGATTGATTATATTGCTCATGCTGTTGTCTTAATCACTATTGCAATCTCTTGTACCATTTTACAAAAACTCCTAAACAACTTACTCAATCAGAAACCACCATCTAAAGCTTAATCAACCTTAGTAACTCATAGGGTCTATCCCCCTTGTCTTCATTAGGAGTTTGCCTAAACAGAGGATTCAAGATCAAGTGACAGTACTTGACTCGAGACTTGCCCCCAAGGATGCACTTAGTGGCTTAAAGATTTTTGCCATGCCAACCTAACCCCCTCGGTGTGGGAAAGGCGGCAACACTAGGAAAGCCAAGTCTGTTTAAAAAAGTCATCATGCTACATCAACTTTTATGAACATGCAAAAATTTAAAAAGGGGCCAAAATTGGCCTTAAAGGACTTCTGAACTTTTGAATTTAAATAAGTACACTTGTTCAATCTTTGTTGGCTCACTTGAAATCCAATTAAGTACAACTTAGCTGGTAATACATACTCAAATCTAGCCCTCCACAAGGGTTTGATAAATTTGACAAGTCAAGGTGTCCCATGTGGGAGTTTCCTTCATATCCTCTAGAGCGCTTTAACAATAATCATCAATTAAGTGTCAATAAGGGACCATTGTGCTTAGTGGCCCCCTCTTAAGTGTTAATTGATATAATCTAAAGTGCAAACCATACATGTACTTTGGTCAATTAGTTTGATATGTTATTTTCTTTGATTGACTTTAGTTAATCACATTAAAACCTTAGAAAAACCAAGGTAAAAAAACTTCAATTAATCCCCTGCTTCAGAAAGTGCAAATATTAACGCTTTAAAACTTAGGGAGACCCTAAGTTGATGGGCTTCCATCCCATTGAATAAACAAGTGTTTAATTAATTGCAAAAATACCTTAGTCATCCATTATTTTAATCATCAATTAGAGGGAGTACATCATCTCATGATCAATTTTACCTATTAGGAAGACCATACCAATTTAACACCATGAACACATCACACTATACTTCCTCACCAACCACCATGACCACCACTTAACCATGAAGAATCACTGTCTCCAAGAAAGGACACAAATGTACCACCTACCCTTGCAACTGTTTAGCATGAATTCCTGTAAACTCACACTTGTGAAAAATTTCACAAATAATGTGACAAAAATCATGATGTAGTAACATGCTGTAATAGGTACCATGTTACAAATCATATCATGTGATGAAAATTGCAAGAGTTACCCATATGCAATACGAGGGAAACATGCTGTATTATTAAGTGTCTTTGTAACTCAATGTATTTGGTGTGTTGATGCTCGACTAAATTGCGAGCAATGTAAATAACACTTAATTGTTGCACCATAAGGTATTGGGTTGCTCTTGCTGGAATCTAAGGTTAGCCAGAATTGTTGGAATCCACATAGCCTCCCTGGTGGCATTAACTACCCCTGATGCTATGACTCAATAGAAGAAAGAGCAATGGTAGGATTTTTCTTTCTTGAATACTTAAGTAATAGGGCCTGAACAAAGATGATCACGATGGCCAAGAACACACTTACGATCATCTGCATTTCCTGGACAATTAGATCTATATAGCCCATCAAGGAAGCCAATCTCCTAGAAGAATTTCTATATGCCAGTACCCTTAATGTAGCAAACCATATGTTTGGATGCTTTCTAATAGCTCTCAAGAGGATCCTGCAAGAAGTGAGAAAACGATCCAACAACAAATCAAATGTCTGATTGATTTTGAGTCAAAACAAGACTAACCATCAACCTATCTATCTAAGGTAGGATCAACTCTAGTTATAGAACACTGGCTGGTCATTTTTACTTCACATTGAAAGGTGGTAGGTCTTGCTTTACGAGACTCAATGTTAAACCATCTATGAAGTTGAAGATCGATATCAAGGTCATACTTGGGGCATGAGATATTTACTTTGGGTATGAAATAAATATCTGATCCTCCAACTACCACTCTTTATACTTGGGAATTAATAAAGAAGGCCTAAGTCGGTCACTTTAAAGTGATTCTTAACATTAGATTTTGCATCATGGATCAAGTTGTTGTTAGTCCCTGTAATGATTAGATCATAAACATACGAGTTAAGGATAAGGAGTTCACTATGGACTTCTCTGATGTACATAATAGGATCATATTGACATCTTGCAAAACCAGACTCAAGAAGAAAATGGTCTACTTTCCAAGTTACATTTCAAAGTTCGGTGAAATAATGTTTGCTTCTAGTTGCACATTCATGTTGCTTCATGATACCAATAATTATCATGCTTTGCAAATCATATTATATGTAGATGCATTGTTGGTCGAAACAATCTCATTAATGGATCCTTCCAAGTTCAAAGCCTTTGATTGAACATTTATAGCCTCTTTCTCCGTTAAATTATGATTAGATCTACTTACCATTATTAGCCAAAAAGTTATGGTATATAGTTTAGCATAATTATGCTTACCTATCATACTACATAGAGTGAGGATGTGATGCCTGATAATTACACGCATCCTCTTTGTAAGCCTAGTAAATTATGCATTTTGCATTTGTTGCTTACAATTCTGAATTGTTTTTATGATGATATACTTATTTGTTCTATGAAGTAATATATGTGCATTTTCAAAAAAATATATCATGATAGTATGATACTTTTACTCAATGTAAGGGTATGGACAATAACATTGCACACTGTAAATATGCATAAAGATACTTCTTTACATCCTGAATGGTTTAGCCATATGAGAAGGAGCCTTAAAAATTGCAAAGTAGACAATGTTTGTAATGCAAATATTTCAATTAATTGCATTGTTTTCCTCTGCAGTTATCGTGAGTGTTACAAAACTCACTGAAAACCGGTGAGTTGCCAATTTTTTGACACATGGTTCCTGAAATGAGAACTCAAGGTGAAAAAATTGCCCATTAGCAAAAAACTTGCTCGATTTGCATGTTTTTTCAAAAGTTTGCAGGTTTGGCAAGTTATTCGTGAATATTTTGAAAAACTCAGCTGTCGGGAAAAGATTTCCCATAAAACCCAATTGTGACACTCAATTTTCTTACACAAACTGCTGACACACTTCTGCCAGAGAGAAGTTTGTTCCAGGAGAAGTTCATTCCAGCGTGTTTTGTCAGAGGACAATTTGGTGTTCATTATGCCATAATGAATGATGAATCTTTTGTGGACTATGGAAAACTTTGAATATTAATTCTTAAAGTTAATGGTTTTAATTACCTTGACTCTCAGTAACTAATTTAACTTCAATAGCTAAAGTGGTAATCCCAATTCAGGATGTTTGTTGGTGGAATCAGACCCATTGGACTTCACCCCAAGAAGATAAATTTAGTTAGATTTACAACTTAACAACTTTTTCAGCTTTCAGCATGTTTGCAAAGTAGAATTCGACACCCCCTCCTCTTGTACCTTGAAATAGGAAATTGTAGAATCCTGATATTGAAATCTGTAAAGTGTTCATGGGTTTATTGCAAAATATTTCTGCTATAGATATACAATTTTTCTGATTCGGCAGCTACTGAAAGCTAATGTATGATGGTCATTGTGCATCATTGGACATTTTATAGACATTATAAATGAGAGCTAATGTATGATGGACATTTTGCATCATTGGATATTATATATATATTATATTAATAATAATCAGTGTTACAAATATCGGCCGAGAAATCGCGAGTTGCCGAAAAATCGCGATATTTTGGCAGTGGCGATTTTTTAAGAGAAAATCGGGCAATAATATCGGGCCGATTTCTGAGCCGAAATATCGCCGATTTTTCAGTAAAAAATGGGGAAAAATCGCCGTCGACTCGCGATTTCTTGACAGGGTGAAAAAAAGGTTCATTTTTTAACATTTTATGCCCGCGGTTAGGGCTCATTTGCTCATTTGGTCGCTATAGAGGTCGAGAGGAGAGCCGGCGATTAGGGTGCAGCTGAAGGTAAGTAAATCTGTAAATGTTACGTTTTTTTTTCATTTAAAATTTTGAATGCCTCCACCGTGTGCCTCTCTCCGCGCCCGGCTTCCACATTCCTCGCCCAACCCACTCCACAGCGTCTCTCCGCGAGTCCGTGGCTTCCACATCGTGCCCCTCCTCTGTCTGCTGCTCACAACCTCACACACGGCTGACCCATCACTTCCCAGTTCCCAGCCCACTGTAAATTCGCAAGTGCCGATTCACACTCACAAACCCCTGCACGGTGCACATTCCACACTCCCGGCTTCCACGAATCCACAGTCTGCGGCTTCCACACAGTTTTAGTGTAGGTTTAAAAAATAAAAATATGCCTATAATATGCCTAATTTATATTAAATATACAGTCTTAAATTATATGAATGTGTTCTTTGAATCTAAAGTTTAAACATGCATTGGTGTACACTAAGTCACATGGTTCGTGTCCATGTTTGAATTTCACAACAATAAAATTGGCCTCGCAATGAAATTTGTCATATAATTCAAGAATACAAATGTATATGTGCGATATATATATATATATATATTGAGCTCCGAGAGAAGTCTGATATGGAATATGTGTCTCTCATTGTGGGCCTGAAAAGGCAGTTTTTAAACTTTCTTCTTTAAATTAGTAAAAATTTAAAAACATATTGTAATTTTCCTGTTTTTTATTTTTATTTTTTATTTTTAAAATTATATTTCATTTGCAATTTTGCAGCATGTTATTTTTTTACTGTTTTGTTATTTAACTTATTTGTTATTTGCAATTTTGCAGCATGCTAATTTTTTTTTTTTGCAGCATGATCATGAGATACATTTGTTATAAGTTATAACTTATATTTTTGATGATTCAGACATTCAGTATTCACTATTCAGGAGTAGGACTAGGACATGATCCATTTTGATGTGTGATGTATCTCTAGACATCTTATATATCTTATATATCAGTTTTCTTTCCATATTCATGTGGCAATGTGTTTATTTGATGTTATTGTTGCTTTAGATGTTTAAAAAATTGAAAAAAAATGAATATTTTTGTGTTTTTTAAGTTTGCCGATTTTTGCCGATGTTCTGCCGAGATATCCCGAGACGATGTTTCCTGGACCCTGCCGATTTCCGCGCCGCGCCGATATTTGTAACTTTGATAATAATAACTGACAGCTAATGTATGATTGGCATCAAGTGCATCATTGGATATCTTATACATCTTATATATGTTTCGTCTTTTGCATATTTGTGTGGAATTATGTTTATTTTTTTGTTGAAGTTCATACTTTATTTTAATTTTCGAGTTGGTGGCTTGTCTCCTAAAATTTTCCTGAGCAATCAGTTTGCACCCAAAAAATTATTTCTAATTTTAAGCATTGCAATATTGGCATTTATGGTTCACTAAAGGAATCAAATTGAAAACTAAGTGGCCATAAAAACTAATTAAAACTGAAAGAATTATGGTGCACTGCTTGAAGAGCCCATGAATATTTGAATAGAAAAATATTTAAATTTAGGTATGATGATTTGCAAATTCTCATGTCATTTTCTTGAATGAATGTTACATAAGATTTCATGCTGGTCACCTAGCATTGTGATTAGTCCACATGGTTTACTTTTCTTGTACCCTGGGATTGTCTTCACCCTTCTTGAGTTTAGGATGAGAATTGAGTTTGACGGTTGACCTTATCAACTCTCTATGATTCTTGTGTTTGGAAAATATATCATTGACACATCAGAATAACATGCTTCTAGTGATAATATTTATTAAGAATTCAAATGTGATAAAACAACTGTTAAGAGTCAAGAGAATGATATGTTTATTAAATATTGTAATGGCATCTGCAGGATGTTGACGTGGGAAGATGGCTACTGCAAGTTTGCAAAACCTTCAACAATATCAGGGTCTGCAGTTATGATGTCTGACTCATTTCTCGGCATGTTGGACATGGGAGGAAATTCCTGTAATATTATAGTCCCTGGTCAAGAAGGTTCTTTCCTGGAAGATAAGATTGCTCTTGCTGTGGCCAAAATGTCATATCAAGTATTTTCACTTGGTGAGGGGTATGTGTTGACATTTATTTCATAATGGATCAAATTATTGTTTATAGTAGAGTTTACTTCAAATTATCATTGACTTGTTAAAACTTAATATTATACAAGGTTATAGATTATGCGGTTTCTTTGTAAAATGTTTGGAAACAGTTTTGAACAAGGCAATCAACTTTTTCTATTGATTATTTTAGTAATATAAGACTAATAGTTTTTGGGTATTATGAGACTAAGCCTTTTCAATTTGCTTACAATCTATTTCTTATTTGGACTAGCATGTAGTAATGTTTTGAAGGATTGGAAGTGTTACCCGTCAATTTTCTATGAGGGTAATCTAGTTACAGGCCTTTCCGAAGCAGGACGATTATGAAGATTTCTTTCAGATTCTGGATCCTGACACAGCACGATCAGTTGCACATTGCTTAGAGCTCTTTGAAGCACGTTTATCAGGATATATTTTTCAGATTTGCATGGTGGTCACAGTAATAATTAAAAAATATGCTTTTCTGAGGGGTACACCACCACGTAAATCATGTAACCATATTTTGTGGCTTGAAGCGAAGATTTATTCTAATAAAATTTTAATGTATGAGTGGCGTTCTCCTTCTTTCCGAGAAAAATTGTGGGTGCATTCTCCTTAAAAATGGTGTACACTACTAGAAAAATGGTGGGTGCACTCTCACACGTGGGAATCACCTCCTAGAAAAAGGGGTGGGCGCACTCTCCTAAGACTAAGTTGGGTGCACTCTGACATGTGTAGCATGATCCCTAAGATTAAGATGGGTGCATCTATCTTCCCATGTGTGGCTTCTTTTTTCTTGAATGTGGCATCTCTTTCATACACTTGGCTAGGGTGCATTTCCCCATGCAAATGTAGCCGTTGGGTTATGTATTATAAGAAGAGGGAGCTTTTCATTGTAATGTTGTTGATGAAATAGAGAAGACCCTTTCTCATTGGTTTTGTCTATGCTTATGTTCTTGAATGGTTATCAGATTGTGAGACTTTTGTATGTGTTGGCTGCTCATCTTGGTCAAATTACTGGTTGATATTGTTGGATCTTTCATTACATTGCAGCTACAACTACAGCATAGGCTTCAAGCTAAGGGTAGTCTTATTTCTTGGATAAAACTGTTTGACAAGATGCCTTTTTTCCGATGTTGTTTCTATTACTAGTTGAAATGTCTATGTGATGCCGTATTAATAATAGGTTGCATAATCATTTCATCCGGTTCGTAGGATCACTCTTTTATCTAGTTTGCAGGGATATGCACATCATCTTTGTAAGAGTTTTGCCCACATATTTTTCCATCCTTATAAATTAGCCTATATAAATTATTACTAGTTGAAATGTCTATGTGATGCCATATTAATAATAGGTTGCATAATCATTTCATCCGGTTCATAGGATCACTCTTTTGTCTAATTTGCAGGGATATGCACATCATCTTTGTAAGAGTTTTGCCCACAGATTTTTCCAGCCTTGTAAATTAGCCTTCACTTTCTGTGTTGTTCATGTTTATAACGGCCTTGAGCCTTTTAATTCCATTGACCAACCAAAAAATATTTTATTTCCAGCCTTTCAATTTTCAGTTTATAAATCTGAAATATATATCGCATAAAATCATAAAAATTGGATTTGTTTCTTAGAGCCTAAAACCACCGTTGAGCATCCTAAATTAGACTCCATTTTGGTCTAAAAACCGTTGCACTTGATTATCCCTAGCTAGACCAAACCTCTATGTTTGTAAATCTGCCTATACTGCTGTAATTTTTATCTCTAAAACAGATTTATGAATTGAATTTCAAATTAATTCAGAGTCCTTTTTTCTTATTTGTTAGCAACTTAGTTTGGTTTGGGGAAGCTCCCCTTGTGCTAGTATTTAGCTGGCATAAAGTGAGGGAATTATTGATGGGGTGACAGTGATAACAATTCCAGGTTCCCTTGAAGTCTTGCCCAGGTGATTAAGACTTTTTCACCTCAAGTGAGAGTTTAAGTGGTAACATTTTTGGCACCATTGCCTGGGATAAAGTTCATTTCCCTCAGTTTTGATTTTCAGAATCACCTAGTTGACAAGTCTAGAGTTGAGGTTGTATTTTGATAGCTCATCTGGCGACTCCAAATCAAGAGGTTGTGCCTAAAAGATAATCAACAAGAGCAACCTCTCAAGGACTTGTTCGACTCCACATCAAGAGGCTGCGCCTAAAAGACAATCGACAAGAGCACCCTCTCAAGAACTTGTTCACCTGATCTGAGAACCTGAAGGATTTTATAGAAGAAGGGATAACATGTTAAACTGTGAATGAAAGAATTCAAATGATTGAAGCTGCGACTGAATAGAAGATATCCAGTGTTTATTTGGAAGTGACCAAGGGTTTTTAAGTCTAAATAATATGGTTGATCAATGGTTTGATGAGATTTTTAAACCTTTCGATTTCACAACTATTAATGGGTATCCTCATGATGTTCCTAACAAATATACAGATAAGTTACCCAAGTTTAAAGAAAATAATACTATATCTGCCCATGATCATTGGAATTATTTCAAAAGTTTGATAATAAGAAATGGTGTTAGGTATATATATGTAGTATGTACATCTGAAATTATTTGCATTGTCATTGGAGGAAGATGCCATGGAATGGTTTTTGAATTAGCTTGATAACAATATTAGTGCCAAGAATTGGTTAGAAAGTGCTTTCTTTGAGAAATGGGGAGATAAAAGGGATAATAGATATATATTGGCAGCCTCGAGTAATGCAAAAAGAAACGAAAACAAAAAAATAGAGGAATTCAACAAAAAAATTAACCAAATAGTGCAAAGGTTACATACTAACATTAAACCCCGAACAACTGTGTAATGTCCCCATTTTGAGCTCTGTTATACCGGCCTATAATGTGAATGGTGTATGCATGCAATGTATAACTCCTAACGAGGATCTCAAGGCCAAGGCCCCACTAGTGAATGATCGGTTTATAGAGGCAAGTATTATGTGCTTTGTAGCCATGGCAAATGTAAATATGTCAGTATTTATATAATGCAAAAAAAATGTTCAAGGATGGCTATGGAGGCAATCTGAATGAGGGGCTATGATACCCACTAGGGAGAGGTGAGGGGGTTGTGGGATTCGATCCAACATTGCCCAGTGTCACCTTGAGAACCCCTTTGCCATAAATGGCAAGTAGCTACCCAAGCACACTCCTTTAACTATTCTTAAATGTTGTTGTAAGAGAGTGGTTGAGGAATCAACTCAAGAGTTTAAGAAAACTTGGAAAAGAGTGTTATGATGGGTGTGACACTTTATGGAGTCGGATTGCTTGACTCAGAAGTCAAGTCGCTCATGGAATTTAGTTCCATCATTCCTGTGCATGAGAAGTAAGACCAGGGAAAATAGGGCGTCGGTATTCTCACCCAGGGAGGATGCATGCATTTGGTCGAGCCCTGCGCATAAGTAAAACCGAGTGTACAAATGTGCCCAACATAGTTCTTGTGAAGGACGCGCCCGATCTCAGTAGCGCCGGGAGAAGCTGGTTTGGCAATCGGGCGAACAATCTATGAATTGGGTCACGTGGCTGAATCCAACATGGTATGGAAATGTAAGCCAGAGAAATCACGAGTTGGGGAGAAATCAGGGGCGCAATGGCTTGATAAACCTAGGGAATACGAGAATCATTGAGAGTTAACAACTGCAACCTTTCTATGCCCACCTTGAATAGCACTGGAGGGAAGGGTTGCTTAAGGGACTATGTAGCAATGAAGGGGGCCTTCCTTGTGTTGGGTGTGGTAGGTATTGTGCGTAAATGGATAGCTTAATTGAGTGACATGCCTGTAGCTTTGTGGATAAGCTCACTAGCTTAGCATTCCCTCCTTTTGTCTCCTTGTTTGCTTGATAAACTCAGTAGGTTACTAGCTTAGCATGGATGGTTATGGTTTTGGCTGTAAACGATCTATCTAGTTCCTCTCTAGTGGATATCATAGCCTAGCTTAGGGGTGGTCTCTGAGTGATGAAAGGATATTGGCCAAGCAGAGACATACGGTTGGGTGGAACATTGCACTCACATAGCTAGTTGCTGAACAATTTCTTGAAAGGTAAGTATTTTTGTGGTGTTTGAATGCCCACTTATGGTTTAGGAATGCTTAATTTATTTACATGGTTTGAATGCTTAGTGAATATCAGTGTTACACGGGGACTCACCCCCCAGAGTCGGGGACGCGCCCCCCTCGCTCCCTGCGCCCCGGGGGCTCGGGGGCTTTTGGGGAAACGTTTCCCAGCGTCCCCAAAATCAGGAAATTCTCGGAAATTCACAAGGAGGCGCGTCCCCCTGTTCTGCAGCGCGCTCCGGTGAAGGGGGGCTCCCACACGCCCCCTCTAGAAACTGGGGGGCTCCTAGACGCACTCCACGATTTTCCCAATTTCAGTTTGAAAAAACAAAATTTTAATTTTAATTGTTGTTTAGTCTCTATTTCAGGCTTAGTCTTTAGTAATTTACTATTTCACTATTTTAGCATGCAATATCATTGATTCAAGTTTTCAATTACAACGACTGAAATTAGAAATATGAATATCAAGATTCAAATGACAAATTTGAAAATTATAATGATGAATTGTATAATGTGTTTGTATTATTAATTTGCTATATTCTGATTTACATTGCACAATGATAAACTTAGTATTTACTATTTATTATTTACTTTTAGTAGTTTACATGGGATGAATCATTGAATTGTTATTGCTGGGATTTAATAATTTATAATATTAATTTTTATTAAGACCTGGACGTCCCCCCGCCCCCCTTGAATTTCTCTAAAATTTGGGGGTGGTCTCCACACGTCCCCAATGTGCGTTTCCCCGCTCTTGCGCTCCCGCGTTCCAGAAACTTGGGGGAACATTGGAATTTTTCCCGTAAACTTAGGCTATTTTTCAATAGTTTAATTAGGAAAATTATAAGTGTAATAAAAGTGTGGTTAGAAGTCGGATTTTCCCATGGGGGTGCTCATTTTCTAACTCAGAGCACCTGTTTTACCCTTACACCTACTTTTCCTAAGTTTTAAGTGATAAATTTATCACTTGAGTAAAAAAATCTCCAAAAAAATAAAAAAATTACATTAAAAAATAGAAAAAATTAAAAATGGAGAGAAAATCCTAAATTCCTAAGTCAATGGATTCTTGTCTGATTTGATTGAAATCAATTGCATTGGCTTCCTTGAGTGAAGGCCAGTTATTCCCTTGATGAAGGCATCACACTCGAGGTGATTTGGAGAGGTGGCGACTCCATATGAGCTTAGCGTTTGGGATATGTGGAAGTTGGCAATTGGTTGAGGTGGCAAGTAGGTGAGGACGCATCTCCTTGGGAGATGTGGCGCCTCCTCCTTCAACCACACTCACTCTTCTTTCCTCAATCAACTCCACAACTCGACTTGAACTCCCTCATGAGGATGCGCCCCCCAGGGTCTCTGGTTTCTATATAATGAAGGCATTTCGCCATTGTAAAGCATCAAAAGATGGAACCTCTGGTTGTGCTCTTGTTGTATTACTTTTTGTTTGGGTATAATAAAGAAAGGCTTTGGAGGCTCATGCTAGTGTTCCCATTGGATGTTTGGTTGATTTGCTCTTTGTGAACCATTGAGGTAAACTGTGTCTTTGCAAAGTTTGTTTACAAGTTTGGAGTTCGAATATCCTTTGAAGGGAATTTTCATTCTAGTAGGGTAAGAAGTAATATTTTAATGATTTGCTTCTTATTGTTAGTCTTGTGAAATATCTAAGAGATGTTGTCTATTCTTGTTTGAATGCATCTATTTCTACATCTTTTATTAGGTTAACACTATCATGCTTTAACTCCCTTTTTGCAAGCTTTTGTGAAGTATTTCAGGTGACCAAGGCGAGAGAAATTGGTGAGTTTGCTTACTCTCCTTTTTCTCAAGCATTTTTGAAAAAAGAATGTCATCCCTCCGACAACACTAAGAAGACGCCTCCATTGCCCAAGCTTTCCTTGCTGATTTAACCATTGGTTCTTATTCCTTTTAGATTCAAAATTTTATTCACTTTTCTTGGTTACTCTTTTAGATCTATCATTAAAAGCGAAAGGATTATAAGTAGATCTTAGTGTCTAGATCTAGTTTCCTTTCAAGTGCTTATTCAAAGTCTAGGTCTAGCTTTTATATCTTATTTTTGCAATGTTTAAAAAGTTAAATTATTAAATCAAGCCTTAAAGAAAGATTTGTACTTTCAAGTTTCAATACTTATCCAGCATTTAGTGCTTTTCTCATTTGCTTTCCCATCTCTTAGAGAAGCAAGCAAAGATCCTAAGAAGGCAATCTTTCTAGCTTGCTTTACTTTGTTAAATTTTGCATTTTTACTTTATTTTTAACTTAGAAAAATTTTGCAATTTTTTGTAGTTTTTCCCTAACACTCTTAAGGCGTTTGGGACCATTTTCTAACAAATGTTGTTAGCTGTTTTTTGTCATTCGATGCACAGGTAGAGAGAAATGTTGCCCAAAAATTGAAGATTCAAGCATGCGAGAAGGCTTCCTATCTTCTCCACTCTTCATCCCCTTTCTCTCCCTTCATTTTATTGAAAGAAACTTGTAAATCCGTTGATCTAAATGGTAAAAATCACAGGTGTCCCAAAAAGAGCTTTTAGGCGATTGTAATAACTATAATAAAGAGATTGGGAGGGTTGTGTTAAGCCTTCTGCAATCCCCATTCGGGGATTGGTGTGGTGTGCTTAGTTAGTTTATTTTAATTTTCCTTTTATAGTTTAGTTTGCTTTTCATTTTTGAAGTAAAAGAATTATTAACCCCACGCTCTCCCAAGTATCCTGAAAGGGGGAAAGAGATTCGTGGCAGGACTAACTAGACAACCAGTTTATTTTTTTCGTTATTTCCTTTTTGTTATTTCTTTAAACTTTAAAATCAACCCAGCTATCATCTCCCGAGTATCCCAAAAGGGGAAAGAGATTCTCAACGGCAAGTGGTCAGTTAATAAACATCACATTAGCTGTAATAAAATTGACAAAGGCTCCTTCCCCGTATGATCTGCACCGCTGCAGCGTGTCTGATTAGTTGGTTGTACCAGAAAGGGATACAAGTGACTAGAATAATAGGAAAATCCATATAAGCTTGTTCTTGAGAAATCAGGAGGTTGCAAAGGGTGATTACCATAGAGTCAAGGGGCTACTACAAGCAAGTTATGCCTTGCCCCATTGGACACTTGGTAAAGCCGTTTTAGCGCTCATTTCAAGAGAGCTTGCCTTATTGGGCCAAACCCGAAATTTACCCACTCCCCTAATCAACACATTTAATAAATCTAAAATTTTACCAACTGAGACACTGCAATACTTTCACCGAGATCACACTAGCAACCCACATACACAAGCACTCTTTTCATTGCCACTGGTCTACTTTATTTGTATGCATAAATCAATCTCGATGGTTTGCACATTTTCTAAATTGTTAAAGTAATTCATTTGTAGTGATTGGTGGATAATATTTTAATTCCTTTCATCGTAACTCCTAGAATAGTTGTTTTTTCTTTCATAGATTAACAACCTTAGATTATTTTCATAGGGACCACCCCCTTGGCTTCGCTAAGAGTTAGCCTAGACGAAGGAGTCAAGATCAAGTGACAACACTTGAATCTTACTTGGCCCCAAGGTTACACCCAGTGGCTTGAAGATTTCTGCCACGTGACCCAAGCTACGAATTAGGCGACAACAAGACCATGATAAATATGACTAGGGAAAATAATTTCCTATATGCAAACTTTAATATAAAAGGCTATTAAGTGCGTTTTTATAATAATAATAATAATAATAATAATAATAATCTATTTTTAAAGTCACCGCCAAGCGAGACACCAATTTGGTGTATGAGAACTTAGAATTGGTGTATAATAACTCACTAATTAATTATTCCAATAACCTTAGAATTACCATGGTGAATTTAAATTGATCCACATTTCCATGTTTTACCTCCACAACTAGGTATATTTCCTAAGTTTATAAGCAAAGCGAGGGTGATGAAATGAATATGATGCAAGGGAGAGGGGGTTTTGCTAATTGAGCATCATAGAAAGTGACTAAGTGCTAGGTCTACTGCTTAGGTTTCAAGAGCTAGGGGTAAATGCTTTTTGTTCCACATGTGTGCCTTAAAAGGGAATAATTTTCTTGAGTTACCCTTTCTTTGTGCCTTCTTTTTGTGATCCCTTTCTTTTTTCATTTAAAAAAAATAGCATTTTTTGTCTTAGTTCATTTGCTTTATATTTGGCTTTGATAACCCGGGACATAGGAAATCTAGCTTTTTTGCAAGGGAGCATTACTCATGTATACTCATTTTAGCTTCACTTCTCTTAGAGTACTTGACTCTTTTGACTTTGCTTAGGCATTCATACATGGGAATAATATAGAGACCATGGTACATAACATACGATAAGTCAATTGCGAAAGGGGGACATGATAGAAATGGATGGAATGGCTAGTGAAATAACATGATGTGAAAAATGGCTAGGTGAAATGTTGTGAATGGCATGAAATGAGGGTCACGCTTACATAGATATCTAGGGATATGGTTGATTCATAAGTTTACACATTTAATCTAAGGAAGAATTATAACCACACCATAATGCATCCTTAACTATGAGACAACCGCTTAAAATACACGAGTCATTATAGAGTAACACTGTTGACCCCCTATGGTCATGTCCACACATAAGAAAGCATTAACCATAAATCAACTAGAGAGGATATGTCATAACATTGGTGCAAACTATACGTCCCCATCAAGCTCTGGCACATGGCACGGAAGAACTGAGAAAGCTGAAAGTGTATTTGTTAAATGTCTATGGGAAAACCGTAGATCTCATCTATGGAACTGCTAGATGCGATGGAACATCCCATAGGAAATAATGATCAAGTCACCCTATATATGTTAGGGTGTAAGATACCCAATGTGGAAGTATGGTGAACCATTTGAGGGCTTTAATCAACCAAAACTAATTGTTGATTCCTTAGAGCATTATTCTTGTTGTATGTAGATGCTTCATGATGATTCTTTTCATGAGATACATTTATTTTTGTTTTGAAGTGATTTTGTATCATCGTGTCAGGTATTGTCTGAAACGTTAGGACAGATATCATATTTCACTGTTTCAGTATTGATTTGTGATGTGTGTGCCACTTGACATGATCTTATATATCAGTTTTATTTTCATATTTATGTAGCAATGTGTTTGGTTGATGTTGTTGCTTCAAATGTTTAAGAAATTGAACAAAGTTATTATTATTATTATTTTTTTAACTTACCCAATAATTTCTGATATTTCTCCCAATATTACCGATAATTTAGAGTCTGGACCCTTGGCAATAAATTTGCCAACAACATAAATGTAACATTGTTTCCAACCTTCTCGGGGTACAATTCAGTTTACTTCCACAAAGAGACTTGATTGTGCTTGTGATCCTAGATAAGAGCTCATTTCGAAGGTGGAATCAATGGTTGAATCCCCTCCTTACATTATTTGCTTCTTGTTTTTTGTTTAATTGAGAAATACTTAATATATTTACAGCCATGCCCACTTGAGGGATTTGAATCCTTGTCTCCATGTTAATACAAGCCCAATCACCATGCTGCTTGCTTCTTTTTTTATTTACTTCAATGGTTGTAGTTTTCTTTATGCATTTTAGTTTATTTACTCTTTTTTTATTTACTTCAATGGCTGTAGCTTTATTTTAGTGGTTTGCTTCAGTTACCTTTTGAATTTAGAGGGCAACAACAGTTGCTTCGAATTTGCTGCTTTTGAATGTCTTGTTGAAGTTAGTTTTCTTCATTTAGAGTGCAACAACAGTTGTTTGGTAAGGCATAATTATTTTTTATATGCATAACTTAGGCATTCATGAACTAAATTAGTATATTCTAGAAGATTACAGTCTTGTGGTTGCACACATAGTGCAAGACATTGTCCCTGAGTTAACAGATTAAAATGTACTCTTAATTTTCGTGGCATTAATACACTGGATTGATTGAGCCCATTAGAGACCTTTGACAAGGAGACCTTCATTGCTGGGACATTTGTCACTGAACCATGCCCCTTGTTTGTGAATCATAGTTGACAGATTTTGGGCACGTATCCATCTAGTAAAAAGTCCTCCAAGCCCTTCTTTGAATTGTAGAACCCTTTAAACCATAGTTACATATATTAGCGATATATCACCCATATAGCGATATACTGTGAGTCATTCCTCTTGGCAATAAATCGCCCCTAAAAAATCATGACATATACGACATTTTCAATATATCATGATATATTGAATATGTCGTGATATATTGGGAACAAAGTTACAAACATCGTGTCAGTGAAGATATCGCCGATGGTCCAAAAACAAATTATTGGATTTATCGGCGAAAATGTCGAAAAACATCAACAAAATTAAAAAATACAAAAATGCAAAAAAAATCATGATATATTAAAAAAATTCATGATATATTTGACAAAATTGGCAAAAATCACAATAAAATCGGGAAAACTGGGTAAACATCTAGGAAAATATCGGGCAATATATTACCGATATATCGCCAGTGAGTTAGCATTGAGATATATCATGATGTTGCTGATATATTAGCGATGTTTGTAGCAAAGATTGCGAATATATCACGACATTTTAGAAAATATCGCCCTGCTGAAAAAATGCATGGAATTTGGGAAATAAAGCTGTGGGTTAAGTTTTTGACTTTGTTATTAAAACTAGACATATTAAATTCTTAAAGTAATAAATGGTAATATTAAATTAAACTTCTTAAATTAAAAGTGACATTCTCCTTATCTTTTATTTTCTATCATTTTACTTAAATTTTTAACGTTACCATTAATTGTATCAGGATGTTTGATAGTGGTTCCAACCTCATCAGACTTCATATGCAAAAATTAGAATTTTAGATCCCACTTAATATTTTTCAGGATTTCAGGGTTGCAACGTTTCCACTGGATTCTATCATGTATGAGGGTATGGGACTGGCATTTAATCAAGCACATCAACCCCTCTTTGTACCTTGATGTTGGCGGTGCTAACTGTTGAACTCCTTTATCACGACCTTAATAAAAATGTACTCTTCACTCAAGCAAAATCAGTTATTAAGCTTGGGAATCCTTCTTTACCTTATTTTAACAATTGGATTAAGAAGTTCATCAAAATAGTAGGGTGTTGAGTTTGTTGACTAATGTCCTTGGAGGATCAACTTCGAGATTCGAGGTAGACGTAAGGGTGAGAGTCTAGAGGAAGGGGGCATAGGGTGCTATTGATGAATAGGATCCTGATATAGGCAATGATTTGGATGATATGTAGTTATGGGAGGAGACAACACACATTGGCTTCTACCTCAACCCTATTACCCACCAAGTAGCACTTGATGGATTTTCAGTGAGCCGCTGAGGATTGAACAAGTCGATTGTTTAGTATCGGTGTTCAGTAGTCCATGCAGGCCAGTTTTGGTCCTTTTTTCAATTTCCACATGCTTATATCCCCTTGGGGAATTGTAGTCAATGACGTGGCATGATGACCTTTTGTAATAGGCTTGGCTTTCCTAGGACTTAGACATCAATCCAATTACTCTAGAGTGTTTTTCCCTTGTTAATTATATGTTGCTTTTTAGCGACTTATAATTTTTGAGTTTTTCACTCAATCCTCCAAAGTTGGAGTAGTTGTCTTGGTCGTTAGGCATTATTTTTGAGTCATATGAACATGTGCTAAGCCCCCCTAGGTGTTTTTAATTTTTTCGTTGTAATAAAATTTTCCTGCTAAAAACCAGGATATGTAATTGTAAAAATAAAAAAAGGCATAAAAGTTGTACTAAGGGGTCAAATTTTCCATGAGGGTGCTCATTTTCTAACTCAAAGCACCCACTTTACCTATGGATCCTCTTTGAGAGTTAAATTAGTGATTATTTATTACTTAAATTGATTTTCTCTCGAAAGGCCAAAAAAGACATAATAATTGGGAAAAATCAGCATCCCATGTTTCATGGAAGTTTGTCTGGGACATGTTTCACTCAATTGGAATGGTGGCAATTGGATTGGCAATCAAATCTAACTAATTGGGATCTTATCCCATCAAGGGCGAGTTAGCTCCAAGTGAAGGGAGTGCTTCTCTTTAAAGGAGGGTGCATCTTTGTTTGTGGTGCATTGGTGTGAGTGAGGTGACAATTCAAATAAGAGGGGGTGCATCTCTT
The DNA here is from genome assembly GCA_001517045.1 of Pseudotsuga menziesii. NCBI lineage: Eukaryota > Viridiplantae > Streptophyta > Pinopsida > Pinales > Pinaceae > Pseudotsuga > Pseudotsuga menziesii. The sequence continues at coordinate 1,192,791 of LPNX010496631.1, read as the reverse complement.
GAGAGGTGGCACCCATCCCTTAGTCTTAACTCTATCAATTCCCTCTTTACCTTTAGAACTCGCCCTTCATGAATTTTACCTCTCTTCCTTCATTTTCTATTTAAGCAAGCATTCTCTCCATTATTTGGCATGGTCAGAGGACCGAAAGGTTGCTCAGGCTTTGCTCTTGTATCAGGTTACTCTTTGGAATAAAAAAGGATTTGGAGGTAAATATATGGTGTATGGCTTATTTGTGTGGATGTACTATCAACGATATATGAGGTAGTCGTAGTGTAGGTCTTTCTATTTGTAGCATCTTTGTTAGTCTGGCCTTTGAAAGACTTTTGTAGTCATTAGGATAAATGATTTGAGATCAAGTTCATTTATTTCTTGCTTATGCATAGAGGTCAAGGATTTGGATGGTATATTGGGTAATTCACATACTATTTGGATCTTTGGTATAAGAAGCACCATATTTGACGATTTTTGTTGCAAGTAGTTTTAGTTGTGTAGGTTGTCTAGTTGGAAGGACTGGTTGATCTTGTTTGAATCTTCCATATTTCCATGCACTTTTAGAAGGACATAGTCCCTCTGCTCTCCACTAGCAGACTCCATTGCCCAAAAGTTCCTAGCCTTTCAACTTCGTCTTCCCTCCTTCATATTTAAATTAAAATTCCTCTTTCGTTACGATCTTGCATGCCTAACTAAGTAGTCTCTTTTTAGAATACCTAAAACTAATTTGTTAGGTATGCTTTCTTTTAACTAGATCCAAGTCTTTAAAGTTCAAATGTTTGCAAGTAGATCTAGATTTTTTAAGTCTAGCTTTCAGTTCATTTAGAAGTTTATCTTTCGATACTTAAAGCTAGTAAATTTTTATGCTTTTAAAGACTTATCTAACACATTTGATGCGAAATAGATGTTTGGTTTTACTTCTTGATAAAAAGGTAAGAGGAAGTGCTGCCAAAAACTCAAAGATTCAAGTCATCTAGGATCCCAGGAATACCCAACATTCCTTGGAATCAAATCTGTGAAACTTGTAAGCCTTTGGTTCCTGATTTATTAAGGACCAAAGGCATCCACCATAAAGTTGTAAAAATAATAGTTAAAGCAAGTGGGCTACGCAACACCCACAATCCATTTCCCCTGGGGATCTGCATCATTTTTTTTTAAATTACCCACCGGGGATTTGAACTTGTAACCTTCCATTTACAACTCGTCATCTCAATTACTCATCACTAATTGCTCTAACCCCCGTGGGCAAGGGGATTTGCGTCTTTTTTGTGGTGTGCCTCTTTTTTGCTTTTTGCTTTCAGTTATTTTTTTTTAGTTAGTTTCTTTTCTTAGATTAGAGTAGCTTAGTTGTTTCATTCTTTTTCTCTTTTGCAATAAAGAGAAATGGAACCTTTGCTAGTATTATGTCAATGTGAGTATGCTCTTGTAGTTGCTGCGGGCTTTGCTTGAGCCGATGACCAACAATCAGAAACGGGATTCTTGGCAGTGGCTTAATAGGAAAATCCATTCATAGTTTATTGTCATAGTAAGGGGGTCACATTGATCTTACTACGAAGTCAAGGGGTTACTTTAAGCATATTACGTCTCACCTCGTTGGACACTTGGTATTGTTGCTCTGCACTTACTAGTGAGGATAAAAGTGTTGGACATTGAGTTCAATGCTCCCCGTGAGTTTTGTGACATGGACTAATCGCCTCCTGAGATCCTAACTTTGGCGATTGTGGCAGAGATTAACAACTGCGGGTTTTGGTCTAACTACAATCGTGAGTCCAACAAATGGTATCAGAGCAACAGGTTAAGGGTTCAAAACTCTTTCGGCTTGCGTTGGGGGGGAGATTGTTGGACATTGGGTTCAACGCTCCCCGTGAGTTTTGTGACAATGGACTAATCGCCTCTCGAGATCCTAACTCTAGCAATTGTGGCGGAGATTAACACCTACGGGTTTTGATCTAACGACAATCGTGAGTCCAACAAAAAGTCGATGTTGGCCAAACAAGAATAAACCCAATCTCTAATCCACTCATCATAATAAATTAAAATTGACCAAGAAGCACTAGAAAACATTTCCCTTTTATCACCAACACTATTTACTTTTTCGACACTGGTCTCTTTTGTCAGCATTTCAAAACTCCTAGATTAGATTTATTTTCGTAACTTAGCGTAATCAACTGTAGTTTCTTTTAAATAGGGACCACCCCCATTGGCTTTGCTAGGAGTTGGCCTAGACGGAGGAGTCAAGTGTTAAGTATTAGCAAGCTTGACTCGTGACTTTCCCCCAAGGATGCACGTAGTGGCTTGAAGATTTATGCCACATTACCCAAGGTGCGTATTAGGCGGTAACAAGCCCCACTACCTTCCACCATAGCTTGAGAAGTTGGAGCTTCCATTTCCACCCCAGGCTCATTCAAAGCACCTATAGGACCACCTATTGCTTCCAGAGGAAGATTGGTGCCCCTTGCCCATAAAAGGGGTAGAGGGGATTGATGATCCTTATTATTTATCATTTTACTTTGTAGTATGTAGATGCCTCGTGATTCATTATGATTCATCTCATGAGATACATTTATTTTGATCATTTGAGGTGATTTTGTATCATTCTATCAATAACATATTTCAGTTTTTTTAGTTTATTGTCAATATGTGATCATGATCCACCATTTGACATCTTATGCATCTTATCTATTAGTTGCATTTCATATTTATGTAGCAACGTGTTTATTTGATGTTGTTGTTGCTTTAGATGTTAAAAAAATTGGGAAAAATGTTATTTTTGTATTTTTTTGAGGTTTTACGACATTTGTCGATATTTTCGCCGATGTTGCCGATAAGTTACATTTTGGACACTCAGCGATATATTTGCCAACATGATATGCATATATGTAACTTTTCTTTAAACCTACAAATGCTACAAGTGTTATAGCCTGTAATGTAAGGGTGTAGATGTAGGCATTAACACTGCCAGATATATAATTTATAGGAAATCGATGCAAAGGAGAACTTCATTTTGAGGTGTCCTATATATTATGAAATAAGAGGCAGATATCACTATTTGTACCAAGATTTAGGAGGCTCCCTTGCTACCTTTTCTCACTATCTTGATCTGAGATGTTTAGATATCTTTATGCGATAGGTATTACTCGGAAATGATAGGCCTTACAGGTTTATCTAGGCTTGATAACTTCTTGTTTTTAACCCATCTTGACAATTGGTGGCATTAAATTATGTGGAAATACCCCAACCATGGATACGAAGGATAGTAGGCCTGTGATATGGTGCACATCCTTCCATTCAGTTGCGAAACTACATACTACCGGTACAAAGCCACAAAAGATACCTGATCCAATTGGTCTTGGCACAAGAATGTCTCCCAATCCAAATTGAGCAATTAGATGCCCATTACTACTTTTTTCTCTTTGGCATTGGATGTCGAGAGAGAGTCCGTTGATTGCATCTAGGCTCCCCTTTTGTTTTCCCATGTAGGTCCACTTAGCCTTGAACATTCCTTTGTGGACATTATCAGACTTTGCATTGGTACTTTGATAGTGATTGATGATGATGTAGATAGCTCCACCTCCGCCGCGACATGTACTTTGGGGAAAAGTAGTGGTTCTATTCCTTTATCCCTATCCTTTTGCATAATGTACTCATCTTTAGTTCTTGTTTGGGTTTACCCCTTTCTACTATCTACTTTTATTTTGATTTTCATATGTATTTCATTTGTCACTGAGGAGTACCAAGGAGTTGCTTCAACACTGCCACTTCACCATTGTGTCTTTTTGTACTCTCCAGTGAGGAGAGGTTTGGTTGATTTCCACCTGTACTACCCCCGGATTACCCATGTAGGTCCTCTCAGCCCTGAGCATTCCCTGTTGGACATTATCGGAGTTTGTATTAGGACTTAATACTGATTGATGATGATGGAGATAGGTCCTCCACCCTCACATCTACATGTGGGGTGAAGTAGTGGTTCTCTTTTATATTTTTGCAGAATCTAATCATCTTTAGTTCTTGCCAAGGTTTACCCCTTTCTATTCACTACTATTTTGATTTACATATGTATTTCTTTTGTCACCTAGGAGTTTCCTTGGCTTTCACTATTGTGGCTTGTCATACTCTCCAGTCCCATTGACCTATTTTGATCACCTATGGACATCAACAAAATTATCTCTTCCTTATCTAACCGAAGTTTGATGCTATAATAGTTACCATGTCATTAGGTCTTGTAGGGAAGAAGAATAGACACCAGTATAGAAAGTATCTATGCATTCATCCATACAATAACACTGCATTGTTCTATATCAAATGCAAATCACACAGCATACAGTAATTTACTGGATTCTACTATAGCTTCAGAGTTCAGACTAGTACATGGAAGCAACACAGATACTCTATCTCATCTGTCCTACTTTAAGGAATTATGTATATACATTCCATATAAAATATTTACAGAATATCAGTTACAAAGAAACAGATTGACTGTCTGTTTGTCTTCCAAAACCACCTCAACATCCTGCAATTATAGCTGTTCTCTAACCTGCATTCTGTGACTGACCTGAAATTGTTGCTTGCAGGTTGTTAATTTCTAGAGGTTCATTGATTTTTTTAACAATGCAACCCTTTCTGTCCCACATGTTTACCGATATTTTAGTATGAAGTTGATTGCAAATATGGCCTCAAAATTAATTGTCTCCATTTTTTATGGGGTCTATGTATGCCTCAGAGAACATTACATCTATGCTATTTAGTAACATACTTTCTTATATTTTAGCATGAGGTTGTTTGGAAATACAATGAGCTCTATGCAAGCCTCAGAGAACTATACACCCATGCTATTTGAATATCATATTACAAGTTCAAAGATGAATCTTATCCATTTTCTATTTTCCATGGTACCATTGACTTTTGAATCTCTACACAAAAGTATCATAAAAGAAGTATGTGGGTGACAGGGAATGTGCTTTTTTGGAAGTACAATATGCAAATGCGAAAAACATCATGTGATTTGTCAATTTTGTTTTTTTCATAAGAAAACTGTACAGACTAAAATAACTGTTTGGTGATTATAATGGTGGTTAAGATATTTGCATAACCTTTTTGTTATTTTATAGAGTTTAGCATGACCTATTCTATTTTTTGTGCTTACGTGAAAACCCTTTACTCCTGTTGTTTGCTTGCTCGTCTGAATATGTTTTTGATGCCTACTCCAAGTGTTTTCACATCTAGAACCTTCAAAATGTTACTTCTAGATTAATATGTTGTAGGGTGTTTCATCATTCTTCACAAGATAGATTGCTTATGTCGTTGGACAGTAATAGTTTACGTCTATGCAACTTGGCTGTAGCTATGCAAGTTTGAGCTTTAAGGTATAATCAGGCTTCTATTAATATACTCACACATGGAATCATTGGACAGAATTATTGGACATATGGCATGTACAGGGAAGCATAAATGGATCTTTGCAGAGGACTGCACTGGTGCTGTTAATCACCAGTCATTGCTTGAGGTAAGAAATCAATGCAAGTTCACAATAAGTGCATCCGTGCAACATTATTATATTTTCAGAGTTGGTGATTTGGGTAGGTATTGTACCATTTCCAAAAGTGTAGTAAGCAGTCATGTTATAATCTCTCTTGAATGCTTAAGATTAATATAATTTAGATCACAGACGTACAGCTTGTGTTTGGGTACCCATAATTGGCAGGTCTGAATGAATTAGAATCTCAGACCGTAAGGTTACAGTTACACTGTTATAATAGTTCTGTTTGAATTTGTAATTTTGTTGTAAGTGTTGACTTCATTTTATGATATGTGATTCCTTATGTACTTTAATTCTAAGTTACTAGGATACGGATTCGGATCCAGATATGGATTCGCTAGATTTTTTAAAACCCAGGATCCGGATACTGCAGGGAAACGACAAGTACAAACAAATATAAGTTATCGCCAAAAAAGAGAGTTCATGTACCATAACTGATAATTTGATAAGTTGTGATGTTGATAATTTTAAAAACCATTTCAGCATGAACTTGAAGCAGGTCATAATAGTGTTTTTGTGAACCACATCCACATGTCCCTATCAACAGGTAATAAACAATAAAGTGGTTTTCTTGAACACGATGGCAAGGCTATAGAACAGTGTAGGTGAAGTGAGCAACAACATAGTACATAAAGATAGATCATCCCTTGACAACAGACCTTGACCATAAAGATATATCAAATAAAAATGTTGAGAGCAGACCTTGATATTGATATATCAGAGTTCAAGAGCATATCTTGACACAAGGATAGATCAGACCTTGAGCAGGAATGGGGTTTATGCTTTTCGCCATTAGGTGTTTAGGGTTTTTTAAGTTTTTCATTAAAAAATAATTTTTTGGGGGGGATCAATGGGCCATAGAAGCATTGGAAGTTGCAGTATCCGTTTGAAAATTTCAGGAATTGTTTGATTTTTTACATGATTCGTTTGAAAATTTCAGGATATTTTTTTATTTTTCATAGGATCCATTTCATGGGACCAGGATACGTTTCCTTTTGCAAGGGATCCGTTTCCATGGTGGATCCGAGGCGGATCCGATTCAGATACATATCGGATCTGCGGATCCTACACATTGGGGTGGTGGATCCAGTAACACAGCTTTAATTATACTTGTAGATGCATTTGTGTGTGTGTGTATTTGCATGGGTGGCACCATATTGAATTACATGGAGCTTTACACAGACCCCTTTTCTCTTGCATTCTATTTGATAACTAACTGGACCAAAAATAATAATTAATTATACTTTAAATAATTTGAGTATGCATTATCTATAAATGCAAACAATTGATTTTTTGTTATTAACTTATTTATCATTGTCTAATTATTGGTTCATAAAATTCACAGGCTGGATGGCAGAGTCAATTTGCAGCTGGGATCAAGGTCTGTTTGAAAACTTCTTTGTTGGGGTGATGTTTTTCCTCTGCTTCTATAGATGATTGAGTCAGTGAATGGATTTATTATCGATCTATTATATTAAAAAATGGCCTATTCTTTCAACTTTTGGCATTGTGCAGACAATTGCTGTTGTAGCGGTAGTTCCCCATGGAGTGATCCAACTTGGTTCCATAAATTTGGTAAGTTGTATGTAGTAAACAGTTCCTGTTTATTATTTACTATTTACAGAGATATTTTTGCATGAGCGTGCACACACACACAGAATCATGTTTGATCGATAAGAATGATATGATGATGATTACAATGACCTTTCTGTAAAATAGTAGCTGAACCTGCACAGTATGGATCTAGCTAGAAGTCAATGAACAAAACTTGCAAAGGCAGAAAATTGAGAGCAGATAATGAAAAACAAATTGAATGAATTCTGTTACGCACTGAGTGAATAAAAAAATTACAAGAGATAAAACTCTACATGGGTCATAGTTCAGCAACTAAAGATATGTGGACATGCACTCAAGCAAATTAAACTGAATTGACATCTAGTCCCGGTGAAGTTACATAAAATTTTTGCATGCACAAGTGGATCGCCCTCTTAGATTTGGGGAAATGCACATATAGTGCATGGGGAAGTGTGCATGTAATAAATCCTATTATCCAATTACCCCCTGTTGTCACATATATATTAGCTGGGATACTATTGTTCCTGAGCAATCCTGAGCTATTCTTTGAGCCAGTCCTTTACTATGAGATCAGCGGATGATGAGCCACCAGTTGATGATCTCCCACTTTCAGCAGATCCAAAGCATCCAGATTGACCAGTTCTATGCCATGACCGAGCCTCATGACCCCAGATTTGGTGACTGAGTTAGCCATTTTCATGACCCAGAGCAAAGGTTATTATAGTGCCCATGATATATAGCAGCAGCAGTTGTTTTGGTGCCCTTCAGAATTGTTCCAGATCTAGTGCAGGTATATGACCTAGGTGATATCATAGTTTTGTACATATGGATTTTGATGTTGCTCTGTTGTCTATTTAAGTAGCGAGACTTAGTTGACAGTAGTTGTATATGTTGGCGATACTTTATTGGTCTTGCTGAAATCTAAAATATAAGTGATCTAGTTGTTATGTTCTAGAGATTCCTTTGAATACTCATTGGTCATGCCCTACTTGTAGTATGGATTTGGTCATTTCCCTTTAGGGACATAGCTTGCTAGTCTTGGCACCTTTTTCATTGTCTCCATCCATCCATTGCCTCCCCTTCTCATCATTTAACCTTGACTTGTAACCTAAGTCACCTGCCACGAGGACACAAGACACGAAGGACATGGGGATTCGAGTGTCCGACACGGACACGGTGACCCTCGGAATCAAGACACGTAGGACACGTTATATATATATATATATTTTAAAAATTAAATATATTACAAATATAGACATATAGATCCAAATTTTTACATATTCAATAGAAATCAAAATCAATGCACATTTAACATTAGTAATTACACATTTAAATCGTTCAAATCTAATTCACATGCAAAACAAACACACTTTAGAGCCTTCTCCACACTTGCAAATGATAAGCAGAAAGTGAAAATTTTGATTTAAAGCATTTCTAGGCATTTTTTTAGTGAAAAACATGCCCTGTTTTGGGACACGCACTGACAGTCCTCAGACACGCGTGTATGAACACAGGACACGCTGCAAAGACGTGTCAGACACGCTTTGTTAGCGTGTCCGTGTCCGACACGCGGACACGGGACACGCAGGCCCTTTTGGATGTGTCCAATTTCATAGCTTGTAACTTGACTAGTGACATCTAGGATTTCTCCCACCTTCACCTCTATGTTGGAATAGGTCTTCATGTTAAACTTGTGTCTCGGTGTTGGTTTGTGTGATTCTTATCACAAGGATGGTCTACCTCTAGGTCTTGAACACAAGTAGTCTTACCAAATAGTGTCTCTAGAAACTAAGGCATCCAAACTTAAATGCTTATTCTAAATGGATGCCTAACCAACAAAACGAAAGTGTCTTTAGACACTGTTGCAAATAAAGTATAAAATTAGCCAGTTTCCAAGAGACGAGCACTCATCCTTTGTATGATGTGAGGTTGTTTTCCCCCAAAGGGAAGCAGGGTGGTCACTCCATCGCACCTATGGATGGTGGTAGGCAATGGAGGTCATACAGAGTCATTATCTGAGGCTCGCAAAGCTATTCAGGGCACCTGCTCTTGGAGGATGGCAAGGTAAATGAAATAAATGTTTTAAAACTTTGATGGCCAGAGGATGAATACTCATTCATTGTATAATGTACGATTCATTTTCCCCCACAGGACAACAGAGAGAGACTGACCTATCAGGGTTATGTCTTTGTGATTTTCTGGGAGCCCAAAAGGCTTTCCAGGGCACTTGCCTCTGGAGGTTAACTAGAATATATTGTTGTGCAAATGATAGCTAGAAAGGTTGCTTGTCTAGAGTCTAGTGGAGCCTTCTCACTATTCCATCCATTTGTGAGACACTATCATTCCCTATTGTTCACCTACTCCAGCTTATGTGTTGTGTGGATTCCCTTTTCCTTCAGCCTAGATGCTTACAGTGTCAAGTGTCAAGTCATCCCCTTGGCCTTACCTTGTTTCATTCACCTTCACCCTTGACTAGCAAAATGGCCAAATCGATAAATGAGTATACACTGGAGGTTCTTGTTTAGAGCAACTGATTACTTTGATTTAAATGTATTATTTATATATATTATATGCTTATAATCGCCGACAGATCCTACTTGTACTTAAGTCTCACTGTTAACATAGATAATTGAGCATGCATGTCCATTTTGTACTTTGCAATATCATATTTTCGCATTTGGGTCATTATTTGATCATTCTTGACCTGGTCAACCCAGTTTGACCAAGCCAGGAGCAGGGTCCAGGTTGAGTTTTGGTCGATGGTTGTGGATGATGATTATTTGTGGTCTATCAATGTCCATTAAATATATTCATGCTTCAGATGGTGGTTTGCTATGATGACTTGTATTATTTTCATGATTATCAGCATTTACAGGCTTTATTATTATTATTGCTCTGACATGGATGGGGCCTTTAACATACATTTTTTATGGACATATGGTGTATGAATATTGATTCCTAGTAGATTTGGACATTCTGAGTTCATTAATGCAACTTGTTTTAAATTACGGGCACTTGTAGGTGATATTTGGGTCAAATTAGCATTTTGCAACAATTTGGCCTCGAGAAATCAAAATAAAATGCTTTTCAGTTGATGATGAGTTCTCCTAGGGTGATAGAGGGAAACATATGGTGCATCCAGTCGTTTGTACCATATTGCTATGGCGCCAGACCTATTTTTCCGGTTAGTTGGCTTCCAGTTTAGTCCTCGATGAGATATTGACAGTTTTATGTTCTCGAGGCAATATTTTGATGTTGGAAAATGGCTAATAAGGAAATCGGTTTGGGTAAATGAGGCAAAGAAATGGCATGGAATTGGTCTGAGACTCAATGTTGGGGTCACCTTCATCTTTTGGCATTAGATTCACTCTTCATGGGGTCTACACGTCCTGGTATTCTTCACTTTGAGGGAGTTTTGATGTATTTTTGAGGGGGATGTCCTAGTGATTTTGATCACTCCATGATATTATTGATGATTACACCTTGTTATTATGCCATGGGGCCATGCTAGTGAAGGATATGTATAACTTCCTAGCCCCGCGATGTGCTATGTCATGTTTTTACACATCTTTATGTGGTGTGCCCCCTCCTTGGCATATTTAGTGGTGCGCCTCATCCACTAGTGAGTGGATCCATGTATTAGTTATCCGGCTTATCTTAGTCGTTAATTAGAGTGATTGTATCTTTAGATATTGACCCTTGATCTTTTTGGATCAAGGTTTTATGTACTTGAGATATTTATATATTGAGAGGCTCTCTCATTGTAAAGGGACTTTTGGCTCTGAGAATATTCAAGACAAGAAAACTTTTTGGAGAATCTTGGAAGCTTTATGAATGTACTTTCTCATGATTGTTATGCGTTTTTCTTAGACATTCCAACGGATCTTTTATGCTTTCGATCTATATTTTGTGGAGGTCGTACTAAACTTTTAGCGAATTGGTTGAAGGAGATTACTAAGATGTCTTGCATCATCTTTCGGGAAAATCGTTTCATCTTCGAAGGAGTGACCAAGTGTCTTTTGTGCATTGATTTTTTCTCTTTTAGATGACATTCATAGATCTTCTTTATTTGTGAATCGAATCTCACTTCGGTAGTTCAGATTAGTAGGTGGAGGGGGCGCCTTATCTCTTTGGAGCAACACATTTCACATCGGAAGCTATTGGATCTTACTTGGAATTGTAACTAAGTGGAAGGATCACTCGGATGTGGGTGTCCACATGCCAAGCCGACAACGCAGAGCGCCTCGAGCCTTGAGCCGGCAACGTGGCACCCTGCATGCCGCGACTTTAAACATTCCCCCCATGCAGTTAATGGCTCCACTTTGCGATGAAGAGACTGTCTCATCTGGCGATGGAAGGGTGATCTTGCAGTTAATGGCTTCGTTGTGCGATGAAGAGGTTGTCCCGTCTGGCGATGGAAGGGCTACCTCATGGCTTCAGGCCTAAAGCTTGTGGCCGACAAGTTAAGGGAGTGGAAAGAGGACATGCGATGGCTCATTTTCCCGCTCCTGGTTTTGGTTTGTAGTGTCTGTTTTCAGCCTCCTTTTGCTCCGTCCATTCGGGTTTTTCGCAGCCAAATCCCCCTACTCGTCGTCTGCTCTTGCAACAACTTCATCCGCTCACCATGTCCCGACAAAGGGGAACCCCTCGTAGAGGCAGCAGAGGATGAAGCCGAGCCTAGCGTGGGGGTCTGATGATGGAAGAGGGGTACGATATTGGTGTGTCCATGCCGGTTAGAGCTCTAATTAATGAATGGGAATCCCGCCTAGTCACCGAGCATCTGGTTAGGGGCAAAGGTGGTGGAAAAATAAATCACTACTAGATAATAAAAAATATGATGGGTACGTTGATGGAGGAAATGCTGGGTAATTGGAACTCCACTCGAAGCGATGTGCTGTCGGCCAAGAACAAATTGATAGAGTTGGATGCCCAACTCAATGGATTGGAAGCTACCTCTGCATGGAATGGCCTAGCTATTGGGTAGTGCATCATGAGTAATAATGAAGTGGGGAGTGGCAGCGCCACTATGGGACTTTCAAGGGAAAGGAGCTCTGCTCCAGCTCTGACGACGACAATGAATGCCCCCTTTCTGGTGCCAACAACCATCACACCTTTGATCAACAAGCGTGTCTAAACAATGAGGATAACAAACAACTCGAAGGGATCAGGAAATGAGGTGATATCGTAATGTACAAAATCCTTTTGAACTCTACTTGAACTCTACGTTGAAAGCACCTAATGCAGAAATAAGATTTTTCAAGGAGTTGAACCCTCAAGAAACCACACCAGCCACTTAACCACCAGAATACTCCCCTGAGTGGCAAAATTAGTCAGACCAAGCCACCTCTCTTCTTTGGGCATGGTGCAAACAACCCATGGCACAAAGGGAAAACCTCGATCTCCACTATATTTGGATCATATATAAGCTCTCAAAATCTGCTTATGCCATCACAATTAAGCCTTGTTGATAAACCAACAAGACACATAGTAAACATGAGATGCTTAAATAATGCGACAACAACAGTCAACTTCCTTGCGAATGGAAAGTCCTTATGATGGTAGATATGAAGCTTACTATGCAACCTTTGAAAACACCAATTCAACATGGTGACTAACAACCCATCTCTAAAGGTAATCCCCAAATATCATGCAATTAACCCAGGCCGAATATAATACCAAGTAGCAAAGGTCCAATCTAGGGGGGTCCAAATCTACTAACCAAAAGTCAAGTTTATGAACACTAACTATGGCATTTGACGTAGAGAAAAATGTGTCTATACAAGCAAGGGTCCCATCAACAAACGTCTTTTTTACTTTGACAGAGAGAGTCGTCTGCAAAGTGGTTCCTAACCATCTTAGAACCATCTAGGAGAAGAATACCATGAATTTGACCACAAATACGGGTCACCCTCAACAAATAACTTAGAGTATTTGTAGGTAAGACATATGAATAAGGGGCCAAAGGGCATCGCCAATGAATAAAACGAATCAAATAAATCCAGTGAGACAAGTCCTTGTTGATTGAAACACAAGATGAAGCATTGGTGAATAGATTGTTCACCATGGCAACAAATTGAGGACCAAACTCGAAACAAATCAACATCTTAGAAATAAAAGACTAGTCAACTCGATCATATACTTTGTCAAAATCAATTTTCGAGATTGATGTTTGTTGTCCAATCTCCCTTTCCCACTCCATAGCCTCCCATGTAGAAAGAATAGTTTCAAGAATGAATCTCCCTTGAACAAATCTTGTATGCTCCTGATGAACCACATGCTTTGGCATTGAGTGGATTCTCAATGCCAAAGGTCTGGCCATAATTTTATATGCAACCATGAGCGAAGTGATAGGATGCAAGCCACTAATGGAATCTCTAACTACATTCTTTGGAATAAGCTTGATTATCACATGGCTAAGAACTTAGAAAATCAATTGGTAGCAAAAAATAAAAAGGATAAAGTCATCTGCAATAGTATCTCACGTGTCCTTGTAAAACTCATAGGGAAACCTATCCATACTTAGAGACTTACCATTATGTGTAGAAGAAAATGAAACAAAAAACTCTTCCTTGGAAAATGTAACTTGTCCATATCACCACAAGAAACCTTATAGGGGACCACATGACAACAAGCATTCCTAGCATCCACCACCCTATCCATCGAAGGATAATGAGAAAAAATATTTTGAAAATGGGAGCTAAACATATGTCTAACCTTAACAAGGTCATTGACAAGGGAGCCGTTAGTGTAACGTAACTCAAGCACCCTCTTCGCTATGACCTTCCACTTGAGAAGGTCAAAATAAAACTTGAAACCCTCATCGTTTTCCTCAATCCATTGAAGACAAGAGAGGACCTGAGCACCCTTGGCTAGGTAATCCTTAGCCTATTGAACCAGCATTTCCAATTTTGTAGCCTCCTCCTAGAATACTCACATTTTTGGAGAGCTTTATCAAGAAAGATGCGAACCTTCTCAAGACGTTGTTGAGCTTATTGCAAACCATTTTTTGCTTCCTAGTTAGCATCTTGCCCCAACCTTTTGATGAACCTAACATGACAACACATTGTAGCCTCCCACCAAATAATCTACCCTTAGTTCACAATTGGTCGAGAGGAAAGGTTCCGTTCTCTTTGAACAAGGACCTAGAAGTCCTCTGACTCTAAATGAGAGACATTTAGCTTAAGTAGTGAAGACGAGGGGCTAATTAACAAATTCTCCAACGGAAATTATACTTTGAATCGACAAATGACTTGAACCAATCAAATCTAGAAAAACACATCAACTAGACAAAATTGACAAGAGAAAGTCAAACCCTGTTGTGAACCACAGAATCTATCTAGTCAAGCTTGCACCCTATCTCGTCCCCATCGATAGTTAGATCAAATATTGCAACCACCATAATCTAGCCCCTTTTGCTTCCAATTGGGGTAAAAAATCTAACTAATATCTTTGCAATGATATCGAGAACGCTACTTTGAACCATTTAGCACCGATCCTTCACCCCCACATCTACCACCCTCCTCCTCAACCATTCTGAAATCTCCTCCAGCACTCCACTCTGCTACGCGAAGAGATGTAGACATCTAATCCCAAAGTGTATATTGCTTCGAGCTAAGATTAGGAGCATAAATGCATAGAAGCCAGGCATCAATGTTCCTTGGAGTTTCTAGGACGAAGGAGCGTGGGAGTGGGAAAACGCACAAGGGGGGTGTGTGGAAACCACCCCAAATTTTAGAGAAATTTCAGGGAAACGGGGGGACGTCGGAGTCATAAAAATTAATTTAAAATATAAAAATGATAAATCCCAACAATAACTATTACCATGTAAAAAGTTAAAACTAAAAACTAAATTCATCATTATGGAATGTGCATCTAAATTCAAATTTGAAATTTGTAAATGGTATTGAACGATTACATTTATACATGGAATTGAACAGTGAACTATTATCAAATGTCAAATATCAAATTTTAAATTTGTAAATGATATTAAACTATTACCAAGTAAAAACTAAAACTAAATTCATCATTATCATTACGCAATGTATATCTAGATTCAAATTTCAAATTTGTAAAAGATAATCCAATAGATGCTGAAGTCTGAAATAGTCAAATAGATACTGAACAGTGAACACAGAGAAGTTAGAACAGTGAAATATAGTAAAGTCTAATAGTAAACGAAAATTTCTCAAAAAATTGGAATGAGTCAAGGGCTGTCATCAGTATCTAGTGGGGAAGGGGATGGAGGGGATGGAGGGGGTGCTTCTGGGCATCCCCACGGTTTCCACGTTGTCAAAATGCGTTTCCCCCAAGAGGGGCTTCTGGGCGTAACCATTCTTGTTTTGTCATCAACATATTATCCCATGACATGGGCTTTATAGTGTTATTATTTTTGGTTACTACTGCTTAGTTCTTTATCTTTTTTTCTTTCCTTTTTGTAGATGAATGATTGGAGTTGCATTTACACTCTAAGTCCCATTGACCTACTATTGTGGCCATTTGTTGGACATTAATAAATTTATCTTTTTCTTTTTCTAGGCATTGAGTTAGGGCGGAATCTTGTTGGTCGCTAGAGTATCTAGAAGAGTTGGGACTAGCCACGACACAGTGCAGAATGATAAACTATGCCAATATATAATCATAAAATAATAAATTGCAAGTAGGACTTGTAGTATAACCCACACGAGTTTAATCAATGGTATCACAATTCTATACAATGGTACGCATTTCTTCTCAGAAAGTCACAGGACAAATGTGCAGGACACTAGAATCTTGATGGTAAGGAGTAGAATTTGCAGTTCCACGAGTTGCACATAGACAAACCACATCTGTGGGAAATTGCAGAATGTTGCGGGAAAAGAATGTTAAATGTCAGAAACGTGAGAGAAGTTCTAGCAGTGGTGGATTACCTATGTGTTGATGGCCTGAAAATAGGGAAGAAAGTGTCGATGCACATGTATATCAGTTAAACCACTAGGAGTTGTGAGTTCAAGGAGAATTCTAGGCAAAAGGATCCCGAGGAGGCCAGAATTGCAGAACTTTGAAAAGCAATAATCTTATAGGTTCTGATACCACCTAATACGAGCACAATGAACAACAGTATGAATATTCATGTAGAAGAGTGAAAACACAAAATCTCAAGTATGCAAGAACAAAGTAATTGATGAATTGTACATATCTGTACACTCTAGATTGTATTATGTATTTATACAAGTACAAAATTGTGAAGAGTGATCATCTTTGACCAAATCGCTTAGGGTTACAATTATAAAATACATATTTACTTTGAATGATCATCTTTAACTGTCACCTATGAAATATTACAATGAGAAGATAGGTGAACTACAAAATATAAAGTACAAAAAGAATAAAATTCAAATATAATACATATTTGGACTAAGTTCATTAAGAACTAGGGACCAAGTCTAATTATAACTGCATGGTTACATAAGATAGTCAAAATCAGCATCATTTTCTTATACCATCAAGCTTTACTTTCTGTGCAAACGTAATTTGCTTCTATGAACTTGACAAATGCTGCTATGCAGATTATGGAGAATTTGGAGCTAGTAGACCATATTAAGACTTTATTTTCAACACTTCAGAATGTTCCAGAAGCATTTCTATATAACTCTGTGAAAGATCCCTCGATTGGGATGATTAAAGGGCCAGTTTTGCAAGCAATGCCTATGCTGCCAATTTCTTCAGGGAGTTCACCCACATTAGAGGGAAAACCTGTTGCATCACTTACAGGCCAATTTATTAGGCCATTTCCAACGAATGAAAGCTCAATTATGCCAGCTAAATCCAATGGTCCACTTGTGACCGATTTCAGTAGCTTGAAAGCCCAACCATGGTTATCGTCTTTGTGCAGTTTTGATGCTTCAACTAGAGGCTCAGATCGCCCATTTCAGTTACAGATAAATACTATGCAATTAAATAGCTATACCTCCGAAGTACATAATGGTCAAGAAGTGCCACTGAGAGGAAGAATGATTATGCCATTGAGTACTTGGGAAAAGGATTCTTTTCAAGGTCAGATACGAACAAATGCACCTTCATATGATAATCAGCAGACATTAGATATTGTTTCAGGTGCAACCAATAATTGCGTGGTACTTATGGAACAACAGATTGAGAAAAAAATGGGTTTAGAAGAGCAGTTGTATTCATCTTCAACAAATGTGCAGAATTATGTTCAGCCTCAGATGCAGCATAAGATACCATATTGCCACCCTGCAGCTTTTGATTGGAATTCCTCTGAACCAAATCCTTATGGTAAATTAATGGAGAGCAGTTTCCCCATGCTTAATAGGGACGGAAAGGCTACTGGAAAAGGTTTGCTTGATGAGCAAAAATCTCATTTAAGGGACCTCAAACAGATCTGTGGGCAGCATTGTCTTCCAACCTGTCAGAATGTTGTTGGTGATTGTGGAGACTCCTTGGCTTCTTCAAAATCAGTTAACCAAACCAATAAGATAATAGCAGAAAACACAATGCTTGTGCCTGTGAATGAGATGGACAAAGGAAATGCTTCTTGCTTCACTTCTCCATTATCTTCACTGGACATGGAGACTGTTGATTATTTGAAGAAAACTTCTGCTGAGTTTTCAGATGTTTCACCAGAACACCTTAATACAGGACTGCTAGAAGTGTTAAGTAGTGTTCCTATTCCTTCTTTCAGTGATGGTATTTCATTTTCGGAAACACTTGGAATAGAACAGTGCTGGCCCAAAGAGATTTTAACAGAAGACAAATCTGTTGTGTTTGGGGATTTTATGGCTGATAAATTGGATGTCACTAAAGTACTGAAGAATACAAAAATGGGCCTTGCTGAGATTTCTACCCTTGGAGATGATAAAGGTGGAAACATAGTTGGAGAAGTCCATAAGCACACCAGTTATCTTACTAGAGGACAAGAGATTAATTCACTGGCAGTATCAGAGCTTCCTCCGTGTAATGAGCTATTTCAAGCCTTCGGGGCATCCTTCAACAAGCTTAAAGATGGGGACATTTGTGGTGAAATGTTATTGCCAATAGAGGATACACTTGAGGTAGATATGAGGATTAAATCTTTAGAACCTTCTTCTGGTTCAGTATCTGAAAAAGATGCAAATCAGAGTATAAAATCATCTCAAGATAAGGGGATTGGGGGAGAATTCTTTGCAAAAACGAAGTCTCAGAACCTTTTAGATGCTGTAGTTGCTTATGTGGATCCAATTGTTCATCAAGGGATAGATGATAACAAGTCTAAACCTACATTTTCAAGTAGCCGACCACCTGTGCATGGTCTCTCAACTAGGTTGGATTCATGCTCAGCCAGAGAAACCAGCAGATGTGAGCAAAAACAATTTAAATTTGCAAGTACTTCCCAAGCTGAGACTTTGACCACAGTAAACTGGGAAAATTTTACTTATGATGTACAAGTAGAGACAGCTATAAGGAACCATCCACATAAGGCCTCTTCAAATATGGAGCTCTATTCATTGATTGAAGAAGACCAGAATGGAAGTCATGAGGATCTGAGTATTTTGCAAGAACAAAAGTCAGAAGAGCCAGTTAAAACAGATAGGAGGAGGACCAGATCCAGGGAGAATGCTAGACCAAGGCCCAAGGATAGACAACAGATTCAAGATCGCCTTAGAGAACTGCGGGAAATTGTACCAGATGGAACTAAGGTGACAGTCACTGTGATACTGTTATTTCATGCAACTCTTTCTGTTCAGATTGTGACCATAAGTCTATTACAGATTAAAAGGTATGTGAAGTTTCAAGACCCTGCATCTGTACTGATATTTTCTTTTTCAACAATGCAGTGCAGTATTGATTTATTACTGGAGCGTACCATCAAGCACGTGCTTTTCTTACAGTCTGTCATGAAGCATGCTGATGGATTGAAGCACAGTGGTGAATCAAAGGTGGGTTGTGTTCTATGTGCAAGTCAAATATAAATACTCTATTGTATGTTTAATGGGATTTTCAATTTAAGAAAAGGAGGATTAATACCAATGTTGCAAATAGCATTTTGGGGAATACATCGCCAAAGGTCCTGAAAAAAACTTATTGGAAATATTGGGGAAAATGTCGACAAGAATAAAGTAAACCTAGATCTGAAGGATTGTGAAAATATCGGACAAATTGGCAAGGAGAAATAGGAAATATTGGGAGAAATCAGAGATATTTTCCTCATGTTTGACTGAAGTATAATTTGGAACAGCATTACATGGGTCAATCATCAACTACAGTTATCATTTTCTCTTTTGTTTGTGATACGAATATTTTATGCATAGATTTATAACCTGCTGTACCATGTATAGTGCTGATAAAATGACATGTTCCCTTCTTTTTCAGCTTCTAATTTGTTGTAAGTTTGTAAATCCAAAATTTTCCTTCAAAGATACAAAAACTTAGTGTAGTCAAATGTGCTTCGTAAGCCATGAATCTTTTATAAATCACATATAACCGTAGTCCATTTAGACATCGTTTTTTTCTGTTCAGCTTGGCTTTTACAGTTAATCAAGAGTCTGGTAGCATTATGTTATAATCCTAAGCACATTTTGAACATTGTCTTCATCTTCGAACAAGGGTCTAATGGAATCCTAGTCTAGTCAGGAACTGGGTCTGATATGCCCCAATACTAACAACTCTTTTATTGCCTTCTCTATCTCATCTTTGAACTTCTTAGGGTGCTTGTATGGAGTAGAGATCAAGAGCTTGGCCCCTTGTAACTCAATGGTATGCCCAAAGCATCTGTGAGGAGGTCTCCCAAGAGGAACCTCTCCAAAAACATGGTCATGTTTGCTCAACAAGAACTGAATATGTACATGATACAGTTGGCTGCTTTATGAGGATTTCTGAGTCGTAACCAAACACTCTATTGCGTAAACTATATCCCCATGCATGAATAATGCTTAAATTCGCTTGGTTGAAACAATCCTTGGAGCACCGTTGGACATGCCCCTCAGAACTACCCGCTTACCATTTGCTGTATTGAATCCCATCTTCATTGTTTGATAGTTCTAGGAGATTGTTCCTAGAGTACTAAGCCACCAAACACCCAATATTGCATTAGTGTCTGCAAGCTCCACCACATAAAAATCATCTTTCATACTGCAGTTGCTCAATGTCACATTAAACTACGAAACCTTTTGTGTGCATGCCAGAGTGCACCCACCTACCACAATATTGAATCCCACAAAGTCCTTCGTAGGAATGCCTCTCCTGGCTACCAAAGCTGAATCTATAAATTTGTGGGTTGCCCCACCATCGATCAAAATGTTGACATGTTGTCCCTAAACTACTCCCTTGACCTAGAAAGGGTGAAATCTAGGAGCACTTGATAGAGCAACAATAGATCCACCTTGAATTTCCACACGTGGATGCTCATCCTCCACACTGCTATGCTCTCCATCTTGAACCTGCCCTACCTCCTCTTCCTCACCACCGTTCGAGAAAACCTCAATGTAGTGTACTTTACCTTTACCCATGCACCTATGAACCGGTTTCCAAGGCTCTTTACAGCTTAAACATAGCTTCTTCCTTCTCAATTTGTTCAGAGTCTCATCATCCAACTTATTTTTCTCAAACCATTTCTTTTGGAAGGGCTTGTTGTCTTTGCTTTCCTGAGGAACGAAAGGTTTGGATTGAAATTTATTCTTTGGTACTGCTTTCTCCATGTCACGTGATCTAATGATAGCATCATGTAGAGATTCTGGTTTGAAGGCCTTAAACCAACCACGTAGTGGGTCAAATAATCCTTCAATGAACAACATGACCAGCCTCTGCTTCGACACATCAGTTACCATGATTACTGTTATCCAACTTTTTGTACCATAAGTNAGCTCTGTGCTTGCCCCCAAGGTCACACCTCTCCCACTTTCTCAAGTGAGGAGACAGCTTTCGAAAGATTTTTGCTGCAGGTGTGCAATCGGCGGACAACAATTACAACCCTCTAGAAATCCAAAATGTAAGCATCTACTGTATCTCTCTACTTGAGTTGTGCCAGCTCCCTAAAATGCAATTCTGGGTAAGTGCTCAGAAGCTTCCATGGTTCATCAGGGCAATTTTTGGGCCTCTTTTTCAATAAATGCATGTTTAAACTTCATACCCTGTGGGGAGTTTTGTAATAAATGTGCTAGCATGGAAAACTTTTTGTAAAGGACTTGACTTCCTAGGACTTAGACGTCAATCCAATCATTCCAAGGTGTTTTTTCCCTCGTCAATTATGCAATGCTAATTAAGTGATGTATAATTTTCGAGTTTTTCACCGCTCCTCCAAAGTTGGAATTTTTGTCTTGGTGGTTAAACCCTGGGAGGACATTAAATTCCATGTTTCGATGTATATAAGCATGCTAGACATGGTTTTGAGTCATTATGAACATGTATTAGGTCCCCCTTATGTTTTTTTTAAGTTCCAAAAAAAAATTCTTGCAAAATCAAGCCATTTTTTAATGGTTCAAATGGAAATTTTCAAAATGTAATAAAAGTGTGATCCGGTGTCCGATTTTGGCATGGGGGTGCCCGCTTTCACACTCAAAGCATCCTCTTTACCTCGAGACCCACTTTTCCCATGCTTCGGGCGACTAAATTAGTTCATGTGGCATTATTTCTCTAACGATGCGAGAAAATGCCCAAAAAATGCTAAAAAGTGACAAAATGACACTAAAAAATCAATAGTCAAAAGTCAAATTTGATGACATGGAAAGGGTGGTGAATTGTTTCATGTGGTAGATGACATCATCAAAGGTAAAAAGCGTCACATTTGAGGTAAGTTTGGAGTGTAGTAATCAACCAAAGTTTAAGTATGTGCTCCTCTTCAAGCTCACGTGTGATTTATACATGTGGCTTAACACGTGGGTTGGTGAAGATTGGGGTGAAGGCACATCTCTCTTGTGAGAGGTGGCGCCTCCACAATGAGATCACAACCAACGCTCCTTGATTCACTCAAGTAAGACTCGCCTCATCTCATGTTAACCCTCAGTCCACTCCAGTTGTTTGGTGCACCCCCTAGGGGTTTGTAATTTCTATTTAAGTGAGGCCTTCTTCCTCATTTGGGATAGATGGAAGGAACCTCTGCTCTTTTTATGTACTATTGTTATTTTATTGAATAAAATTGAGGCTTTGGAGGTCCAAATTATGCAAGGAATTTTCATGGATGTGATGTTGTGCATGTAGATCGAGGTGATATTTAGCTAGTTGCAATTTTCTTTTCTTCAAAGTCGTAGATCTAATTCTAGCATAAGAAGGCTATTTCTAGTCCATTGGGCAATTATTTGAGATCCACGTTGCTTGTTTATGTTTTATTATTTGAGAATAGGAGTGGTAGATTGTAGTCGGCAATACGTATACTCTCCTTATTTTGTTTAATGAAATGTACTAGACTAATCTTGCTTGTTGAAAGTTATTGTAGCTTTGGAGTTCATCAAGTTTGAAGGGGATCCCGAGCTCGGTTGCATTTTTCTCTCCTTCAAAACAATTATTCAGATCTAATTTTTCTTGTATTTCAGGCACTTCCATTCTTCACAAAGATTCAAGTTGGGGCTTGAGAACTTATCTTCGTCACTTTAAATCTAAACTTTCTCTTAGTTACTTCATTATTGCAAGTAAAATCAAATCTAAAGTGTTTATCATTCCTATTTACTTGCCTATGTTTAGATCTAAAAGATTGCAAGGTTTTATCTCTAAATATTAGATCTAAATCATTAGTTGCTTTCGTACTTAAAAGTCCCAATTTTTCAAGTACTTAAGTAGTGTATTTTTTATGTATTTTTAAAGCATTAACCCACTAACTTTGCTTCATTAGCTTGCTGGTTTTTAACAAGTCGAAAGAAAAAGAGAGGTAGGTGCTTCCGAAAAATCAAGTTTTTGGCCATTTGGAGCACCCACGATCCATCTACCGTCCCTCTGCTTTCCTTTTCTTCTCAGCACTTGTTAAGTCCCTTCTGACCCATTTTTCAAGGGTCAAAAAAGGGCGTTTCCTTTTCAGCAGTATTGTAACTAATTTGAATAAAGAGCAAGTAGGATTATGGCTCCCACACCCCTCTTCCCCCATTTGGGGAAGGCATGTATTTGTACTTGAAGTGGTGTGATTGTTTTTTGTAGGTTAACTTTAGTCATTCTAGATCAATAATTTTTTCTTTCAAGTTTATAATTTCTTTTAAAGTCGCCAACTAATTACCCAGCCTCGCTTTCTCAAGTACGACCTCCAAGCCTGAAAGAGATTCTTTGTTGTAGGAATTAGAAAACTCATATTTTTTCATGTTTTCTTTATGTTTGGATTTAAACTTCTTTGACTATCTTGCAACACAAGCACACAATCTGTCCTTGAAGGGTTGTACATTTGTTATTTACTTTCACTAATTAGAACAAATGTTGCCTCTACCGTGTATGCTCTACCCCTTGCAGCTTAATCTGATACTTGGGGATATCAAAAGCGGTATTGTGCAATCATTAATCCCTCACTTCTAATTAATCAACTCATATTAATAAAATTTACAACCCTTAAAACATTACGAAAATCCGGTGTAACAAACCTGAGGAACAATGGGAAAATTCTTCAAGGAAAGCAGGAACAACTAGAAAGTGACCGTGGGATCCTGTTAAGATACATCCTTGTTGGTGTAGTGTTGAACACTCCCCCCCCCCATGCCTCCATCTAGCCCACATTTTCCTGTGCAGAGCCACTCTTCTTAGAATCCAGATAGACTATTCGTATCATCAGGTATATTTGGAGTTTCCTTCCCTCTTTATTTCATTTATCTAATCCACATACAAGTTAAAACGAACCAAGATACACAACAAAACATTTCCATTCTTTCAACAACACTCAATCTTGTGTAACTCCATTTGGTACTAGTCATTTTGCAACATTATTATTTCTTTTGGTATCTTTCGTATTGTGAATGTCATGTTAAATATCATGTTGTTGAAGTAAATATTTTAAACACTGGTATATCTTATTGAGTATTAACTTTGTCTTCCATAAAAACTCCTAACAAACAAATCTTGTCCATCATTTACCGAACTAAAAACCCAAGAGCCTTCGAAACTCTTTTTTAGGGACTACCCCTCTTGGCTCCATTAGGAGTGGCCTAAACAAAGGAGTCAGGATCAGGTGACAACACCTAACTCGAGACTACTTACCCCTAAGGACACACTTAGCAGCTTGAAGTTAGCAGCTTGAAGATTTCTACTATGCTAATTCACTCCAGGTGCATTAAAGGCGACAACATGAAGTAATGGTAAAATGCCCAATGTGACTAGCCAATGGTACCTGTTGCCGCCTTTCACACACCTGGGGGGAGGACATGGAAGAAATCTTCAAGCCACTCGGTGTGTCCTTGGGGGCAAGTCTCGAGTCAAGGCCGTCACCTTGTTCTTGACTCCTCCATTTAGGCCAACTCCTAACGAAGCCAAGGGGGGTAGACCCTATTAGTTGCTAAGGTTGTTAAGGCTTAGTGTGATGATGATTTAGTTGTTTTAGGAGTTTTGATAAAAAAATGAGCAATTGAACAAGATATTGCAACAAAAATATTTAAAACACAACAACATATAGATTAACACATGATATGTAAAGCACACAGAAACGAATGATTGTATAAAGTAAAACCAGTGCCAAATGGAGTCCAAAAGTAAAAGAGTGATGTTGTATTGCCGAAAGAAATTGTGTTGCAAGTGCTCTTGGTCAGTTTATATTAATATGGAGATGAGTGAATTAACTTAGGGGGGAGGGAACTCCAAATATACCTGCAGGTACGAGGAGTATGTCCAAAACCCTTATCTGATGCGTCTCCCCGCAAGGAATATGTGGGTTGGTTGGAGTCTCTAAGACATGTTCAACACTACACCAACAAGGGTGTATCCTAACACTGTCTCGAGGTCACTACCCAGTTGTTCTCGCTTCCTTTGAGGATTTTGCCACCACAACGGATCAAATCGAGGCGTTGGATTTTCTCCTGGGGAGGTTAATCGAAATGTGAGAACTAATTGCGCTAGTCACCCATGTTGCTTTTGATGCAGCCAACTGTTCGGTCAAGCCGCAGCGGTGCAG
This sequence comes from Pseudotsuga menziesii, assembly GCA_001517045.1. Taxonomy (NCBI): domain Eukaryota; kingdom Viridiplantae; phylum Streptophyta; class Pinopsida; order Pinales; family Pinaceae; genus Pseudotsuga; species Pseudotsuga menziesii. The sequence continues at coordinate 1,167,643 of LPNX010496631.1, read as the reverse complement.
AGCATACACAACAGAGCTTAAGTAAATTTTAAGGATTTTATGACTTGTTTTGTTTGTTAAAAAATGAAAATTTGACCTCCAAGAGTCTCTTTCGGTTCAAGTGAAACCTCAATTGGAAAAGCGAGGGGTAACTTTTATTATGTAAAGTGAAATAAACTGAAAAAAAAAAACAAGAATGAAGAACAAGTTATCGAATTAGATCTACCACGCATCTCTTTCCCCTTTCGGGTCAATCGGGAAGTCGTGGGGTAAGTATTAGTATTACTTTGAATATGGAATGATATAATTAGATTTGCAACATATAAAAAAGTATACTATCTAGCATAAAGAACTAAACTAAAGCAAAAAGCAAGAAAAAGTAAAAAGGTAAAAATTGCAAAAAAGGGACAAAGACACGGATCCCCCCAAGGGGGATGGGGAGTGGGCTCGAAAGAGCCTACTCGAGATTATTTTTTATTTATCATGGTTACAACTTTTAGAAGAAGTGCTCTTTGGTCCTTGTTATCTGGAATCCAAAGGCTTACAAAAAGCGAGAAACTGAAACCCGGAATTAAGGGGGACCCTTGGGAAGCTCTGGATAGCCAAAAAATGTATTTTTGGGCAGAGTTTCCTTCTCCTTTTTGATGGACCTGCTACAATACAGCAAGCAAACGTCAGTAAAAAATGCCCAAAAACACTTTGGAAGTGTCTTTGGACAACCCACAAAAATCACCCAAAAATATACTAAGTTAAACTATTGAAAAATGTAGTAAAAGAACCAAGGAAAACAAGCTTTCTTTTGGATCTTGGCTTGCCTTTTGGGAAGCCAATACAACGTGCACTTAGATGCTAGATTTATCTTTTTTAAAACCTTACACAAGACTACCTTTAACAAGCTAAATATTTTCCTTGTAATGCTTGCAAAATGGTGATCTAAGCTAGATGTCTTTAATTGAAAAATGGAAACTTTTCATGCAATAACTGAGATCTAAGCTATTGAGATCTTATTAATTAAATCTATGAACGATTTTACTTTGCAAGATAGATTTAAGAAATAAGATAGTAAACGGTAACCAAGATGAGCAATTTTAATTTTGAAGGAGGAAGAGGAGAGAGAGTGCTTGTTGCTGGAAAGATTTGCCAAGGAAACTTGTTAGTGAAGCATGGTGGGACAAAATCTTCGCAATTTCGTTGGAAAATCCATGGAATCAAACTTGAACCACAACTCTTCCAATCACGACAAACCTGAAAGCTAGAAGACAAATCTTGCAGACAAACTCATTAGATCTGAAGATACATATGCAAAAAAGATAACATAACATGAGAAATAATCTTATTTAACTTATAAATCTTAACCCATTTAAGCATATATAACAAAATCGAAGTAAGTAGCCTTACTTACAATGGTCTATTCCTATGATTCAAAGAATCATTCAGGAAGACAAAAGTTGACAGCAAAAACTTGAAAAAATAGTAGTTCACCTCAAAAGGAGCATGATAATGGTAATCCACACATGAAAGCACTCCACAATTTAACCTCCAAAGATTCTCTTTTATTCCAACAATGAATGATCAATACAATATTACAACAATAGAAAGCCTTTCTCCCACAGCTCTAACCAGCTTGAATGAGAGAAAGCATGGCTTTATTTCTAGCCAGAGCAAGCCCCTAGGGGGCTACCTACACTGAAGAAAGACTCGAAATGTAAGTCGAGTTCGACTGAGTCAAACTGAGTTGAAGTGAAGAGGTGGATGACACCTCTCTCACCTAACTCACCCAAATCTCCATCAAATGCCAACACACCCAACCAACCACTCACCATGCAATGGAGTTGGCATCAAATTATCCACACGCGCAAGTTCACTTACCAACTTCATGTGATTTCCTTCCATATCATAAAATTATATGATATTACCACATTTAAACCAAAGTTTAAAACTTAACGTGGATGAGGGGTACACCATATGCCATCACAATTTTTATGTAGCCAACATGAATCTTTAATGGAGCTAGCGTGAATCTTTATGATAGCTGACATCACCCTCACCAAACCACCATATGGCGTCACCCATATTGCTTGTGATTTCAATTCATAACATATCCAAAGTTTAAAAAACTAAATCATGGATGAAGGGGTCCACCACAACAAGCTATTGCAATACAAATGGTGTTTGGCATTTTCTCCATGAGGTTGACGTCACTTCCTTTTTCATATCATTCACTACTTATATTTTTAACCAAAGATTTAAGTTGAACTTCACATGGAGAGGGTCGCATGCTGTATGGGGGACCCATGCCATGTCATCCCATCATTTTTTTAATTGATTTTTTGACTTTTCAACCATGTCCTTTAGTATGCACTTTTAGCATTAAAACGCCAAAATGATGCTCCTTTAGCTGAATAATGCTCCATGGGGTGTTTCGGCTGGCCGAAATATAGGAAAGTGGCCTCTGGGGTAAAGAGGATGCTCTGAGTGTGAAAATGAGCATCCCCATGCCAAAAACGAATTATGAACCTGGCTTTTACGCCCTTTACAAATTTTTTAATTAAAGCATTAAAAATGGCCTAATTTTGCGGGAAAAGTTATTTTTCTCGGAATTAGACGAAACTCTAGGGGGACCTAGCACATGTCCATACAACTCAATTCGAATGTCTAGCATGCTTATAAACACTGACACGGAGGCCCTAATGACCTCTTAAGGCCTAACCACCAAGATGAGTACCCCAACTTTGGAGGTGTGAGTGAAAAACTTAGAAATTATTAGTCGTTTGTTCAACAACCAACAATAACCAAGGGAAAAAACGCTGTGGGATAGTCAGCATGATCCTCAAGTCTAGAAGCCGAGCCTTTTATAAAAATTGACCATGCTAGCACATTTTTTACAATTTCCCAAAGGGGGTATAAAGATGTGTTACAAAAATTTCGAACAGACTCCCAAAAAAAACATGGCAGGATTTTGAACTCTGATCATGAACAAGTGGGCTTGTTCAAACCTTGCTGACTCACTTGAAAAATCCACCAAGTAAAATTTAGGTGGTAACATCTGGCTCCAACTGCGGAACGTGTGCTCGATCTGGTCTTAAGGCGAGGAGAGGATACGAGAACACCATATTCTCTGCTTTATATAACCTGTAAAAACATCTCAAGTTGACAAGAAAACCTTAGTAGCACCAATTTTATATAAAATCCAAATGAACCAATAATCTGCTTTATTCAAACAAAATAAATGCTAACCAATGAAAAAAATATATATTATACCTAAGTACATAACAGAAATGCAGAAAGTAAATGCTCGCTTTAAGGAGCTTATTTTCCTACTATAAACATGATATAAAAAAGGTTAGGTGTAATAAAAAATCCAGTGTAACCACCTAAGCGTCTTATTAACATAAAAAAATTTTGCCTTGTCTGTGGTTACTAGCCAAAGCAAGGACACTTTATTTAGAAAGTGCAAACCTGCGGGATGATCCAAAATGGGTGGGCTGGATGGAAAATCATAGGCATGGATAAGGTCATCAAACTTCTTCCCAAACTAGTAGGTGCTCGCACAAGCTGCTTCTATCCATGATTGGATAGGACCGATATACAAATCAACATGATGAGGCAGATTGACTACACCATCATACTGATCATCAAGGCTTACCGAATGATAACTCATTGTATAAGCCCTAAGCTGCTCCAAATCACAATGAACCTCTATATGTGAAGATGATGGCTGAGACTGATCTTTTGTTAGTTGCATCATATCTGACTCTTCATGATATTGTTTCTCAATGTCTTCACTACTGATACTTTTGTGCGGCTCTGCATGATATGACTTTGAATGATCGTATAAGAGTTTTGAATGCTCCTCTTCCATACTAGGATTTTCCCAGGTCTCCATATCCACGCTTCCCTCTATGGACGTATTGTAGATTGGACTTCCACAAATTTCTGAATAGAAACTCCCCTCGCTAGACATAGCATAGATGGGATTCTCAATAAGATTTTCACAAGTTGGATTATCTATAAAATTCCAATAGTCATCACCGCCATTTATGTCAGATATGAGAGAGTCTTCCTCACTGGTATCACATCCCTCGCTATATTCCTCCTCATTATCATAGTCATCTTCTTCAAAAAAAAGGTCACAAGGTAGTAAACCTTCCAAACTATCATCATTATGTTCATTACATATTTCATCATAAGTTTCACTATATGCTTCTGAAATGGTTTCTTCTTGAGGTAGATCTTGGTATCAATGTGATCATCTTCTTCACTAAAATAATCTTGAGGACACTTCAAATATTCAATGGCATCATGAGGTGGATTCTCAATAATATCTTCAATCAAGGGATTCTTATGAATCTCTTTCTTAGCGTCGAGTTGTGTTCTAGGGATAGTGCCACCATGCTCTAAAAGATGTTTGAATTCCTCTTTATTAAGATTTTTAAAAGGAAACTCAAAACACTCAATGTAATCCACCATGATGAGACGGGGTAGCTCCTGGTTTTCTTCATGATATTCTATTTTAGATAACATATTTGAAAAGGAATTTTTAAGGTTCCTTTCCACTACCACCATGCAACTCCCTTTTCCACACCACTGCTTCAGAAACATCCAGAGGAAGCTTGAAAGGGAGGTAATGTGTTTATTTGGAAGATCCTCAGAAAACCAACATTACACTTTTTCTACCAAGGTACTTGCAAACATCTGCATCATATTCTCCTCATGAACAATATTGAATTCAACCAACAGCCCGATGAAATCTATGACGTGATGGATGGCTGAATCACCGTGGCCATAAAAGATCCGAAAATAATCATATATACCATTATGGTCACAATAAAAGTTGGGGAAACCTGGGATGTTTGAGAAGTCAATGGGATAAAAATGTTTGGCAATCCGAACATTTAACATTTTATCACTCATATTTATCTTAGTATATCTGGAATAACCATGGAATGAATCTCGTACTAAAATGGAAGAGCTGTCAAAAACTTTACTGTTGTATGAGCCAGGGTATTTTTAGGGGCAAAATTTCGCCAATTGGCTATTTTTGGGGTTTTTTTCAAAAAATAAATTTGCTATTTGGCCATTTTTAGTCTCTAATATCGCCTATATTTACATAAAATATGTTTTTTTACCATAATATTCGCCAAAATTTACACATTTCAGTGTTAATTGTATGTTTCATATTTAATATTGGCCTACCTATCTATAAACATGTTTTTTTCAATCCAAAATAATCGCCTAGAATACTATACTTAAGTATAATATTAGAATCCTTAAAAAATACCCTGGTATGAGCTCGTCTACACACAATCAATCTCAACAAATTTATGAGATACAAGGGTTTTATCCCTTCAATGGAGTAGCCATGTGAGAAATAAAATATACATTTAAGAACTCTCACAAAAATACTAAGTAGCCAGGGTACTCGGGTGCTAGGATAGGTACGGGGACGGGGACGCCATTTTTTGAAATACGGTACTTGGGTACGTTGAGGTACTGTAGACACACACACACACACACACACATATATATATATATATATATATATATATTAAAATTAAGTTTTCATTGTTCAACAAGTAACACACATTTGACATTGGTACTATCTTTTTTGCTATCTTTTGGTCCTTTCAACCTTTGTTTAATTTCCCCTCACTGTCTGCCTTTCCCGTCGCTGCTGATCTGCTGGACTCCCTTCTTTTGACACCTCTAACAGCTATATAGTGATTGTGATACACCCCTCACAAAGTCAAAATGAACTGAGTTGAATATTCCTGAAATGGACAGTGGACAATTGGAAATAAGCATTCACAATTTTAATTTTTAAACCATTTCAGAATGAGTGGGTTAGTATAATTTGTAAATTTTGATATATTATAATTTTAATTTATAAATTTCAAAACTTATATTACAGAATCAATGGCAAAGTTATAACTATAAGTCTTAAGACCGTCACATTTAAAGTTCTAAAATTATATTTAATAATTTAGTTATAAGTTGATAACTGATATTTAATAATTTAAATTGAATAAACTATAATTTATAGTATTCATTGTTCATTGGTTCAATTATTCACTGTGCAATATCTTGAAGTTGAAACTGTGCAATTAATCATTATTCGTTGTGTAATATTTAAAATGAAAATGTCAAATGAAAACAATTATAATTGGTTCTTAAATCGTAATCCACATGCTAAACTGAAACTTGGGCTTACTGTTTAAAATTTGAAAGTTAGTTTGAGTACCTATAATGCCAAAAACAAATCTTTGGTGACTTATGACTCCCTAGCTATAATTCCATCAACCCGATTCAGATTTACAAATCAGTAAATTACCACTGTTCCTGAGTTAACGATTCTGCCTCCACGATTGTCTTACAGCGGCCTCATAAGTCACAAATTGAAATAATTTAATAAACATTGGTAAATGGATAGCGGCCTGCAATCTTAATTGTGGCAAATGGTTAGTGGCCTGCAAACGTGACAGCGTGCTCCAAGCTTGACAGTCCAGACGTAGATGGAAAATGCTCCAAACTTTTGACAACAGAGAAAAAACAAAATGAAACTTGGTTGCGTTGAGCTCTTAGTGAGCCATACGCTTCATTTTAGGGTTGTGGGAGTGGTCCCACCATACCTAGCTCATATTCACTTCAAAAAGAAAACAATTGTTTTTTCAAGTCCGCAGGGTCAAATGCAACCCTGGAAGTACCCGTGGAGTACCAAAAATCGTGGAACTTGGGCTTTTATGAAGTACCAGTACCGTGGTCCATTAACCAAGTACCCGGTACTTGGGTGAAGTACCTGGTACTTCCAGGGTACTCCTAGAGGTACTCGTTCCCATACCCGGTACTGGTACACGTGCTTGACCCCCCGGTATGGGTACCATGGCTACTTAGTAAAAATATTTTTTGCCTTTTTTTGTAAAAAATAATAAACTGAAAAAAAAAGCCAGTGGAATCGCCAGATGAAAATTACAAATCTAATATAAAGATTCATAAAAAAAACAAAAGTTGTACTTCGGGAATAAAAAGATTTATCCCCGGCAATAGCGCCAGAAAATGTTGTCGCCTTTCACACACCTGGGGGGAGGACGTGGCAGAAATATTCAAGCCACTCGGTGTGTCTTGGGGCCAAGTCTCGAGTCAAGGTTGTCACCTTATGCTTGACTCCTTCGTTAAGGACAACTCCTAACGAAGCCAAGGAGGGTAGACCCTATTAGTTGCTAAGGATGTTAAGGCTTAGTGTGATGATGATTTAGTTGTTTTAGGAGTTTTGATTAAAAATGAGCAATTGAATAAGATATTGCAACAAAAATATTTAAAACACAACATAATATAGATTAACACATAATATGTAAAGCACACAGAAACAGATGATTGTATAATGTAAAACCAGTGCCAAATGGAGTCCAAAAATAAAAGAGTGATGTTGTATTGCCGAAAGAAATTGTGTTGCAAGTGCTCTTGGTCAATTTTAGATTAACATGGAGATGAGTGAATTAACTTAAGGGGGAGGGAACTCCAAATATACCCGCAGGTACGAGGAGTATGTCCAAAACCCTTATCCGATGCGGCTCCTTGCAAGGAATATGTGGGCTGGTTGGAGTCTCTGAGACGTGTTCAACACTACACCAACAAGGGTGTATCCTAACGCTGTCTCGAGGTCACTACTCTATTGTTCTTGCTTCCTTTGTGGATTTTGCCACCGCAATGGATCAAATTGAAGCATTGGATTTTCTCCTAGGGAGGTTAATTGAAATGTGAGAACTAATTAAGCTATTCACCCACATTGCTTTTGATGCAACCAACTGTTCGGTCGAACTGCAGCGGTGCAGAGCATACACAATGGAACCTAAGCATATTTTAAGGATTTTATGACTTGTTCTGTTTGTTAAAAAGGAAAATTTGACATCCAAGAGTCTCTTTCAATTCAAGTGAACCTCAATCGGGAAAGAAATGAGGGGTAAATTTTTGTGTAAAGTGAAATAAATTGAAAAAAAAACAAGAATGAAGGACAGGTTATCTAATTAGATCTACCATGCATCTCTTTCCCCTTTCAGGTCAATCGGGAAGTCGTGGGGTAAATATTAGTATTACTTTGAATATGGAATGATATATTAGATTTGCAACATATAACAAAGTATACTATCCTGCATAAAGAACTAAACTAAAGCAAAAAGCAAGAAAAATTAAAAAGGTAAAAAATGCTCACCATCCACCATTTGCAACACTTTCACAAGAGGCTCATTGAACAATACAATCTCTTCTGCCTTTTTCCAAAATGTCTTTTCAAACATTTTGTCAGCTACCTCTTTCCCTTCAGCCCTTTTACTCCACTGAGATTCACTCCACTCATCACAAGAAAATATTTTGCTCAGGTTGGCTTTTTGATCAACAATGGATTGCAACGAAAGAAAGTTTGTTGCAAATCGTGTAATCGCTGATATAACTAGCTCTTTACCCCCAGCGTTCTTCCTCATTAGGCTCAAAACCCATGAGTGGTTGTAGATGTACCTGGTTATTGATTTTGCATGCTCCACACACTTCTTCACCCACTCAATTTTGCCGATATCCTTAAGCATGAGGTCCAAACAATGTGTTGCACATGGTGTCCACCAAATGGTGGGGTGTTTTTCCTCTAACATCCTTCCCTCTGCAACATAGTTAGAGGCATTGTGAGTGATGATCTGTACAATATTCTGTGCCGCCACCTCCTCAATTACTTCATCCAAAAGATGAAATTTTAGTTGTGCGTCCTTCACCTGATCAGAGGCATCCACAAATCCAAGAAACATGGTTCCTTTTGGGCAAGCAATCAAGAAATTGAGAATGGTGTGGGATTTTCCATCACTCCATCCATCAGACATTATTGTGCACCCTGTTTTACTCCAGGATTGTTTGAACTCCTTGAGGTATTCATCTATTCTTTGAACTTCATTTCTTAAAAAGGCCCCTCTGATATCATGAAAACTAGGGCCTTTGAAGCCCGGACCACATGAAGCTATAGCATCTATCATAGGCTGATAATAGGAAGAATTAGATGCATTAAAAGGTATGTCTGTATCATACCACCATCTAGCAATGCACTCCCAAGTAGCCTCCTTCTCCATCTTCTTCCATTTAGCATCAATGGTGGGCTGAGCACCAGGCGTAGTGCGGGGAACAAAGAAAGAGTCAAGCCCTCTACCGGTGCCCCTACATGGCCTGTTGAAATTGGATGCTCTAGGTCCCACTCTCCTGTAATAGGAAAACTGGAAGATTCTTCAAAACTACGCATTTTATTTTGAGGGGTATCATGATCATCACCATCATAGTCACTATCAAACTCAGCTTGCATGGAACTTCTCCCTATGTCTTTTTGAATCTTCTTTTCCTTGGCTTTTTCTTCTTGGAAGGCTTCAATACTACTTGGCATCTCTGCTCTCAAATCATCAGAGACTTTTGGACATGGCTTAACATTGCCCCATGCATGTGCTAAGTGTTGTTTTATTCTATGGATACCCCCCCCCCCCAACAATTTTCTTCCACAATAATTGCATATTTTTTTCCCATTTTCATCCAATTGGCAATGATTCCATGTTGCATCCCTCCTATCTTTTGGAGCCATGGAAAAGTTCAAACAAAAATATGAAAATAAAACCCTAGTTTTTATTAATTAGTAAGAAGAAAAACTTATAAAAGAAGAGGAGAAGAAGGAAGAGTGTTGATAATGAACATACCTTCACACTCCTCCCAAAGTTTGAGAAGAAATGGCAGCCAAAGAATAGCGCTATAGCAGCCCAAAGAACAACTTGATAGCAGCCACAAAATCTTAAAAAAATGCCTGAAGAAGATCCAAAATACCACTGCAACTCTGCTCCAAAATGGTGGCCCAAGAATTCTCCAAAAGCGCCCTGCAAACAAGTCTCTAACTCTGCCCAAGAACTTCACCAAAAACACCCAACGAACTCAGCTCAATAACCCTCCAAAACTACCCAAGAAACTTTGCTCTCAAAAACTCCAAAGAGATGGAATGAATAGTGTGAAGATAATAGAGAGCGAGGGGGTCTTTAAATAACATCACAATGGGATTGGGGAGGGTTTAGGAGCTTAGGTTTTATTTATTTTTTTTAAATTTGAAATCTGTGGGCCCATGTGCGGCTGCAGTACGGAGCTGTACAGAACGGCGGATCTGTACGGAACCGGTCAAAACCGGTCGGTTTGGTGGTTTTGGGCCGGTTCTGTACAAAACCGGTCGGTTTCTGGGCGGTCTGATTCATTTCAGTGGTCCAAAGGGTTTAGGCCCTGAACCGGACCAGATGGTTTTGCCTGAATCGAACCAAACGGTTTTGCCTGAACCAGACCGGTTCCAATAACACTGGTTTAACCCTCAAAACCTTTTAACATTTGTTAATTCTAAGCCAACATGCATAGCTTAGTTTACATAAGTCAAGTGAGAATGCATGAAGTGAGGTACATACATAGGAAATAAAGGCGGTCTTTGTGAAATAACCATCCTAGTAACATGAATGTGTTGGTATGTTATTATTTTTCAAGAGTTAAGCATTTTTTATGTTTCTCACATGTGTGCCTAAGGAAGTGTTGTCATTGGTCATCCATCCTTGTGCCTTAATATTACAATCCCTTTTATTTTCATTTTTTTCTTTGATATTTCATTTAGCTCTTTCATTGGCTTAGTCCATTTTTCTTTAAAGATGGCTTAGACAACCTGGGACTGTAAAACTTGAGCATATAGATCTAGGCACCTAAACAAGAGAGATATACTGTGAAAATGAGATCAACAATCAACTAATCATGTAACAAAGGAGATATCATAGATCATTACACCAAAAAACTAGAACAGAAAAGAAGAAAGAATGATGTATTTCATTAACTTGAATGAATAGAAGTGAACAATATAAATAGCAAGGCAATTCGAATTAGGTCAAGAGGCTATTTGAATTTCTCATGCAGTTTTTGGAGGCTAGTCAGGATTAACTAGAGTCAGAACCTTAGTTAACCATGCACACTCACCTAGATTGAGTTGCACTGACCCAAGACTCTCCAATCACTAGTTTTGACCAAATGATGTACAAGCAACTAGTTGTATATGCATGCAAATCCCTAAAATCACTCAATTGGGGCACTTAGGGTTTGTTAGGGCTAGTTGCATCAAGAGAAGCGAGGTGCTCTCCAACCCAGTATGGGGGAGATCCTGTCATGTTATGCTAGCCGACATAAATAAAAAATGAAAAATATAAATTACATATCGACGTAAATAAAATATTAAAAAATAAAAAATGAAAAATATAATTTACATATCGACGTAAATAAAATATTAAAAAATAAAAAATGAAAAATATAAATTACATATCGACTTAAATAAAATAAAAAAATTAAACTAGCATAGATCCATTTTAAACCTAGATCTATCAAGTACCGAGAGAGATCCAAATGGTAAAAAAATGTACACCTGAAGAAATTGGATTCCTCTCGGTGCTTGATAGATCCGGGTTTAAAATGGATCTATGCTAGTTAGGGTCAGCTAGGACCTAGATTAGTGGAGCACATCTAGTCCTCAACTAGTTACAAACTCAGTCACTCCTAAAACCAAAGAATAGTCCCTCAAATCAAGGAATGCACCCCCAAATCAAGGAATGCACTTCCAAATCCAGGAATCCAACTCAGGGTTGACTTAGGTGGTCAATTTGAATGGGGTTTGGCCCATTAGAGTCATCCGTTCAAGGTCTAGGTAGCTAGGTAGAGAGTTATTTTCTCTAACCCCTCCCATCCCTTGATTATCACAGATTTTGGATGTTGGTTGGATTGTTGGTGCTTTTGGTTGTACAAGAAATACATTGTTTCTACTAAATGCTATGTCAAGTAAGTTTCCAAATAAAAAGTTTGTAACTTGGAATGAGTATGCTATTGATCCATTTAGAGCTATGGGGCAAGCCTATTTGATGGCTCTGATTCTTTTTGGGGCACTTGCTTGCCTATCCTAGTTAGAGGTAAATTGTATCTCAGTTCATGGTATTCTGATAATGCATATATAACGCCCCTCTTGTTTCCTTTTTCCAATATGCTCCTTGTCAGTGGAGATCTTGATAGTTTCTTTAGTGAATGTTGTCTCCTCTGAATTGACTTTCAATCCCATTGGTCTGAGTAGACCTTTCACAAGCGCTGGACCAAAGATTCATTATGTTGGAGTCGAGTCTTGACTTTTGTTGGAGCCCACGAAAGGAGAGCTTGCTGCGCAAAGGAGAGGATACATGCAGAGGAGAGACAAGACAAGCTTAGGTTGTCTTAGACTTACAAGGTTTGTGCTTTTAAGTTAATGGCATGGCACTATCTAGCTTGGAGGGGCTGGTATCTATTATTAGACTGTTTCTTCTAGAATATTGCCTTATTCTTTTATGACTCTAGATCTTGTCATTTGATTTTTCTTGGCATAGTTTGTGTTTATTCTTGATCCTTTGTGCAAGTTGTTCCAATGTTGTTGCACAGACCGTATTCTTTCTCCTTCATGAATGATAGAAAACCTGCTTTGTTGATGTTTGTGCAGACATTTCTATGCATGTGCATATTTCTAATTTTGAAAAACCAAAAGTTCCATCAACTATTGTCAAGTTTATACTTAAGGTTCACATGTAGTTCCCACTTTATATCAATGATTTATGAACTGTGAAGCAATGTGCATGTTAATTGTACTTGTTACTTATTGAAATTGAATACTAGTCAAAAACAAATTGATTTAATTTATTATTATTATATATAGTACCTCTGACATACCCAAGTCCCCCTGTTTCAAAAAGTGGCGTCCCCGTCCCCATCCCCGTACCCAAGTTTCCTGGCAACTTAGATAAAAAATTAAAATTGAAAGTTCAGCACCCTGTGAACAACTTGTATAGCAAAATGCACTTACAGATAAAAAAGTGAAAGTTAAACAATGATGATTTAGATTGAAGATAGCACCCAGGGACATATCCCTCCATACATTTGAAAATCTGGTCGCTAATGCTAATTTACCATTTTCAATATGGATTTAAGATATTGGTTGCAGGATGGAAATGAACACTCTTGGCATTGATGTAGATCGGTGCTCATCTATGGATACATGAATTGTAAAACAAACTTCAGAGGCCAAACAGCCCAGCCCTTTTTTATTCCATGGATACAGACTAATGAACCAATACCTGTATCATTTACAATCAATTTTTTTTGTCTATAAAATATTATTACACATGAAACAAACAATGACTAAAAAACATTATGAAAATTCTTTTACACTGGTATCATTTCTCCTCTGGTCCACGAGAGTTCTGAAACTGAGTATCCATCATAAAAAACCATGATGAATAATCTTACGGGCAAATAGTATTCCCCCTCTTGTCCATGAAACTTATAATAGGGAGCATCCATAAAAAAGCTACATACATGTAGTTTTTGGCTCAAGGAAGCATACAATAAGTAATTGACTTAGTTAAAGCTAGCAAATTAGAGAGAATACTTGCTACTCTACTGTTAAATCTTTAAGAGAAGCATAGAGTCAACCATTGGCACTATTCATGCACAAGAAATTATTATCATAAAACTTATTAATCATCATACAACATTTTTTAAAATAGAAGTCAGGAAAATTTAATGAAACTGATTTTCTTGTGCCAACCTGCAATTACCCGATCCTCCCAAGTCCACATTTTATGGCTGAATCGTTCCCTCAACTCTTATGGCTGAATCGACAATTTGCACTTTTCTGGCATTTTTTTGCTGAAATCGTGATTTTGATTGTTCAAATTACAATTTTGATTGCAGAAGTGGATTCAGCAACTTCAATTACCCATTGGGCTCTTTAATTATGCAATTCCAACAACCTAAAACTACAGTTTCAACAAATTTCACCGGATTTTGGCTGGAAAAATTGCCGGATAATAGGTACAAATCATCAATCTTTTAGCCTACTCCAAAATTATGGCAGGGTTTATACTAATCAACTGCACGAGGGTGAAGTAAGCACCTCAAATGCCATTTTTCCTTTCTTGTTATGACTAGGCGTAAGAGCAGTGGTTGACTCATCATATTGCAATGCGCTGCTTTTACCTTCTTTATAATTGGACACCTCGTGCACCAACCTGCAATTGTAGCCTCAAATCAAGAGAAATCCTAACCATGCCAACTATCACCTCTGGCATATAAAAAACAATGAGCTGCAGAAGTATAATACTCTGTTAAAACCTAAGGTTGAATACCTGCATTTCCTAATGCGACAGTTGTTACGCGCCCAACAAGCTCACAAAGAGATGTATATGCTGTTACACACTGGGATGGTGACATGCACACTAACTACGGGACGGTGAAGATCATCATGAATGTACAGTTGAGATAGCCTTGACTGTTGTCTGCTTAGTCAATCTCGTGTTAAAATTCTTATCAGAGTAAAATTCTTGAGCTTGCTATGTGCTTTTGTTTACTTTAGAAATGAGTTCGTCCTTTTTCTCCCTATATAATTCTGTCGTTTCCATCAATAGCCTTCAGATGGGATTGACACAATACGCTCGAGCTGTTTATATTCCACAAGTCTTTATTGAGAAGTAGTGCAAACATTTCTGATTTCTTTGTCTGTTGTGTAGGTACTGAAGGAAGGTAATTTGCTTGGAAAAGGCAACCTCAGCAGTGGTACTAGCTGGGCATTAGATTTGGACGGTCAAACAGTGTGGTGTCCTATCATCGTAGAGAACTTGAATCAACCTCGACAAATGCTTGTAGAGGTCGGCTAACTGTATTACAGCATAACTGCCTACTTTCAGTGATTTTGGGATATTGTTTAATTTTGATGTTCAAGTTTCATTGTAAGATCTTTTGATATATTCCAGATGTTATGTGAGGAACGGGGACTCTTTCTTGAAATAGCAGACATCATTCAACGTTTGGGACTTACAATCTTAAAGGGCGTAATGGAAGCTCATAACGTGAAGATCTGGGCACATTTTGTGGTTGAGGTAACGTCTTAGTCAAAGATTGATCGATCGTAAATAACTTCTTGGACTCTGTCAAGAAAGCTTTGTTCTCAAACTTGTATTTGGTGGGCTTATTTGAGTTTACTTTTTTAGATTATTTACTATATTTTGTTAAGTAGACCTATCATCTCTGACTAGTTGAGAAAGAATGACAAAACAAACTGTTTAGAACCATATCAAAGACATTAACCTACTGAACTATTTATTATCATATCAAAGATGTCTTGATGGTACCTGATACTCCAACAAGTTGGTATTTGGTGCTCTGATTTAAGGTCACAAAAGTGAAAGATATGTCTTTAACAAATATCAACGAGTGTGTTTTAAACTTTTAACAGTTTCCTGGACGCTTTTCAGCAATGTAAATGGGTGCCCATCTTTTGAAAGTAGGTAGCAATATGTCTTTACTTGCTTCTCACATTGCTGATATTTTGTCTAAATACAGGCAAATAGGGATGTACATAGGATGGAGATTTTATGGTCACTCACACACCTGTTGCAGCAACACAGTGCGGCTGAAACTCATCAGCCTGGTCCAGTTGAGCCCCACGGCATTGATAGTGGTCCTCAAGCATTGATTTCATTCCAGAAAACCCATCATTTACCTGAAGGATGGCAGTAATCATTCTTTTCTGTACAGAGACATGGATGTTTCCTTTTGTGGGCTTAGAATTATCTAGCACCAGTTTGTATTTTTATGCTTTCACTTAGCTGTAGCCTGTAGGGTAGTGTAATTTAAGTTGTACTATATGCCATTGAATTTTGTTTAGGGCATGTAAGCATGTACAAGTTAGATGGTACTTACTGTTCTCATGAGTTTCTCAAAAAATATGATGCACAGGTATCCTTATTGCAGGTTGTTGTGTACCTAAACCATTCTCCAGCGGGGAAATTTTCAAAGGATTTGCATTTGCTTTTCTTTTGAACTTTCTCCTGTAATGGTTAGGAAGTAAGTCAAGTTTTATCTGTTTGCTGTATTATAAAGAACTTCCTTTGATATCTACAAAATCCCACTTTATAGAATATGTAATGGCCATCTAAATATTTTTTGCAAATAATAACTGATTTTGCCTATTTTGAAACAAATAGAGAAGGAATGGTATGTTGCATAATCTGCTGTATGTTTTAACAAACCCTTTTGTTTGGGAGGAAACAACTATTCTCAAGTTATATTGGTTCATATTGAAAATGTAACAAGTTGACTCTTCTTAGGTCTAGTTCCAATCATATAGAAGGTAGGGAAAATTTATGTTTATTTCTTTTGAAGATGATATTTATTTATTGCTTGGCATTACTTGTAATTACAGGAAAAGTAATAAAAGGTAGGAAAATTTTATGGTATGAGCTGAGAATTCCCAGGAAGACATTGTTAATTGAAATTGGAGTATACTCTGCGATGTAGAAACTATAGTCAATGTTTCGAGCCCTCCACTGAGGCTCGTCGTCAGGACAATTATCTTTGTCCTGATGATGAACCTCAATTGAGGGCTCAAAACATTGACTATGTTTTCGACATCTCAGAGTATACTCCAATTTCAATTAACAGGGAAATTTTATGTTTCTTGAACTTTTGAAGATGATAATTATTTATTGCATGTCCACTGTCACTATTAATTACAAGTAATGGTACCTAGCCTGGTTTCAACCATCTTCCTCCAACATATGTAGTCTAAAAGGATGGAACCTGTAGGCTGCAACATGTGTTTTGCTCTTGAACCAGTTTGCATTTGACCATATGGTCATATAATTTTGTTTGTCATTTGCAATTTTTCATGTGCTTGTTTAAAGCTTGCATTTGTATTGAATTAAATTTGAGTTATAATCTCTTCAACCAAATCTCGTGAATCTCTATATAGCCTCTCAAGAAACTTTTGATTGGCTATATGGTGCAAAATTTAGTTGTACTTGTCAGTGAGTTAATGGTGCACATGAGTTCAAGATCGAATTAGCGAGCACAATAGTTGTAACGGTTATGTATAAGAGCTACTGTGCCTGGTATAAGAGCTATTTTGACTGAGATTGTTGTCTTGGTGAAGAGGGAGTTGGATATTTTAGTTGTGTTGTACTTGGTAGTGGTATTTGACCTAGTATAGGTTGATTGGTTGCGAAACCCTAGCTTGCTTGGAAAAAGGACTTGAGCTCTAAAAGGGTTGTTCTACTTTGTTTGTTGTTGATTTTTCTTTGAGGTGTACTTGGATTTTGCAAGATGTAATACTCAGTATTAGAGTGTGACAGGTTGGATGGTGCTTCCAATTTTATCCCATATAAGTTTAGGTTGTAGATGCCTTTGGAGGACGTTAAGATTTGGGAGGATGTTGAGAAATATATAGTTGCACCTTCTAATCCAGCAAATTTTGTTTCCCATGTCAAGAAGGAGGTTAAGGAAAAGAGAACTATTATTGATTTGGTGAAGAATCACTTCATACCTCACATTGTAGACAAGTCACAAAGTAAGAAGATATTTGAAGCTTTGACTTGTTTATTTCAAATTTCTTGTGTCTCTAGACAAATGCCTTTGCAAATCAAGCATTCATCCATCCACACGAGCAAGACAGATACAATGGTGAGCTATTTGTCCAAGATCACAAAGTTGAGAGATGAATTGACTACCATAGAGACAATGGTGAAGATAAGGATGTGGTGTCCATTGCTTTGAATGGACCTGTTCCTTCTTGGAGCCACTTTTCCAGGTGTTTGTGCTCATGAGTAGTTGCCAAACCTTATGAAGCTTGGGGATGGCCTTTGTAGGAAGAAATCGCATTGGAGTCTTATTTAGTCCAGCGAGAGGTAGTAGAAGAAACCCTTGTTGGGAGGATGAATTAGAGAAGAAAGAAATGATACAAGACAGATACAAAGGAAGATTCAAATATAGGAAAGAAGGATTTGAGAAAGGAAAAAAGTTTTAGGTGTCACCAATGGGGACATTTTGAAAACCGATGTTTGAAAAAGAAGGGAAAGGCCAAGCAGAAACAAGTTGCAACTAGTACTGTAACTAGAGTGGATGAGGAATCATCTTAGCTTGAGACTAATTTCTCCATAGTTTGTTGTTTGTCTCATAATATTGTATCTAGTGTTGGATGGCATGTGAACAATGGAGCATAAAAAAATATGGCTTATGACATGACACTATTTGCAAGGTTCAGAAGCAAGACTATTGAGGTAGAAGTGTGGAGCTGGGTGATGATGCCACTTGTCCTACAAGAGGATTGGACCCCATTTCTTTCCAAATGGCATCATGTGATGTTCTAAAATTGAATGATGTTCTATTTATTCCTAGTTTGAAGAAAAATCTTCTTTCGGTTTCTTGTATCTATAAGATTTTGGAGCACAAGCTCTAGTTCTAAACAATTTAGCAATCCAATTTGCAAGCAATTAGTGACAAAATCATGTCATTAATTATCAAAACATGAAAGAGATGTAATGAGATATTTCAATAACAAATTAAACTATTGTATTCCATCAAGTATACAAAGAATGAATGAATAGTTACATATAGGAAATTTGAATAGCTCTTAGAGGTAATTCAAATTTGTTCTTCTAGTGCATGCCATCTTAGCTAGGCTTAATTAGATCCTAAATGCCCTTTGTTAGCCATGCAAACCCTCTAAGGTGAGTTAACTACCTTGTAACCAACCTAAGTGGACCTAAGTGGACTAAGACACTTAAATGCAAGGAACCACTAATGAAAATCCCATGCATGTGTGGATTAACCCTAGAAAGACTCAACATATGCGCTAGTAGCTCAGAATAGCCATGAGAAGAAGTTGAGTCCCTGAATAGTGGAGTAAACTCCCATGATTTACTCTAGAACTCTAACTACAATGGAGACTTCCTAAATTGAGGGAAAGGAGCCCCAAATCAAGGAATGCACCATCAACAACTATAAAATAGATGGTTAGGATCCCAATGATGACCTATAAATGGTAGATGACCTATATATTGCATTTTAGTCCGTTAGAAATTTGGAAGGAAGCTCTAGGATGGCTCAAACTGTCAATTTGAGTGCAATTTGGACCAATGGAATCATGAGACCAAAACCTTAGTACCTGGGTGAGAGAGTGATGCTATGGAGAGGGTTATTATGCTCCAATACCCCCCCCATAAGCCAAACTAGGTGAAATAAATGCAAAAGAAAATTGGGTTTGACAATTTGCAACCATGTTAGGTACCCAATGTACAAAAGGATTCTCTAAAACTAAGAAAAAAGGGAAGACCTCATGGGGAAAACCCCTCCTAAAAGAGAATGTGAATGAGAAGGCTAAGGAGTTTGCTCATAAGATGTATTCAATCCCAAGGAAACTCGCAATTGGGTGAAATACTTCTCGAAGAAGGGATTTGTGAAGATGTATGCATACTGCTTGGAGGAAGGACATATTACAAATCAATGATCTAGTCATGAATCAACCCTCTAATATAGTGCATGTGTATATGGGTTCTCTTTAAATCTGAATGGTACTCTAGTTGTCACAAAAGATGTCAATAGGATTTTGAAGTTATAACCCAAAGTTAATGAGAAAGTGTTGAAACCAAATGGCTTGAGTTGTTGCATTCATTGCACCTCTATGCTATGGTTATGTTGTCAATAAAGAAATGGATGTTTGCTTCTTGCTTGACCAACAAATAGGCCTTGAGCCTAAATTGAAAACATGCCAAAAGGTGGACTTGTGATCAGCACCATCACCAACCCAATGAGAATCTGTGTATCCAACTAGATCTAGTGAACATCTTGTTACATAATGTATACCATAATGATGAGGGCCATTCACATATCAAAGAATCCTTTGGCAGCTTTACAATGTAGCTCATGTGGCTCCTGCATGTATCTGAAATCTGCCCCAATAGAAAATGAGATGTCCAGTCTACTATGAATGAGATAAAGAAGACTCCCAATTAACTGTCGATACTAGGTACTTTCCACCAAAGGTGTAGTAATTCCATCTTCGAGATTTACTCATGAAAGAAATGGTGATGTGGTTGATTTGCAACCAGTCATTTGAAGTCTAATGAGATCTTGTTCATACTTTTACTATGTCAATGTGACTCCCAAATCTGATTTAGTAATTGTAGAAAGAATTGTATCCATCCTAAATCAATTGTAGAAATGCTGCCATGCAAAGCAGATTTAAACCATGCAATGGATTAGGTAGAGCTCCCTATGGTGAGGAGATCATCCACATAGAGTACAATCAACAAAATTGAGTCACCTTCTCAAAGCATGTAGGCAGTCGGATCTAAATGACATCTTGAGAATCCTTGGGACAACGAAAAAGAATTCATCTTTGCATACCAAGCTTGAGGATCTTTTTTAAGGCTATACAAATATTTATGTAGTTTGCAAACAGGTGGTTTGTCTTGGATGTACCCCTTTGGTTTCTCCATGTAGATCTTTTCTGCAAGACCCCTATGAAGAAATGCACTCGTCACATCCATATGATGAATCTCCCATTGTTAAGTTGTTGCAATGGCGAACACAAGTCGGACTGAATCCATCTTGGAAACTAGTATAAAAGTTTCATTATAGTCAATACCATGTACCTGTGAGAATGCTTTGGCCACTAGTATTTCCACTGATGAGTCCATTGGTTTCCATATTGGCCCTATAGACCCACTTACATTAGACCAACTTTCTCCCTTTAGGAAGAGGTATTGTTGTCAATGAGGGATCAATACTCCTCATCCATAGTTGCTTTCTAATGTGGATAGCCTAAAGCTTATGCATGTGATTGAGGATTAGTAGTAGACACCAGATAGAAATGTGTAGGCAATAATGGCTCTATAGTTGTAAGTGTATGTGGGGCAACATGAAACTCTGAGAGGGTCCTCCGTGCATTAGAAAGATATCCAATCAGTTTTATTGTGGCTTAAGAGTTTGTTGTGCCCAATGAGGTTGAATTGTTGAATCTGCAATACTCTTATTCATTTCCCTTGTGTTCTTCATGTGAATTTGAAGCATCATTCGAACCTGGAATTTCTATTGATATTGTGAAGGAATCATTGAAAACATCATTAAGAATAAGTAGTGGTGCATCGGAAGGAGTAGATGCATGCATGGGGACTTCTTCAAACTTCACACTTCTTTCAATGAAAATATTTTCAATTATAGGATTTAGTAATCTATACCCCTTTACACATTTTGATAGCCTATAAAGATGCACTCTTCACTTTGTGGATCCAAGAACCTCCTTTTCTTGGAAGAAATGTGAACCCATGCACTAGATCCAAACACCCTAAAGTGCTTTATTGTTGGTTTTTTAATGTAGTTAAAATAATTGATAGCCTTCGCCCATAACTTTGGAGCAAGTGACTTGGACTATAACATGCATGTTGCCATCTCTTTCAAGGTTTTTTCTTCCTTTCTACAACTCCATTTTGTTGTGGAGTATAAGGAATTGTATGTTGCAACTCAAGACCAATTGTTGCACATAGATGTTGTACTTTTTTATTGACATCCTTCCCCCCATTGTCTACAGTATCTTGATCCCCTTCCCTAATTGATTCTTTGCAAGGGATTTGAAATCTTGGAGGCATTTGAATACATCAATTTTTTGTTTGAGGAAGTACACCCATGTGTATATCAACCAATCATCAATAAAGGCCAATACATACTTGGCCCTACGTATTGACGGGTGGGGGAATGGGCTCGTTAGGTCATTGTGGACTAGTTCAGGAATGGAAGAGGCTCTACATGTCTTCCCTTTCTCAAATATTTCTTTGAGATTTTTACCGAGTGCGCTACCTGGAAATACTCCATTGGAACATGTGATGTCAAGCAACCCTATCACCATACCTTGCTTGCTTAATTGTTGCAAGTATCGATAGTTGAGGTGACCAAACCTCTCATGCCATGACCTACTAACATCATTAGAGTGAATTAGAAGTACAAATGAAGAATATTTGGGGACAAAATTAGAGAAAACATACAACTTTGATTTGTGGTTTGCTTTAGCAACCTTTGACCCATCAGCCATGTCTGAGATGACTACTGAATCTTTGGTGAACTCCACTCACTTTCCTGATCCTAAGTGATTAATTTGATACATGGAAAGGAGATTTTTGGACAAAGGTACACAAAGCACATCTTGAAACAATCTATTTTTTTGTAGAATGACTCTTTTTTCACATACCTTTATTGGAGTGTTGTCTCCGATGAGGATATCTTGATTGGTGCATGGCTCAATCGAAGAGAACATGTCCTTGGATGAGGCCATGTGATTGGAAACTCTGGAGTCAAGGATCCATGAAGTTGATAATGAAGCAGAAATTGTCATAAGTGCATGTTCTCTTTTCACCTCCTTTGTTATGCTTCTTCTCTTTAGCTTCTTCATTGAACTTCTTGTATCGAAAATCCTCTTCTATGTAGTCTCTTCTTGCAATAAGAACGTAATCATTGCTCCTTCTTGGTCTTTCTATCCTTGGAGTATGTCTTATCATGTGCAAACCTAGGATTTGGTTATGTTATCAACCAAGGTGTAGATACCCACTAAAAGTATCCTATCTGGGATGGTAAAGGTGGGGTATCTAACCGGTGACACCGCAAGGGCCTAGTCCACTACGAATGAAAGGTAGTTGTCACACTGAATGTGCTCTTGCCACTTTAGATCAATCCGAAGAATGATCAAGGGGAAGACCCTACTAGCCTATGAGGGATAGGGCACCTACTCAAGACACTTTGAAGGCTAGACAAATGATGTGCAAAGTCGACAATGAGTAAGTAGATCTAGATCTAGAAGATGAATGTGGTAAGTGAAATTAAGAACAAGTAGAGGAGGCTTAAGATATTGAAAATTACCCAACTAAGAAATCTACCACAATAAATTTAATAATGTAGATTTAGATAGATCTAACCTAAAGGAAGAAAACCCTAATAGATCCACCTATGGTTTATGCAATAATGGACAAAGTGGACCCAATAGAGTAGATCGGGAGATGAAATGGCTAGATCTAGAGGCTTGAATATTGGATCTATGAATTTGAAGTGGGTTCAAGCATACCCAACAGATAGACCTGAAGATTTGACCACCCACCCAAGGAGGGTGTCCCACCTAGAGTAGACGAGTGCTAGATCCCAGGAAAAATGGAGTCAGATTTCAACGAAACTTGAGATCTAGGGTTTAATTAATTATCTCTAAGTGGGTTTTGATGGTCGTCATCAAATAAGCACCCGATCTATCATATCTACAAAACCAGGGTTTGAAAGAAGAGAGTTTAATCGTGACAATTAGATTAAGCGCCATAAAAATAAAATAAATGCAAATGTACCTAGAAATACTTGCTACTAACCTTGTATGATTATGATCTTGCCTCTCCGATCAATTACGAGCGTTTTCTATGCCTCTCCAAGTGAAGTCGCTATCCCTCCAAGATGCTAAGCGCTCCCTCCTCCTACAAAAGAGATATACAATGTAAGAATCTATTTGCAAAAAAGAGAAATGAAATGGCGAAGAAAATGAATCAAGGAACATCAATATGGCCACAAGACACAATAAAGATACTCCCTAAATCAATGGCGATTTGGGAGAATGTTATGGAGCTCAGTCACAATAGCACCCCCAACCAAGTTGCTTCCTTCACCAAGAGGACAAAACCCTGCAAAAAGTGTTAGAAATGCATAGATCTGCAAGAACGCTAGAGAGAATAAGACTTTCCAGTCTCTATACAAGACATTCGACAAAGCTTCCAAGGGATTTTGCAAAAATATTTTATTATTCCAAGAGCTTAAGAGCCAAAAGGTATTTTTACAATGAGAGAGCGTCTCAATATATAGATCTCTCTGATACACAACCTAGATCCAAAAAGATCAAGGGCCAAGATCAAAATATACAATCACTCTAATCAACATATAAGATTAGTCGGATAGCTAAGACATGGATCCACTCAATAATAAAGGGGGTGCACTAACTAAAAATGCCCAAGGAGGGACGCACCACATGACATAGCACATGGTGGGGGTTAGAAGGTGATAAACATCCTTCTCTAGCATGGTCCCATGGCACAATAACAAGGTATAATCATCAATCATAACATGGAGTGATTAAAATCACTAGGATGTCCCCCTCAAAATACATAAAAAACACCCCCAAAGTGAAGAATGCTAGGACGTGTGGATCCCATGAAGAGTGAAAATGATGCTGGATGATGGTGACCCCAACACTGTGCCTTAGACCAATTCTATGCCATTTCCTTGCCTTAATTGCCCAAATCGATTTCTTTATTAACCATTTTCTATGATCAAAATGTTGCCTCGGGAACATAAAACTGTTCATATCTCACTGATGACTGCAACTGGACATCAACTGACTACAAAAATGGACCCAACACCATAGCAATATGGTAATAATGACTGGCTACACTCTATGTTCCCCTGTTGGTGTCCTAAGAGATCTCACCATCAACTGAAATGCATTTTATTTTGATTTTTTGGGGTGAAACTTCTGCAAACTAATAAAATGAACCATGTCTCATCTGCAAGTTCCTGAAACTAAAAGTAGTTGCATCAATGAACTCAGAATATACAAATCTACAAGGAATGAGTACCCATACACCGTATGTCCATAAAAAATCTACGCCAGAGGCCCCATCCATGTCAAAACAATAATAATAATAAAGTCTGTAAATGTTGATAATCATGAAACCAACACACGCCATCATAATAAACCAACATATGAAGCAAGAATATGTCTAATGGAAACTGATAAACCAAAAATAATCATCATCCACAATCATCGACCAAAACTCCTCCCAGACCTGCTGCTTACTTGGTCAAACTGGGTTGACCAGGTCAAGAATGATAAAATAATGACCCAAATGTTAAATTTTGATACTATGAAGTACAAAAATGGATATGCATGCTCAATTATCTATGTTAACAGTAAGACTCAAGTACAAGTAGCTTTTGTTGGCGATTATAAGCACATTATATATATATCAAGTGCTTTAAACAAGAACCTTTGGTGTATACTCATTTATCGATTTGGTCATTTTGCTAGTCAAGGGTGAAGGTGAATAAAACAAGGTAAGGCCAAGGGAATGACTTGACACCTGAAATTGTAAGTATCTAGGCTGGAGGAAAAAGGGATCCACGCAACACATAAGTTGGACTAGGTGAACACTAGGGAATGGTGGTGTCTCACAGATGGGTGGAATAACGAGAAGGCTCCACTAGACTCTAGACAAACAACCTTTTTTTAAGCAGTTTATTTGCATAACAAAATATACTAGTTAACTTCCAAAGGCAGATGCCCTGGAAATCCTTCTGGGATTCCAGAAAATGGCAAAGACACAACCCTTACAGGCCAGTCTCACCCTATTTCCCTGTGGGGAAAAATGAGTTGTACATTATATAATGAATGAGTTTCATCCTCTAGGCATCAACTTTTTAAAACATTCATTTCATTTAACTTGTCATCTTCCAAGAGCAGGTGCCCTAAATAGCCTTGCAGACCTCAGATAATGACTCGGTATGACCTCCATTGCCAGCTACCATCCATAGGTGCGATGGAGTGACCACCCTCTTGCCCTTTGGGGGAAAACGGCCTCACACCATACAAAGGATGAGTGCTCATCTCTTGGCAACTGGATGACTTTATATTTCATTTGCAATAGTGTCTAAAGAGACTTTTGCTTTGTTGGCTAAACATTCATTTAGAATAAGCATTTAAGTTTTGATGCCTCAGTGTTTAAAGACACTTTTGGTAAGACTACTTGTGTTCAAGACCTAAAGGAAGACCATCTATGTGATAAGAATCACACAAACCAACATCGAGACACAATTTAAACATGGAGGCATATTCCAACATAGAGGTGAAGATGGGGGAAATCCTAGATATCACTAGTCAAGTTACAAGTCAAGGTTAAACAAAAAGAAGGGAAGGCAACAAATGGATGGAGACATTGAAGATGGTGCCAAGGCTAGCAAGTTGTGTCCCCTAAAGGGAAATGACCAAATCCATACTACAATTCGGATATGACCAATGAGTATACAAAAGAATCTCTCAGACATTGCAACTAGATCACTTATACTTTAGATTTCAGTAAGAGTAATAGAGTATCGCCAACATACAACCACTATTAACCAAATCTCACTACTAAAATAGACAACAGAGCAAAAACAAAATCCATATGCACAAATCTATATATCACCTGGGTCATATACCTCCATTCGATCGGAAAAATCTGAAGGGTACTGAAACATTGTTGTTACTACACATCATGGGCACTGTCATAACTCTGCTCTGGATCATGAAAATGGCTAACTCAATCATCAAAATTGTGGTCATGAGGCTTAGTCATGGCATAGAACTAGTAAAACTTAATGCTATAGATCTACTGAATGAGAGTGATCATCAACTGGAATCTCATCATTTGTTGATCTCAAAGTAAAGGAATGGCTCAAAGAAATGTTCAGAACTACACAGGAACAATGGTAGCCCAGCTACTATATATTTGACAGCATGTTCATTTTTTCCTTTGAATGGAGGATTTTGCTTACTTATCTTCTTATTCCCTTAATTAGCTACAAGTGCATGTGCTTTAGAGGACTTTGGAAGGTCCATTTTGTTGAGATTATATTGCTCTTACAGAAGAGAGGCTACAAAGTTTTCTAATGTAGGCGTGGTCCAAGAGGCACCAAGTTCCAATCTTGTAGAATGAAAGGAGGAAACAAAAACACTATAGTCTAGTCCCAATTTTGAAATTGTCTTTTTGGTATCTTGCACATGTTGAGCTAAAGTAGTATATACCTGAATTTGGTGAAGATCTCTTGCATTGAATCAAAGTTACTAGAAATCAGATTGAGTAGCTCAATCTCCAATTGGCGTCCCCTCATCTCATCTTGCTTTCCGAAGAGACTAGACAATTTGGTCCATATACCATTTGGAGATTTTTCTGCTTCAATGTGATATAGGAGATATGGAGATACTGAGAAACATGGTAAACCGAAGGCTTCATCCATTATGTTTGGGAACTTTGATTTCTCTACAACTACGATAGGCTCTACTTTCGTTCCCATAATGATCCTATACAATCCCTTTATTTGCAAGAGCATCTCCATTATTGATTTTCACTCAATAATTGACAAGAGTAAGGATTTGTGTAATGCCCCCACACTGTGTTCCATTATATGTTACACATGATTAGGATATATGTAAATTTAGAAAGTTAAGTTTAAAATGTATGTTAATAGTATGTATGTATATATGAATATGTTAAAATATGGATAGACATTAATATATGGTGTGGTGATTCACTGATCATAAATACAACTAAGTAGGTGATTGTTGTTAAGTTAATAATTTGGATAAAGTATTTGTTATCACTCAAAGTGTAGCTACCACCAAAGTTCTCCTATTAGGGACAGTAGAGGTAGGGTAGCTAACCAAGTGACACCGCAAGGGCCTCGTCCACTATTGTAGAAGGGTAGGTGTCACATCAGACGGGCTCTTGTCACTTTGGATCAAGCTAGGAAAAATATCAAGGGAAGGACCCTAACTAGCCTTTGAGGGCTAGCGAGACAACTCAAGACACTCTACGAGTGCGAAGATAGATGCAAGAGTTAAGTCTTGGAAGGAGAGATCTAGATCTAGGAAATGGATGTGATGTGTAGAAATTAAGAACAAGTTGAGGCAGCTTAGGCACAAGAGAAATACTCAACCCAAGAGAAAAAGTACCATAATGAGTTTAGGTGACTAGGTCTAGATAGATCTAGTTCCAAGGGAAAATACCCAAATGAGATCCACCTAGGGTTCAGGAAAATAATTGGTATGTGGACCTAAATTAGGAAGTTAGGGGATGAAATGACACTAGAAGATTTGCTTGATGATGGATTTGACAGTTAGATGGGGTTCAAGCAATACCCAAATGACAGATCTGGGAAGCTGACTAAAAATCCAAGAAGGGTGAATTGCCCAATAGTGATTAGTGCTAGATCCATGGGTAAATGGAGTATGTTTTGGTTCAAACTTCAGATCTAGGGTTTAATAATTCTTTTTGGTTTTGATTTTTATCGCCAAAAGATCGCCTAGTCTATCATATCTACAAAATGAGGGTTTTAACTTAGGGTTTTAATTGAAGAATGGATAAAAATATGGAGATCAATACTTACCTTGTATATCATACCTAAAAATACTTGCAGTCGCCTTGCACATCGATGATCCTTCCACTTAGTTACAATCTCAAGCGAGATCCAATAGCTTCGAAGTGAAAATGTGTTGCTCCAAGGAGGAAGTGCGCCCTCTTCACCTGCAAAATCAAACTACCTAAGTCAGATTTGATCCACAACTAAAAGAGAAACTATGCAAGTCATCTAAAAGAGAAAGATTCAATGCAAAAATAACAATTGATCACTCCCTGAAAGATGAAACGATCCACTGGAGAAATGATGCAAGATGCCTTCATAATCTCCCTCCAAGCAAATCGCTACCCTGCAACATATCAATTTGGCCTCCCTAAGAAAGATATCGATAGCATGAAAGATCCACTGAAATGTATAAGAAAGAGGCATAACAATCATGTGCAAAAAATTCACAAAGCTTTCAAGAGATCTATAAAGAAATTCTTTGTATTCCAATATTCTCAAAGCCAAAAGTCCTTTACAAATGAGAGAGCATCTCAATATATGGATCTCTCCAATACAAAATCCCTAGATCCAAAGGTATAGACGGCTAGGATCAAAAGATACAACATAAAAAACAATGGCTAATATGAGCCAGATAACACATACATGTATCACTCATCATAAGAGGGCCGCACTCCCTCAAAGACGCGTAAGGGGGGTGTAATGACATAACAAGTGACTATGAATCATAACATAGCACACGGTGGGGATTATGAGGTAAAAACGTATCCTTCTCTAGTCACACCCCAAGGCACGACATCATAATATATCAAAGTATAACATAAAGTCACTAAATCATGGCCCCTCAATGACATAATAAAACTCCCAAAATGATGAGAACTAGGACGTGTGGACCCATAAAAGGTGAAAACCATGTCGGAAGGTGTAGAATATATCAGCATCATGCCTGAACAAGTTTCACGCCAATTCCTTGCCCCACTAGACCAAATTGATTTCCTTTGCTAGCCAACTCTTTGTTTTTATATGCCTAAAACATCGTCCTGGAAGATAAAAATGTATGTAACTCGCTCTTGACCATACCTGGGGAAAATCTGAGCTCAAATATAAATCTAGGAACATAGTAATATGGTAAAAACAAGTGATCGCACCACTATGTCTTCTGATAGTGCCTGGGAGAATAAAATGTGTCAAAAAGTAATAAAATATCATTTTTACATGGCATCCAGCAGCTGGAAGATGAACTGGCGTTAAAGTGAAACACTTGTGCCGAAACTAAAAATTGAGTGTACCAATGGACTCAGAATATCCAAGTAAACTAGAGATGAATACTCATACACCATATTTCCATCAAGAGATACATCAAAAGGTCTATCCAAGCTCAGACAATAAATAAATAAGGCATGTAAATGCTGGTAACCATAATAATAATGCAAGCCATCACAAGAAACCACCATTTGTAGCATGAAGTCATCTAATGAACACTGATAGTCCATAAATAAACAATATAACACATTATCGGCCAAACTCATCCCAGAACCTATGGTTGACTTGGTCAAACTGAGTTGACCAGGTAAAAAATACCAAAATAATGACCCAACTGGAAATCTCTAATACTGGAAGGTACAAAAGGATAAGCATGCTTCCTTATCTATGTTAGCAGCAAGACTAAAGTACAAGTGACTTTTAACAGGCGATCATAAATGATAGGTCCAAATCAAGGTAATCAGTTTCTCTAGACAAGAGCCTCAAGTGTATACTCATTTATGCACTTAACCATTTTGCTAATCACGGGTGAGAGTGGAAAAACAAGGTTAGGATGGGGGAATAACTTGACTCTCAACACTGTGAACATCTCGACTGAAGGACAAAGGGGATCGACACTACACATATGCTAAAATTAGATGAACACTAGGGAATGGTGGTGTTTCACATATGGGTGGAATAATGAGAATGTTTCAACTAGACTCTAGACAAGTAACCTATTTGAATTTACTTTTAGTCAAATTTGCACTTTAGATTTAACATTTAAACTTTAACTTTAACATTTGAATAAACTTTCACTAGCCATCCTCCAAGAACAGGTGCTTTGAATAGCCTTATGGGCCTCAGATAATTACTCGGTATGACCTCCATTTTCCACCACTGTCCATAGGTGTTATGGAGTGACCACCCTGTTTCCCTATATGGGAAAACGACCTTGCATCATACAA
Source organism: Pseudotsuga menziesii (assembly GCA_001517045.1). Lineage (NCBI taxonomy): Eukaryota > Viridiplantae > Streptophyta > Pinopsida > Pinales > Pinaceae > Pseudotsuga > Pseudotsuga menziesii. The sequence continues at coordinate 1,137,392 of LPNX010496631.1, read as the reverse complement.
AAGATGAGTGCACGTCTTTGGAAACTGAGTAGCTACTTGAATATTTTACTTTATTTACAGTAGTGTTTAGAAACACTGTTTTTGTTGACTAGGCATCCATTTTGATATAACATTTAAGCTCTGCTGCATTAGTGTCTAAAGACACTTTTGTGTAGGACTACTTGTTTTCAAGGACTAGAGGAAGACAATCCCTGTGATGAAAATCACATAAACCAACAAAGAGACATAAGATAAACATGGGATTTATTCAACATAGAGGTATAAGCAGGGGAAATCCTCGATATCACTAGTTAAGATACAAGTCAAGGGTATAATCAAATGTGGATGACAACGGATGGGTGATGAAAGTGATAAGGTGGTTCCAAGACTAGTAAGTTGAGTCCCTATAGGGAAATGACCAAGTCCATATTGATAAAGGGCATGACTAATGAGTATACACAAGAACCTCGTGAATCAAACAATTAAATCACCTCTACTCTAGATTCGTTGAGCATGGTTTTCATTGATGACAAGCCATTAATGAAAAAGGAGTGACAAAGGTTGATGACATGGAAAGTAGGACATGGTAGTTTGGGCATTGGATCCTAATCACAGTTGGTGTGTGCTTTGGAGCACCAAGCGATTCAAATGACCCATACTGTGGTCATTTCTTGAAGATGTTATGGCTCGATGGAGTCATGAAGCATACACACTTGGTAGCTTGTTGGTTCTTGTTGCCACTATGATGATCTTGATGCCCTTGTGGTTTGGGTCTTGGCACCCACATTGATGATTCTCTTGCATATGGTAACATGGACCTTGAAGACTTGAAGACTTCTCTCTTGTTGATGAAGACCGTTGAATCCCTTATACTTGCATGGAAATAATGGTTCCCTTGCATATGGAGGTTTAGAACCCATACATATGGTGATGAAGATAACCTTGAAGAATCCCTCACACTTATATCACTTTGAGTATGGAGCACTCTTGCATGATGGTTTGACAACCCTTGAACATGGTATATGAACCTTATGTGGAACCCTTGAAGTATTGTGAAAGTAATAATTGCTTCGATGTCTTCAAGATGAATTCAAGTCAAATTCTGATGTCCTGCACAAATTCAAGAAAATGAGAGTAAAGGACCATGCCCTTTCAAGAAAGACCTACACGGGGTGATAGTCCTCATCAAGATCTTTTCGGTGGTATGTGGAATGCCCTCTAACTCCCTACGACTAAAGAGTTATTGGATTTTAAAGTTGAACGGTATTTTTACCCCATCCAATGGGTTGGCCAACTTATTGAAATAATTTTTTAATCATTTTTTAATGATTATTTAAGGTCGGCCAAGCATTGTTTTAATTCTAATATTCATGTACTTGTATATATATATATATATATACACCACAAATTTATCCATAATAAAGCAAGTTGATATATCTCTTAAATTTGGGTATGAGGATAGGACTGAGGCAGTCGCAGTAGGGAGCAGTCCACTGTGGAAAACGCAGGAGTAGTCTGATATTTTTTCTCTTGACAACCGCAGTCAAGGTGAGACTGAGGCAATAGAAACACTTGTGGAGGATCTAAGTTTGGGCTACAAGAGACACTCAAAAATCTATGTCTTCTAGGGCATCCGAGTTTTACAGTGGTAGCAGTAGGAACAGTGATAGTAGCAGCAAGACCCAGTGCAAAATATGACATCCATCTCTGAAATTTTTGGACTTTCATTGATTTCGTGGAGTAGCAGTCAACTATCTTCCATCTCTGAAATTTTGTGGGATCTCTACCTTGACAACAGTCAAAGCCTTCATCCAAGAAGTAAGTTATGTGTTCATTATATGTTTGAAATAAGATTGAAAAGCAGCCTTGTATAAAGTTTTAAAATAGAAGAATGACTGAAGTCTGATGAAGTCTAATGAAGAATATAGAAGAGCTGTGTAATTGATGAGTCACTGTAAAATAGCTCAAGAACAACTATGTCTAATGTACAGTATTTGACTGTGTAAAGTTGATTTAAATAGCAGAGGCACCTTGAAGGATTATATGATATAAATAACTTAGGCATATGTTTAACTAGAGCAGTCTTGGCATAAGCTTTAAGTGTTGGTATGAACAGTGTATCAACAGGCATTAGATTGCTTGTTATATTGGCAAGAGAAGTGCATCATCTTTGAAGACATGAGCAGCATTGTATTGAGCATACTTTTGATGTCTTGGATGCTTGGGAAGACTTCTTGATGACTTGATATGGTCTGTACATGACAGTGATGTGATTGGGACAATGTTAGTAGTGATTGATTGACTTGGACATGTGACATGACAAAGCAGTAATATGATGACAAGCATAGTATACATTTGATTATTGACATACCTTTGAATACATGAGCAGACGATGATGATCTACAACTGATTGAGTTGATGACAGTGATGACATGTGACATGACAGTTGTTGAATGAGCAACATTTGATTGAGTGGCAAAAGAATGTGAAGACAAGCTGGGTCTTGCACCTCTTCTTAGTTTGAGCTAAGAAAACCAGGTTGGGTCTTGGGATAGGAGTTGATGCTCTTCAGTCAATTGGTGTTCATGTAATCGTGAAGATTGAAGTCTTCATTGTAATTCATATTCAACTATAAATAAAGTTTACTATATTTGTCTTGTGATGTGTCTGTATTGATTGTTGTACTTTGTAGCTTAATGTAATTGATGAACTCTACTTAAGTTTTGAAGTGAAAATTGTTAAGAGTGCTAGCACATTGATTAACCCCCCCCCCCTCTCAGTTTTCCATTGTGTCCTACACTCTAGACCATCGGTGAAAACAAGATAAGATATCTCCAGTGCATGACCACCATAAACCATGTCAAGCTACTAAATAGATAAAAGAGCATAACCATAATCCAAGTGTACAAATCATATACTAGCCAGGTCATATATGCATCTGATCTGAACAACTGAAAGGGCATTGGAACAATGTTGTTGTATATCATGGGCGCTGTCAACATATCTACTCTGGAAAAAAAATAAAGAATGGCTAACTCAGTTATCAAATATAGGTTCATGAGGCTTAGTCATGGCATGTAACTAATTATCTATATGCTCTTGGTCCACTGACTATAGGAGTGATCATCATTTGAATGCTCATCAACTACTGATCTCAATGTAAAGGACTTGTTCAGGAATGTGCTCTGAATTTCTCTGGAATCATGGTAGCCCCAGCTACTATGTATGTGACAATAGTGATTATGAATAATAAATTAAATTTAGTTGAAACATTGAATATTGATAGGATTTACTTTATTATTTTATTCATGTATTTTCTCGAGAATGTGACTTCTCGACTTGAATTAATGAGTTCGGTAAGATATGTGTATTGTCATTTAATTTATTTTACAAGGATCCATGTGGGGGATAGTGGAAAATTTAATGAAGATGGGAATATATGTATGGAGTCAGTGGAGAATGGATAAGAGGAAGGATCCTCGATGGTTAAGGGGGTTGAATTTTCTTTTCAAAGGGTTGGAATAATATTTGGAAAATTGGATCTAAGAAAGGACTTGGAGTGAGAATTTAGGGTGCACTATTTTGTCAGAGAGAGTTTTGGGAACATGGGCCAAAGACTCTCTGATTGATCTGGGTCAGGAGTCAAATAGATTGTTCTCTGTAGATTAGGAGGTTACATCAATTTGGGTACTGTGGAGATTGATGCAAAATCCAAGAGTTTACTAAAGGAAACAGAGGTTACTGTTATCACACAACTTATAACCATCTGAATTAGGTATCCAATCCAAGACAACAAAGAAGCTAAGGTAGCTAAAGGCTGACACTTCAAGGGTCATGCTCCCTGAGTTTGGATCAGTTATCACTCCGAGAAATATTCTTATCGCTTTATACTCTAATAGAGCAAAGGGGGAGACCCCGACTTAACCTTGTGGGAAAGACCTAAGACAGGATACCAAATCTCGATAATAAAATCTACCATAAGATATAGATTAGGAGGTTCCATCAGTTTGGGTACTGTGGAGATGGATGCAAAATCCAAGAGTTGACTAAAGGAAATAGAGGTTACTGTTATCACACAACTTATAACCATCTGAATTAGGTATCCAATCCAAGACGACAAAGAAGCTAAGGTAGCTAAAGGCTGACACTTCAAGGATCATGCTCCCTGAGTTTAGATCAGTTGTCACTCCGAGCAAGATTCTTGTCGCTTTATACTCTAATAGAGCAAAGGGGGAGACCCCGACTTAACCTTGTGGGAAAGACCTAAGATAGGATACCAAATCTCGATAATAAAATCTACCAAAATATATCTTGTGAAACAAAATATAAATCTATAGATGATGTTAAATTAGAGTTCAGTACCTAGGATAAGGAATACCAGGTATAAAGACTTGCACATTGGGATATACCCTAGATAAGACAGGCTATGAAAGGTAGTACAATCAACACCAACAAGATAATTAGCATTTCATGTGAAGAAACGTTTTCAAGTGCAAAGGGAAATTTGAATTATGTAAGAGACCAGTGCTTTAATGAGCAAGATGGAGTCTATGATTTATTGATTTGTTTATCGAGGATAGAGTTTGATTCACAACACATAAATGATGTCAACAACCCCATGGGAAACTAACCTAAACACTAGAGTAAAAGGTTTAGATAATTTAATGATCAACAATGGATCCAAATCCCATACATTCTACTTCCCAAGAGATTAATGGTGACAATTCAAAAAAATACTTGAATAGTATCCGGCCCACCTTCCAATGTGCCATTCAGGCGAGTATAGGAAATTTCCTAAAAAGCCAATATTTATAAAATACAAGTTCATTTTATAACCTGTGATGAGTCATTTCTTGTACCCCCTTAAATAAGAATTGACTAAATGAGAATTTCGAATGAAAGCGTTTATCCTAATGGGTATCAAGTCAACTAGTTGCTTGCTTTCGACAGTGCAGCTAATTCAAAAAGTGGATCAACTCCCAATCAAGTTATGGTCAAAACAACCACTCAAAGTTCGAATTAGAAAGCATTCTTTGATTTTCCCCAAAAGAAAATGGTAGATACTTACCCCACACGCCTTAAATCTTTACTAGAGATTGAGATTTTAGAAAATCAAGTCAAAATGTATAGCAAATCAATACTCTTTGGTGATATACCAAATTCACTTAAAATTAGTAATTTCTTGGGACGCCTTGGGCAAGACCTATCATGACTACCAAGAATGCAATTTGAGATAGAAGTTGTTATCACTATCAATGTGACCTCAAACTGTAACATTTGATTTTCAATAAATATATTTAAGAATTACAACCTATGCCCAAGAGAAATAAATCGAATAAGGCCACATCATAAAATTATTCTGAAATTTTTTTTAAAAATAAATAAATAAAATTACGGCCTAGGTCAATTTGTTAAATTATTGGGATAGACACCAAGGGAGAAATACAATTTCTCACCAAAAGGAAACCAGTTAATTTTAACCCCGAGATTTAGAATGCAAACACGTTTTCTTACCCACGGCCACAATCGACTAACAATGAATTTATTGGTAAATAAAGCATTGATTACCAAATTCATTTTGCTCTAGGAACAAATGGCTTAGGTAAAGTCAATCTTTTGGAGAAAGAACGAGATCGTGTCATGCCAAAATCCTTTTACACCAAAATCGCAAGGGATTGTAACTGATTGCGGCTATGGTGAATATGGATTGCTCAATCAAAACAATTGTCTTTAAACCCCAATACAATCTTGATCTAGACAGAAATATTCAATTTTAAATGATATAAAATTGTGTCGAAAATTAAATATGGATAACCTTGACAATGATGCCCAGGGTTAATATCATCTTCCTCAAACAAACAAAAAACTATCAAACCTAGTAGATAAATCATTTTCATGAAGAAAACAATCCCTGAAACTGATCACTACTACCAAAAGAGTAATGCCTAGGATACAAAAAGTTTAACCAAGAAGAAAATAGATATCATAGATTCGACCATCTCACCCAATAAATTAAATCATTTTCTTAATAAAATCATGAGGGTTTTTAGTAGCGAGACCTAGTGTTATTGAAACGCCCAATAAAGCCAAAACGAAATTTACCTAGAAGAAAGCTTTGGCCCTTATACACAGAAATGCAAACATAAAATTTTGATTTTTTTTATTTGTTTTAAAATTTTGCGACTTATGGAATAGAGAGAGAAAGGGGAATTAAAAGAAATCTACTTGTTCACAAAAATAGCCACAAAGCACAACGCTTTAGTTTTCCAACGAATCCATAGGTGCACCCTTCTTACCACACAAAATAGGGCATGAAATCCACAAAATAATATGCGACAAGAAAATGCGTACTAGCAAAATCAAAGCAAGAGAGCTCCCTAATGCCAAATCGATCCAAACCAACTTAAAGTTATCTCGCTCTTTCCCAGGCTTATCCCCTTTGAACACTCGTCTCTCCTCTCTTGGCCGATGAGTCTTCTAGAAGTCGAACACTCTCTCAAAGCCTTTAGAAAAGACCGTAGCCCTAGTCCGGACGGTTGGCCTGTAGAATTCTACTTGCACTTCTTTGATCTTCTAAGCCCTACTCTTCTTAAAGTTATTGACCATAAAAGAATCTCAGGCTTTGTTCCCCCTTCCTTGAACTCGACTTTCCTGGCTCTTATCCCTGAAAAGGACAAGCCTCAGTCCTTTGTCGATTTTAGACCCTTCTCTTTATGCAACCTTCACTATAAACTCATTGCAAAAATTATAGCTGGGAGACTCAAACCCTTCCTGGACATGGGCATCTCTCAGGAACAATTTGGCTTCCTTAAGGATCGTCAAATTTCTGAGCCTATTGGTATCGTTCAAGAGGTCCTCCATACAATCAAGTCTAAGAACCTTTGTGCCTTTGTTCTAAAGCTTGACCTTTCAAAGGCTTTTGATCGGGTGGACTGGACTTATATCAGGCTGATACTGATCCAAATTGGAGTTCCCCTCCTTACTGTTAACTGGATAATGGGATGCCTCTCTACTGTCAATTTTGCGGTCTTGGTCAATGGGACTCCCTCATCTTTCTTCTCAGCTTCTCGAGGTATCCGCCAAGGTTGTCCTTTATCCCCCCTCCTCTTCATCCTTGTCATAGAGGGCCTTAGTCTTCTCATTCGAGATGCCAGGACCAATGGTCTCATTAGAGGCATACATATCTCGCCCTCCCTAGCTCTTTCCCACCTCCTCTTTGTGAATGATGTGATCTTGATGGGCTCTGGTACTCTCCTTGATTGGTCGGATTTTGAAGTTATCCTTGAAAGATTCTGCAAAGCTTCGGGAATGAAGATCAATGTTGATAAGTCTTGTTTTCTCTTTTGCAATCTTGATGCTGCCTGTCATAATGCCTTCGCTGGTACTTTTCCCTACAGAATGAAACCACTCCATTCAGGGTTCAACTACTTGGGTTTTTACCTGAAACCTCTTGGGTATCGAGTCAATGACTGGCTCTGAATCCTTCAAAAACTGGAAAAGAGGATCAGCCACTGGACTTTTCAGTACCTTTCCCTTGAGGGTAGACTGGTTCTCGTTCAATCAGTCTTATCTAGCATTCCTGTATATTGGATGGGTCTTGCTCCAATCCCAACCACCATCTTACAGAAGCTCAGAAGCATTATGTTCAACTTTCTCTGGGGTTCCTCAATTAATAATAGAAAGTACCACTTGGCAAGCTGGAGGGACCTCTCTTGGCCCAAGGCATTTGGGGGCTGGGGTATTAAAAACCTCCTCTGGTTCAACATTTCACTGCGCCTCAAAAATCTGTGGAGAACTCTTCATTCTGATGGTCTGTGGTTTCAAGTCCTTCATACTAAATATTTAAAGTGCTCCTCGGTGGTTGATTGGCTCATAAACAAACGTTTCAGCTCGCGTTGTGCCTCTATCATTTGGAGAGGTTTTGTTCAGATCCTCCCATGGATGGGCACCCATTTGGCATGGCAGGTGGGGGATGGTACTAATACTCTCATTGGAATAGATCCGATTGTTGGTATTCAGTCCTCACTCAGTCTCCCAGAGGATCTGAGAACATATTTGGAAGATTTGAACATCTGCTATCTTTCTCAAGCTCGGAATACTCTTCTTCCTGCGAAGAGCTATTGGTTATCTGCTGAAGACTTAGATCTTGGGGGCTCTTACTTTTCTTTGTGGAATAAATATATAGAAGAACTCTCGGGAGCTGGCATCCGCCTTTCTGACAGTCCTGATAATTTAGTATGGTCCTATAAGAAATTCTATGGTGCTATTACTGCCAAGGCCGCATATGACAGCATGGTTTGTTCTCACATACCACCGGCTGCAAACCTTGCAGACTCCTTTCTTTGGAACAAATCTCTTCCCAACAAAATCTCTTGTTTCATCTGGCTCTCCCTTCGAAACAGGATCCTCACCTGGGAGAATCTACAGAAAAGAGGTGTTCATGGTCCTGGGATCTGCGCTCTTTGCTGCTCAAACGAGGAGACTGTAGAGTACTTATTTATCAACTGCAGTGTTTGGAGAACGGTCGGTGTTCATGTAGGTGATCTCCTTAATCTCCCTGCATTTTCTCCTTCTGTTTCGCTTGGAGAAATGATTAGTGGTTGGATTGATAACCTGCCCTGGAACTCGCACTTTCATTTGCTTCCTTTCCACATGATGTGGATTTTTTGGAAGGTACACAATCGGGCCATCTTCGAAGGAGAAAGAAGGAATATTTATAGTTTGATTCAGAAGATTATTTCAACTGTCCAAGCTCTTCCTTTGCGGACTGTCACTAAGAAACTGCGAAGAAGAAATCCGGGGAGGGCCCCGTGCATGATTTATCCCTGTGGTTTTATGGATGGTGCCTCAAGTGGTATGATTGCTGGTGTGGGTTACTGCATTTATCTAGCTGAGTCACATTACTTGGAGTTCTCACTGGGGGTTGGATATGGCACTAACACCAAAGCGGAATTGCTCAGTTTATGGGATCTTCTTCTCACCTCGCAAATGATGGGGATCCCTCTTGCCCATGTTTTTGGTGATTCCCTAGTAATCATCAATTGGGCTCGAGGATCGACTACGCTCTCCCCACCGGCTCTCCTACATTGGTGTAGGGAGACAAAAAAGCTCATGGTCAACTTTCAGGACTTGTCTTTCTCCCACATCTACCGAGAGCACAATCGGTTGGTTGACCGTCTCTCAAAATTTGCACTCTCTTACCTACAGGGTAAAGGAAGTTTTAAGGAATTTTTCGAGAACCATTTGGTTACTCAGGTTACTTTTCAGCTCTTCTGAGATTGATTAAGGGATTACTTTCCCCCTTATATCTGGTTTGATTGATAGAGTGACCTCTTTTAGATTGATGTTCAGCTCCTGTTGGCGCTCGGTAGATGTGGACGTACGAACATGTCTCTCTTTATGATGAGACAATTTTCTGATGGGATCTCACTTTTTTTTTTTATGTTATGCCTTTCCCCCCGGCGATTGCTCATTGGGTTGATGTGTATGATGTAACCCGCTTATTGGGAGAATGTAATGATGGCCTTTGATTCTTAATAAGAATAACAAGGCTGGCTTTTTTCTTTCTGAAAAAAAAAATCGATCCAAAGAGAGGGAAGGTTGTGAGCCAAATCTCTATCTCCAAATCAACTTCATTCCTGCATACAAAATCCACCACAAAATATACCAAATCGTGTACTAATCAATGGCTAATGTAGACTCAATAAATCATAACACTATCAATATCAAGCATCCATTAATGGAATCACAAATGGTAAAGGAAAAATCAAATTCTCTTCTATTAACAATACAGAGCCAAAAATTCCCTTTATAATGGTGGAGTTCTCTCTCTTAAATAGATCGAGAGTGATGTCCATTTTTTAACCAACTTCATCCGACAGTTGAGATTAAAAGATCATCAATGATGGAGATTTTACTTTTACATAATGCATGGATCAATAATGATGAGGGTGGGAAATTACCTTATAATTCTCTAATGTAAAGTACAAAGTGATATTACATGATAAAATATTAAAAGAGGTCAACTAGGGGCCATAACTTAGCCACCTAGGGACATAATACATCACTTTTACATGGTACAAGGTACAAATGATGATAAACCATGATAGTTAACATTTTACCAAGATACAAACATACACTATGATCCACAGAGCCATAATATGTTAAATAAGTTGTCCCGCACCATTCCTTAGCCAAACATTTTCCATGTTGATTTCCATAGAGTAGCCATGGTCACTTTCAATGAATAATTAATACATGAAGATATTTATGCTTGTAACTTGATTTCAGTTTCCCAAATTCACAAACTGAGCCATGCATACAAGGAGCCAATGATGCTCTCTTACCCATATAATTAGCCCACCAAAACATAAAGAGCATGACAAATGGTGACAAATCAATAATACCAATAAAGTAACTTGCAGTAGATTAGAATACATGATCTTTCACGAATCCCTTTATACATGCTCACTTACAAACTTAACCAAAAGTTGTTATGATGGGTGAGGTGAACAAAACAAGGCTAGCCTCAAGGGGATTGACTTGTTAGACTCTATTATGTAATCTCTTAGAGAAACATGAGGATAAGGGACACCACGGTGACATATGCATGATAGATGACACTAGGGGGTGGTGGTGTCTCACAAATTGATAGAGTAGTTGGACTTACTTTCAGTAGAAGTTTAACAAGTGTATTTTTCAAAATTTAAATAATTTAGCTTTAGAAGCATTTCTCATTTCATAAGATACTAGCTAGCCTCCAAGGGAAGATTCCCTAGATAGCCTTGCAAGCCCCAGATAATTACTCAACCTAGCTCTGTTTCCAGCGAGCGTCCATAGCCCCGACAGAGTTGCTGCCATGTTTCCCTGTAGGAGAAAACGGCCTTACATCATACAAAGGATGGGTGCTCATCCCTTGGCCACTGACTAGCTTATTCAAATTTATTTCATTTAAGCCTCAGTTTCTATAAACACTACTAATTGCAGTTGGCCTTGTATATTTTAGATGTAGCATTTATGCGCATCGATGCATTTCACTTTAGCAACATTTCAAAGAATACTTGGTATTGGTTGTCAAGCTTTATCTTCTAGATTCATAGATGTTATTGTTCAGTTGTGTTTGTACCCTTTTACTATACACTCATCTCGTCTGGGGGGTGCAGGGGGGCATCGTCCCCTCGCGGGGGTCTAGGGGGTGGGGCATCCCCCCAGTTGGGAGTTCTAAAGGCCAGCGAGCCCCTAGCAAGGGTTCACGGGAAGCATCCCCGAGAAAGGAGGTTCAAGGGCGAAGCCCCGAAAGATTTTTTTAGGATGTTTGTTGGCCAATAGTTTGCGGACCCATGGTATTGGGTGACCTGTATTATTTTCCCATGGTAATGCTCCTATAAAAGGAAAGCATGGTAATACGCATGAGTATTGTACTGTAGCATTGTAAAACAATATTTGTGATTGTGTGAGAGAGACTATGAGAGTGTGAAGAGGAAGTGCAGCAGGGTTGCTGCAGGTTGTGTCCCTTCATTTTGTTGGATGGTATAATAATAAAGGACTGACAATTTCTATGTGGACGTAGCCAATATTGGGTGAACCACGTTATATATTTTCTCTCTTGTAATGTGTTTAATATTTTCATCTTGTTTAATTGTTTAATTGTTATTGCTCTGTGATCCTTATTTTCTAACACTTGGTTCAAGGACTAAAGAAAGGGCCCAATCACTCCAGAGTTGAGACACAAATATACATGGGGTCCATCATGCACAGAGGCCAAAGTGGGGGAGGGCTCATCAATCACAAAATTCCAAGCCATAAGTCAAGGATAAAACCACACATGGATGTAGACTGGATGTACGGAATACAGTGAAAAGTGATGCCATACATAGCAAAGGCAAGGCTAAGTTCGCATAAGGTAAGCAATACTAGTGGGCATGTGAAAAAGTCTTAACACTCAGGATCATGTATTTACTCCCATATTAACAAGTTCATGAAACAACTAATAATATATAATCACCAATGCCATCCACCATGTCAAGTCAAAGCTAATAATATGAGCAAGACAAACCAGAGATAACACCCCAAATACACATGTATATTTGCTCAGCAATACATCTATCTTTGAATATAAGCATGATAACCAACTATGACTACTCAGGGGCAAGGAAGAACATATTAGTTTCCTACTCTGCTAAGTGAACCATAGTTGCACCAAGTCCTCTCAATGGGCCATGCATGACCATGTCATGAAATGGGACACTGCTGGACTGCTCTATGGGATCTACAAATAGTCTACCACCAAAAAAAGAACATGCTCAACTCAATCGAAGGGCTGGCTCGTGCCTCTAACAGACCTGATCTACATCATGGTATCCCTGCTACTATGGATGTGACAACATGTATTTCTTGAATAGGAGAAGAGTTGTTTTTTCTTGTTAATTTGTTTTATGAAAATTTCAAGGTTAGTTATATTTCTTATTGTGGCGTCTCAATCTTAGAAATGTGTTATTTTCCTGCAACAAAAATTATGTCAGTGTTCAATTTCCTTAATACAAGTTTTTTATTATAGATCATATTACAAAGAAACACTTCTTGAAATGATGTAAGTAGGAAGGGAATCCATAGGAGCCCCTACAATTTGTTGGGGAGAGAGCCCCTTTTCAATTGATGTGATTTTGATGGATCCTTTGACCTATAATGTGTTCTTTACCTGATCCCTAAAGCTATGATACCATATAAGATTTTGGAGAAGAAGATCTAAATTCTAAACAAATTAGCAATATAATTTGCAAGAAATCAAATAAGTGACAAAATCGTGTCATTAATTATCAAAACATGAAATAGATGCAATGAGATCTTTCAATAACACATTAAACTCTTGTATTCTATCAATTGTACAAAGAACGAGCAAATAGTTACATTTAGGTATTTTGAATAGGTCTTAGATGCAATTCAAATTGTTCTCCTAATGCCATCCTATCTAGGTTGAACTAGAGGCTAAATGCCCTTTGTTAGCCATGCAAACTCTATGGAATGAGTTAACTACCTCATAACCAACCTAAGTGGATTTAGACACCAAAATGCAAGGAGCAATTGATGATAAACTCGTGCATGTGTAAATTAACTCTAAAAGGACTCAACTAGTGTGCTAGCACNCAATACCTGCAATATATTGGTTCAATTTTTAATAATTTTAAAACCCACAATATGAACTAACGTGATAGGATATTGGTCAACAAGTGAAGCCCCCGTGTGTGCTAGTAGCTCAGAATAGCCATGTGAAGTTGTTAAATCCTTGAATAGTGGAGTAAACTCCCATGATTTACTCCACAACTAACTATAGTGAAGGCATCTTAAATTTAGGGAAAGAATCTTCAAATCAAGGAATGTGCCCTATATTGTCGCCTAATACACACCTCAAGTATCGTGGCAGAAATATTCAAGCCACTGGATGCATCCTTGGGGGTAAGTCACGAGTCGAATTTCTATCATTAAACACCGGATTCCTCCATCTTGGCCAACTCCTAGCAAAGCCAAGGGGGATTGGTCCCTAATAAAAACAAGCTAAGGATAAATGAGCTACAAATGAAATCTAGGAGTTAAAATACTAAAACAAGAGCAACATAAAAAGTCTTATTGTAGCAACATATGATTCATTGGCACATTATGTCATATTTATAAACAAATCAGGTTGTAGATACATGAAGTAAATTATTGGCAAAATTAGACAAGTTCCAAAGTAAATTAAGTAATTTATGCCAAAAGGGAAATGTTTTGCAATGCTCGTGATCGTTTTAGATTTATTAATATGAGTTGATTAAGGTGGTTTTATTCTTGGTCTTCCCACTAAAAGGTTATCCTCAAAACCAGTATAGAGAAACAATGTCGGATGTCCAACAAGGAGAGAACTAACCTCGATGAGTATCCCCTTGACTTCTCGCGAAGTTTAGTATAAGTTCTCACTTCGACAATAACAATTTATATGGATTTCCCTAATTATACTAGTCACTAAGTATCCCTTTTCTGATTGTTAACCAAAGATCAAGCAAGCATGCAATGGTCACAAGAGCATATTGGGGGATGCAAAGGAAAGGTTTGTTACTCTTCAAGTAATAAAGAAACAAAATGGAAATGGAAACTAATATATTCTAAACTAATAAATTGAAATTATTTGGGTTAGTAACTAAAAGCAAAAGCATAAAAAAATTAAAAAAATAAAGCAAACCATGAAAAATGACGCAGATTCCACCAAGCGGAATGGGGACCGAGCATTGGGTAGCCCTCTAATTTTATTATGGATTTACAAATTTGGGAACTTTTATGGTCCTTTATAGATAAAGACCAACAAACTTACAAGTTTTTTTCATAGTTTAATTTATTTGAAGAAAGGTAGAAAGGAAGAGGGGGTCCCGTATGGTCCAAATATTTGAAATTTCGTTAGAGCTTCCTCCTACCTATTCAACAAAAGATAAAAAATAGCCAATAAGTAGGAACTAAAGATGTCAGATTAGTCGAATAAAATCTCCAAACAAATGCTAACCTTTAGTACTAAAAATATCCATTTTGCAACTCTTAACTGATGAAAACGTTTCAAGAACACTTATATCTAACTTATAAGAAATGCAGATTAAGATAAGTAGTCTTTTGATTTAATTTAAGAGTAAACTACTTATATCTAGTATACATAGGGTAACCAACAAAGATTTAGAGTTTAAATGAAAGAAAGAGGAAGAGAAAGCAGCTAAACAATGGGAAATTTTGGGCAATAGAGTTTGTTGGTGGAGAGAAGTACTTGGATCTAACTTATAAGAAATGCATATTAAGATAAGTAGTCTTTTGATTTAAATTAAGAGTAAACTACTTGGATCTAGTATACATAGGGTAACCAAGAAATATTTATAGTTTAAATGAAAGAAAGAGGAAGAGAAAGCAGTTAAATAATGGGAACTTTTGGGCAATGGAGTTTGCTAGTGGAGAGAAGAGGGACTATGTTCTTCTGAAATATCTTGAAGAAATGGAAGAGTCAACCTAGATCAATGACTCCTTTAAATGAGATCGCCTACATAGCTTAGATATACTGCAACCAAAATGTCACATTTGGTAAAACCTGAACCAAAGATCAAAATAGCATGCATATAAACAAATATAACATACAAACCCTAGATCACTATGCATAGATAAATAAGAGAATAAAATAAGTAAGCTAGCTTACTTTGCTCTCTCCTATTGATTGACAATAATCCTTTTGGTTTTAACAATAAAGAAAAGTGGCGTCAAACCGATATAGATTAACTCATAAACACAGCAATGATCATCCACACACTAATGCACCACACCATAGATTGCCTCCAAATCCTTTTATTCCAAAAGATAGTAACAAATTACAACACATATTAACCTGTGGTTTGGTCCTCTAACCATACAAATGATGGAGAGTGAGCTTGGTTAAATATCCCAAGAGGGTGCACTTCATGAGGATGGGTGGATTTCAAGTGGAAAGGGTGATTTGAGTTAAGGAGAGAGAACTAATTGTAAGCGGGAGTTAACTAAAAGAGATGGGCGCCACCTCTCTAGAGGTTGGCCACTCATCCATCCATCTCTTGCCACCTCTGCCAAATAATTGTGCCCCTCTCTATGAGAAATGCGCCCTCCTCTCCTTGATATCTTCAATCAAAAATCAAACATGAGATCCAACTCTTTTTAACTCGCCCTCCTCTGATTAATGGTATGCCACCATTGCAGAATACTGAAATCCAACTAAAACATGTCCCCTACATGTTTCCCTAAATTATGGGATCATAATTTTTCTTGTTTATTTGGTCTTTTTATTCACTTTCTGAGAGAAAATGAAATTAAGTGATTAAAAATCACTTATTTAACTCTCAAAGTGGCTATGTAGGTAAATTGAGTGCTTTGAGTTAGAAAACAAGCACCCCCATGGAAAATTACACATCATAGTACCTCTTTTTATGACTTATTTGAAATTTTACAATTAAAATATCTCATTTTTGTAGGAAAACCTAAGGGGTAGTTAACTCATGTCCATAAGACTCTAAACTAATGACTAGCATGGTAATAAACATAATAAAAAAAAACTAGGCTTTAATAACCCCCTAAGGCCTAACCACCAAGACAATTACTCCAATTTTGGAGGATTGAAAGAAAAACTTAAAAATTATAAGTCATTGAAAAGAAATATATAATTAACAAGGAAAAAACACTCTAGAGTAATGTATTGATGGCCAAGTACTAGGAATGCCAATCCATTTACAGAAAGTCATCATGTTACGTCATTTTATTACATTAATTATTACCCCAACATGCGTGAAAGAAAATGGGGCAAAAAAAGCGTCGATGGACTTTTGAACTCTGAATATTGAACATGTAAATGTTCAATATTTGGTGGCTCAATTGTAATTCCATCCAAGTGCAACTTGGGGGATAACATCTGGATCCTACTCAAGGACGTGTGCTTGATTTTATCTTTAGGAAAGGAAAGCATGCAAGAATTCCAAAATCTGTAATCTACAAAATTTCAATCTTGACAAGCAAACAGGTTAGTAGCACATGTTCTTGTAAATCCATTGGCAGTGAAATATTAGTTGCATTATTTGAAAAGGAAAACATGAAATGAATTAATGTAGATTTTTGTACCTTGGAGGTGTTCCCCTTTTGATGTTGTGCCCAAGTCATTAAACGGGGAAAAGTGACATGACACTGAGCATTAATTTCATGTGTTTTGAAATTAAGTTCACTTTATGAGATATAAATTGACTTTTTATTAATTATTTAATGAGAAGTGGGTGACATTAAATTGTATGGAGAGAAAAAGTGATCTTCTCTCGTCCATTGATTTGACATCTCAAGCTTCAATCTGGCCCTTAGATCTTATGATGGTTCATTTACCCTCATTGAATGAATAAAAAGGCAAAGGGAAAGCAAGAAGCACATTTATTCTTCAATAAGGATTTTGGAGAAGAGAAGGAGAGCGTAGGAGAGAGAAGGAAGTGGGGCATGAATAGCTAGAAATCCATACAGTAGTGAGAGCAACATGAATTTCGAGGAGGTTGGCACAAATATCGAGTGGCAGGGACTGAGCATGAATCCCAAGGTAGCTAACACAAAGTTCAAGGAGAAGAAATCAACAATTAATGAGACTTTAATTAATGTATCATCCATACAGTTTGGAGGGAAACCCATGCAGTTAAACAGATGCACAATTTTCAAGGAAATGAGTACAAAATCAAGGAGAAATTAATTGCAAAATAACAATGTGATTTTCCAAGTAGTTGGCATAAAATCCAAGAAATGAATCTGTACATTAGCACAAAATCGAGGAGAGAGTCTGTACAGTATAGAACGGGAATTTTTGGCACATTTTCCAATACATATTATGGCGTTGCTTTCGAGATATTGTTGTGCATTGTGGTCGAGATAAGTTGTTCATTATTTGCTAATAAGAGACTGTTGTAAATTTATTTTGAAGAAAAATAAAATCTCTCTTTGTCACACAGGTTTTCCTCATTGAGATTTTTCCTGGGGCATTTTCCCAAAAACCACAGTGTTTGAATTTTTCCTGTGTGGAAAAATTTATGTTCTATAGCTAGAATTTATTCCATGTATTTCTTGTCCTAAAATTTGGTTAATGCTAAAGTAAATTCTCACCGGACAAATAAAAATGGGGATGGGAATTAAACTATGAATTTTTCTAAGACTTGAAACCAAGTTGGGGTAAATGAAAATTTTTACATGGTATCAAAGCTGCATATAGAGAAGTGAGCATAATACACATGCTAAAATTTTCATACTTGGGAGGGAGCACTGCTTTTTGTTCACTTGGAAGATTTGGACTTGCATTTTCAGTCAGATGGATACTAGGTTAAGGATAGAGGACAGGTTGGATGGAGTTGCAAATTTTAGGCCTTTGAAGGAGAGGATTGTACTACTACTATGGGAGAATGAGGTGTGGGACATTGTGAATAGTAGTACTATCAATCCCGTGGTGGTACATGCAACTACATATGCAACAATGAAGGAAGACTATGACAAGAAGAACATCAATGCTAATAGAATTATTCTTGATGCAATCAAGGACCATGTGATTCCGCACATGAATGGTAAGGACAATGCTTATAAAATTTGGGATGCCTTAAACAGAATGTACCAGAGTTCTAATGAAAATAGGAAGATCATTTTGAGAGAGAAACTTAAAAGCATCAGAATGTTCGAATTTGAAAATGTTGCATCTTACCTTACTAGGATCACATAGGTGAGGGATGAATTAGGTGTAGCGGGGGAGGTTGTTGTTGGTGATGAAATAGTGTGGATAGACTTGAATGGTGTGACCAAGCCTTGGGTTGTTTTTGTGGAGGTTTTTGTAGCAAGAGAAAATATGCCTTCCTGGGATCATCTTTGGGATGAATTCATTCAGGAGGAGACACAAAGAGGATTTGTGTAGGGTAGTTCATATCATAGTAAGGAAGATGAGGAGAATTTGGATTTGACAGCTAAAGAGAAGAAGAAAAAGTTCAAGAATGGCCCCAAGGGTGGGGCTAAGAAACAGGATGAGTAGAAGAAAGATTTGAGCAAAGTGAAATGCTTTTATTTCCAGAAGTTTAGGCATAGTGTCTGAATAAGAAGAAGAAGAAGTAGCAGACAACAGCTTTTGTGGAGGTTAATGAGTATGCAACGAATTTTGAAAAGGAGTTTTCCCTATTTGTTGGTCATTCATTGAGAGCACCTATTACCAGCATAGAGGGAGATTTTGAGAGAGATTATTCCTTATTTGTTGGTCATTCATTGAGTACATCTACCACCAGCACATAGTACATTGATAGTGGGGATTCTATCATTATGAAAGGTGTTCATGATATTTTCATAGATTTCACTAAGACTATCTTAAATCTTGAGGTGGTGCTTGGAGATGACATTGTTGTCAAGGAAGTTAAGGGAGAGACCGTTACATTTTAGAAGGAGTCTAGGGAGACAATAACAATGAGGGATGTCTTGTATGTCCCTCTGGGTTGAAGAAGAACTTGATATCAGTTTCCACTATAGAGGATAGGGGATTTGGAGTGTAATTCTGAGATGGGAATGTACACATTCATCCCAAGGGATCTAGAGACTCTACATATATTGTGATTAGTGTTAGATGTGGGAAACTACAGAAGATATTATTTCAGTCCCTTCATTCTTTGACACATAGCAGCAACAGTAGTTGTGATCTATGTGATTTATGGAATAGGAGGATGGCCCACTTGCATAATCCAGATCTAAAAATGTTAAGAGACATGGTTACAGGTTTTCCAGAGTTTAGCATGGAGCATAGTGATGTTTATAGCGGTGTGCCCTTTGGAAGTACAACAAGACTATTTTTACAAGCAGTGATAGCAGATCGACAGGAATACTTGATTTTATTCACTCTAATTTATGTGGTCTTATGTCTTCTATTTCATTGATTGGTTTTGAGTATTGTGTCACATTCATTGATGACTTCTCTAGGAATACCTATATTTACTTTCTAAAGAGAAAGAAGTCATAAGTAGTCTTGCATAGGTTCCAATAGTTCAAGGTTTTGTGGAGAACCAAACAGGGAGGACGATCCTAGTGTTGCGGTCAGATAATGTGGGTGAGTATACCTCCAATGCATTCAATGAGTTTTGTGCACAAGAAGGGATCAGGAGAGAGTTGACAGTTCCATATACCCTAAAGTAGAATGGTGTTGTAAAGAGAAATAACGGGAACATTGTGGGAGCAACGAGAGTGATGCTTCATGATCAAAGTTTTCCTTTATTTCTTTGGGTTGAGGCTTGTTGTACAGTTGTATACATTCAGTACTGGAGTCCACACCATTCCTCGAGGATACTTTTTCGAGGAAAAATCCTAAGGTTTCCCATTTTCAGATATTTTTTTGTTTTACTTACTCTCATGTCCCTTCAGAGAAGAGGACAAAGTTGGAGACCACAACAAAAAAGGGCATTTTTATGGGGTATGAAGAGACTTCGAAGGCCTTTTGCATATATATTATTTCATAAATGAGAGTTTTTGTGAGGAGCGAGGTGATATTTAAGAAGGAGTGGACCTTTTGGAAGTCTTGTGAGTCAGAGCAAGGGGAGAAGTAGGATTCCACACCTCAGATGAGCAGTTCACAGAGTCCAACTTCACAGGGTGTAGGGTCACAGGCATCAAGGGTGAATGCTCCACAGGTTTCAGATGCTTTAGGTTCGAGGACATAGTCTACAGGTTCACTGAGTACAAGTACAGGTTCTCAGGTTACCAGTTCACCAGTTCCTGATTGACATGGTTCACCAACTACTAGTTCACAAATTTATGGTCCATTGGCCACAAGGTCACAAACCACTAGGTCTACTTATTTAGGACATTTAAAGAATGTGGATGAGCAGGAGAAGTCCCCACCACATGAACCTAATTTAGGGAAGAGGGAGCCAAAATGACGTCAAGACACCTTGATGGAAGCTCAAGAGTCAACGGGGAATCCCAAGAGATAGGTCTAGGAGAGGAGAGTTCTAAAGAGATTTCGCAAACACATGGCTATGGTGACTAGTCTTCATGAGTCATATCCTACCACTTTTGAGGAGGAAATGCAGCATCAGGCATGGATAGATTCCATGATAAAAGAGTACCATTCCATCATGATGAATGATGTGTGGGAGGTGGTTCTAAGACCATAGGGGGATTCAATTGTGACTTCTCACTAGATCTACAATATCAAGCATGCTGGGGATGGCAACACCGAGAAGTACAAAGATCGATTTGTGGTGCAGAGGTTCTCATAGATAGTGGGAGTTGATTATGATGAGACCGTTGCATCGATTGGTCGATACTCTTAGGTCATAGCAGTGATCTCCATTGCAGCAAATATGTGTTGGTAGATCCACCAGATGGATGTAAAGATAGAATGGGCTTATTTAGGAGGAGGTGTATGTTAAGCAGTTGTAAGGATTTGAGATACATGGGAGAGATTCTCATGTCTATAGGTTGAATAAATCGTTGTATGGTCTAAGGCAAGCTCCCAAAGCATGTTACTCGAGGATAGATTATTACTTGTTGCAGATGAGATTTCAGAAGAGTGAAGTAGATCCAAACCTATACTACGTTGTGTTGGGTGATCATCTACTTATTCTTTTGCTCTATGATGATGATTTGTTCATTATAGGTTTAGACTCATTGCAGAGTGTAAGAAAGAACTTTCTTTAGAATATGAGATGAAAGATATTGGGTTGATGCATTATTTTCTAGGATTAGAGGTTTGGCAGGACCCTAGTCATATTTTCTTGGGGAAAGGAAAGTATCTGGTTGACATCTTGATGAGATTTCAGATGGAGGGTTGTGGTCCTATGTCTACACCGATGATCACCAACTAGAAGAAGCTTAATGCTTCAAAGAGTGAGTTGGTGGATCCTATTTTGTATCATAAACTAATTGGCTTGTCGATATATCTGGTCAACACCAAGCTAGATTTTTGTTTACCAATGAACACTCTTAATTAGTACATGGTTGAGCCAAGGAGAGTGCATTGGCTAGCTGCAAAACATGTTCTTGGGTACTTGTGTGGTACACTAGATTATGGTTTGCACTACAAGAGAGGGGATAGATTCAATTTGGTTGTATACACAAACTTAGATTGGGCAGGATGTCTGATAGACAGGAAGAGAACTTATGGGTGTTGTTTCAGGTTGGGCTTGGTATCAATGTTGTGGTTCAGTCGAAAGCAAAAGTTAGCTATACTGAGTTCTACTAAGGAAGAGTACATGGAATCCAGTCATGCTAGTTGTGAGGCCTTTTGGCTTCGTAAGTTATTGGTGGGATTGTTTGGTCAGGAGCTAACGCCTGTGGTGATTTACTATGACAATATGAGTTGCATCAAACTCACTGAGTGTCACATGCCCCAATTTTTGCAAAAACAATATTATCTTATTTGATTTTATTTGAGGACAATATGTTAAATTTTATGCTAAGTTGTAATTGGTGACTCAGCAGAGTCAAGTATATTTAATGTAATCCTGAATATTTTAATTATAAATAAATAAAGGTGGAGACAACAACTTAAGAGAGCTATTAAAAGAGTGTTTACTGGTCAAATTGGTGGATGAGACTGGGTGGAGAGCAAACAGACATGTGGCAGCATCCTCAAACCACTTCCAATTGTTGCAGGTGGCAATCTCCCTACATTTGGGGTCATGATTCCCCAAGAAAGTGGAATCAAAGCAGGTGGCTCAATTAATGACAACTGACCCAAAAGACCTAGGCAATCTTTATAAAAATATCCATTGAAGGAGCTGAGGTTGCTCATTCTAGAGAAGTGATCATTCAGGTGAATGTACTTCAGATAAATTCAATGGAAGGGAATTGTGGAAAGAGTTTGAGGGGTTAACTGCTAAGTGATCTAGTGCAACTTTTTAGCTGAGGGATCTTACTGCTGAGTGCAGAGTGTTACTGAGTCATTGGACTAGTCTATTGTTTGCATGCTCCACCAGTTCTCAGCCAAGAAGACCAGGAACAAGCTCGGGGGTCCTGAGGAAACGTTGTTTGAGCGCTCTCCAGGATTTGGTAGGGAGGAACGGCCTCCTAACGCTGTTGTTGTCTATCCTAATTAGGTTCTACACTATTTTGTTTTTACTGTGTTAGATAGTTAAATATGAATATGACTGTTAAATGAATGTTAAATACTCAGTTGTAAAATGATAGAGTTAGTAATATTTAGATTATTGAAGAAATGAATCTGAATAGATGGAAAATAATTCTAATCTGTGTTTTTCCACACCTAGAAAGACCAGGACGTACTCTAGCACAGACAGAGTATTTAAAGTAGATGAAGAAAATGATAAGAGCTTGAATTGAATAGATGTGGTTCTGTAATTCATAATGGCAGAGTATTTTAGTTCAGTATGTAGGTTTTTATTAAAAAGAACAAAAAACCGGTTATCTATGTTATTGTTTTACAAGTTTATTTATGTAAATTTACTGGAAAAGAAATAGCAGTAATATAGTACAAGTAGAAGAATTATTATGTTAAGAGAATACTCTAGTAAATAAGATGTTGTGTTTTTATACAGTAGATTATTCTTTTATTCAAGTCAAGACATGTTGGAGGATAAACTGTGTTATGTTATTTACATATTCCTTTATGTTTATTTAGTAACTATTTGCAAATGTGGTAGAAGAATCACAGTCAAACTATTTTGTTTACATTCAATTCAGTAAAGAAATAAACTATTAATTATATATTTTATTTACTAATAATATTAAATAAACTAAGACTAAGAGTTACTATTAACTAAGGAGAGTATTATGAAAAGTATTTATTTTATCAAGAAGAAACTTGTTTTAGAATCTATGTTTAACTTTCAAATAACTCCAGTAAATTTCTTTCTATCATTTCAGTAGATAAAAACAATAAGAATATGATAATAACCAGTATGAAAATAAATATATCTATGTAAAGAACTGTTCCATAACAGGTTTATACCTGCAAGAGTAACTATAGGGTCGAAACCCTATATTAAATTTATTGTTTTAAATAAAAACATTTAATCTATAATCCTTTTATTTGGATCTTTATTCATTAAACAATTAAACTATTATAGGCTGGTTACAGTCCTTATTGCCATATATGTACAAATGCAATTAAAAGATATTACAATACACACATGTAATAACATTAACTTAAAACAAGTTAAACAAGTAACAGAACTTAGTTTAAAAGAATTAATTAAACAAGGGTTTCATTCAGGAAAACCCTAGCTCGTAATTCCTGAGCCAACAAGTAAAATAACTTATACTATGATTGAGTGACAGTCTTAAAACATTAACAATAATCTATTATAAAATATATAATAAACAGTAAATTCTTTATACACAGTCAAATAGGGTAAAAACCCTAAGTTACATAGAGTCAGAAAAGGGTAATTACTATAAACCGAGTCGGAGCTCGAAGGAAGTCCTTTTAAAAACCATCCTATTGCATTAACAAGCCATAAGGCTGAAAATTTAAACCAAATACAACACCTAGCTCACGGTCGGGACTACCCATCGACGAAGCGAGGGTTTGTACACAGAATAAAACCAACATTAACTTATAAAAAGAAACTGCGTAGCTAATGGTGGAGATGGTCAAGCCTCTAAGCTCAGGGTTACACCCTCGACAACCCTGTTACAAGCAGGGCAAGAACCCAAACGTTGAAACACAGGGCTTACCGAATTGAAGCCACGACCTTCGAAGACTGCCAACATCATCTTCTTCACGATTTGCAAACTGGAGTTTCGAGTTCCTGGAAGAGGTATACAACACAGAGGGTTATTTACTAAACTCTTAAATATTGTAAACCCTATTGCAAAAAAAATTATGTTGAAAATAACATTAAGATTTACCTTAAATAAGAATGTCGAACAGTTTAGTGGAGTGGCTGTCACCAACAGCAAAGCGTGCACACAGTTTTCCAAACCTTGCGACAATGGAGGAGCACACCCAACAGCAAGCAAAAGCTTAGACTATTACCCCAGTGACAGGCCACGAGAAGTAAGATGAAGATACAGACAGGTCGCAAGCCCAGTGCAGCGATACCAACAAACTCTTGCAGAGAAAAGCCCACAGTCATAAGGATATGGCAACAAGACCGAACACCGGAGGCTACATTAAGTTAAACTAAAGCGTCGGAGCAAGAGAGATTAGGGAGAACGCTCATAGCCGCCATGAGACCTTGCAGAACGGCCCGAAGGCCAGCGTGAACATCGGAGGGAAAATAACAACGCGATTAGGGTTACAAGAATTATATATGACCAATACATGGCCAGGAGGTGACCACGTGCCCCCAAATATTCTAACCATGCAAGGGTCGAGTTCAATAGTTCACCTGCAATCAAATAGTTCCAATTATTTGCATAATGATTTTAACAAAGCGATGCATGAACGATGATATGTGCTTATATATATCCCATCATAAATTATGTGTATGTTTATCAAAATGTTTGTTGCCTGATTTTGGGCGTTGGGTAAAACCATGTTATGTCAACTTTGACCTAATGGTAATAATTTAGTCATTAGTTAACCCTAAAACAATTGTGCTTAGAACCTTCATACTATAAGTAGATTTACATGCTTTTATGCATTGTTGAATATGCATGTTTATAATCCTTTAAAACCAACGATTCGAATGGTATTAAGTATATAGTTAGCTAGCATAGAAAAAGAATATATTCATGAATTCTTTTACATAGTTTAACTTTGGTTTAGACTTGCTTAGGACCCTTCAAACTTTTATAGTTGTTTATGCTTGTAAAACAATGTTGGATATGCTTGGTTTATAAAACAAACTTATCACTCTTAAACTAATCAGCTTTGGGTGGTTTTAATTTATGAAATTGAATATAGTTGAATGGTTTAGCATTAGAAATATCAACATGACTTTTACCAAGTTCGTTGGTGTTTAAAAACTTCCATAGACACCAGGTGCTTCACAATATGACAATGCTGGAAGTTTACCTTATTGTGTATGATAGAGTAGTTAGTTTTGTAAGTATACAAGATTACCTGTACTTCTTATAAGGGATATTTGTGATCTACCATAATAGCTAATGTAGACATGAGTTTAATGTAAGAAAGGCATTATAGTAATAATAAGAATTACAATGGAATAACCTTACTCAAGCCTTTAATCATTGGGGACAACATTGATTGACTTAGGTTTAAGAAGTGAAGATAAACATTACTCCGAGTGAAACGATGCAATTGATTTTACACTAATCAAACTTATAATATCAAGGATTTTTAAGGGCATTAAGTTCCCTACAGAATGTAAATATCGATCAGCTTGGTACTCAAGTAAATAATACGATAATGTATACGATACAATAGTACAATAAGTATAACATCTGCAAGATAAGCATATCAAAGTAGAAGTTACTATGCAACGAAGATTACAAGCCTAGAGTCCACAGTAAGTATCTTTACTGTCGCTAAGTTCGATAAAGATAGGAACTCATTTATTTAAACTTTGCTTACAAGAAAAACTGGAGAAAACATACTACTTTACCTCATGGAAGTTGCTTGGAATTTATCAACTTATCTACTAAGCATTTTAATTGCAAATAGAAACACTTCTTGATACTTTATGAATTTAAAACGTTTACTTGTTCGATCAAACCTGTAAACCTGTAAGAACCAGTAATCTTTCTGCATTAGCATAAATGATAAGTAATCCCAGGATTCAAAGTTAGATTTCACCTACTTGCTATAAAGAAGACTCATCAGTAAACTGAAATAAAACAATACGTTAGTAAACCTTATTTATGTTACGAAAAAGGAAACTACTTAGTTAACGTAATTTGAAAATTTGTAATACTAATCATTGGACTGTTTCTTTTTCTGCTAACCATTAGCTATTAGTAAACCGCAGAATTAGCATTTTATGTTATCTCAAAATTTTATTTTTTTGTGAAAAATGGGGGTTTTGACACTGAGAATTTAGTTTTTCATGACAAGTCAAAGAACATTGAGATCAAATACCATTTCATCTGAGACTATGTCTATAGAGGATTTGTTGAGTTGCAGTACATATCCCTTGATGAGCAGGTTGCAGATCTCCTTAGGAAAACTTTGGGGAGGGGCAAGTTTTCCCTCTTCAGAGACAGGTTGGGAGTGGTGAAGAACACCTTCCTCAATAAGAGGGAGTGTTGATTTTGGTACCTTGGAGGTGATCCCCTAGTGGCTTTATGCCTAATTCATTAAATGGGGAAAAGTGACATGACCGTTAGCATTAGTTTCATATGTTTTGAAGTTAAATTCACTTTATTAGATATAAAGTGACTTTTAATTATTTAAAGAGAGGTGGGTGAAATTAAATTTTATGGAGAGAAAAAGTGGTTTTTTCTCATCCATTGATTTGACTTCTCAAGATTCAATCTAGCCCTTGTATTTTGTGATGGTTCATTTACCCTCTTTGAATGAAAAAAAAGGATGAGGGAAAGCAAGAGGCACATTCGTTCTTCTATGAGCATTTTTTAGAAGAGAAGGAAAGTGCAGGAGAGAGAACGAAGTGGGGCATGAATTCCCAAAAATCTATACAACAGTGAGAGCAGCATGAATTTCGAGGAGGCTGGCACAAATATAAAGTAGCAGGGATTGAGCATGAACCCCAAGCTAGTTGGCACGAAGTTAGAGGAGCATAAATCCGTAGTTAAAGAGACTAAAATTAGTGCAACATCCATATAGTTTGGAGGGAAACCCATATAGTTTAAGAGATGCATGATTTTTAGGAAAGGAGCACAAAATTGAGGAGAAATTAATTGCAGAACAACAACGTGATTTTCCAATTAGT
This sequence comes from Pseudotsuga menziesii, assembly GCA_001517045.1. Taxonomy (NCBI): domain Eukaryota; kingdom Viridiplantae; phylum Streptophyta; class Pinopsida; order Pinales; family Pinaceae; genus Pseudotsuga; species Pseudotsuga menziesii. The sequence continues at coordinate 1,110,090 of LPNX010496631.1, read as the reverse complement.
TGGCATCAAATCCAAAACATCAGTCCATACAGCAGCATGAAAATCAAGGAGTGAGTCCGTACAATTCATAACAGGAATTCTTGCATGTTTTCCAAGGCAGATTCTAGCATTGTTTTTGAGATATTTTTGTGCACTAAGGTTGAGATAAGTTGGTCATTATTTATTGATAAAATACTTCTATAAATTTATTTTGAAGAAAACTAAAATCTCTCTCTTTCATACGTTTTACCCATTGGGATTTTTCTTGGGGAATTTCCCCAAAAATCACTGTCTAGATTTTTCTTGTGTGGAATTTTTTTTGTTTTGTAGATTAATTTATTCCATGTGTTTCTTGTCCTAAATTTTGGTTAATTCTAAAGTATATTTTCAGTAGACAAATGAAAATTGGGATGGGCATTAAAATATGAATTTTTCCAAGACTTGAAACGGGGTTGGGGTAAAGGAAATTTTTACAATTAACACATAATACCATAATTTCTAAGTACTAAAAGAAATAAATAAACAGAAATGTTGAAGTAAATGCTCATTCTAAGGAGCTTATTTATCCTACTCTAAACATGATAGGAAACAAAATTTTATGTAAAATCATAAATCCAATGCAACCACCTTATCATTTTACCAATGTTAATTTTTTCCCTTGTATTTGGTTACCATCCAAAACAAAGAAACATTTATTACCAAATGCAAAACTACATGAGAATTCTGGATAGGAGGGATGGACAGGAGATCATAAGCATGTGTAATGTCGTCAAAACCTTTCTATAACTGGAAAGTCCTCCTACAAGCTTCTTCTATCCAAGACTGGATAGGACTTATAAACACATCTGTATGATGAGGCAGGTCATCATATTCATCCAAAAGGATTCTCGATTGATAACTCTTTGTATAATCCCCGAGATTCTCCAAATCATAGGAAAGTTCTGCATGTGAAGATGAAGGATGATATTGACCCTCCATTGGATGCATCCAATATGTCTTTACAGTGCACTACTTCTTCGGGTATTTACCACTAGTACTTGTGTGTGTATAAGAATGATCACGGGAATAGTTTGAATGCTTCTCTTCCATACCAATATTCCCAAAGGTCTCAAAATAAACACTCCCTTATCTGGACATATAAAAAATGGGCCTTTCCATGTATGTCCAATAGACATCATCCAAGTCTTTGCAAAGATAGGGTAGTCTTCATCAATTGCATCACACCCTTGGCTATACTAGTCCTCCTCATTTTTGCAATAATCATATTTAGAAGGCTTGGTTTCAAAAATATTACAAGGGAATAAATTTACTGAATCTTCATCACCATGTGGAGAACATGGAGCAGTGTCATCATGCACATTACAAACTTCATCTTGAATTTATTCATAGGTTTTTGTAACGGTTTCTTCCCGAGGAAGATTTGGAATACAAATGTTATTACCTTCATTGAATTAAAATTGAGGATACTCCAAATATTGAATTTGTTCTATTATGGAAATGTGAGGTGTCTCTTTAACAATATCTTCAATCAAGGGTCCTTCATATATGTCTTCAATTGATACATTTGGGATGTATTGATCAAAAGACATGGGCTCCTCGACATGATGTTTTTTCCTAGGAAAGGCAACAAGGGAATCTTAAATGAAACTTTCCATATCACCCTCATCATCATGCTACTGCGTAAGAAATATCCCAAATAGACTTAAAAGGGAGGTAATTCATTTATTAGGAAAATCCTCATGAAACTAGTCTAAAGCATCTTCCTCCAGAGTATTAGAAAATATCACCATCCAATCATCTTGATGTAATACATTGAACTTGGTTACAACTTCGATGAAGGATGTAATGTGAAAGACAGTTGAGTCACCCCTTCTTTGAAATATTAGAGTAATATAATCATATACTTCATAAGGATTAAAATCATAGTTAGGAGAACCCAGGATGCTTGAGAAATCAATGGGAAGGAATGTACTAGAAATAGTAACACCGGGCTCTTATGTTTTATTATCCATATCGGAAATCAACAATATACATATGAAATAACCATGGAATATATCTTGTACTAAATTCATGGAGTTGTCAAACAATAAGCTTCAAATATTTTCAACATGTCGCATGTGCTCATTTATACACACAACAAATCTTCAAGAATTTGTGAGAAGTGGGGTTTTATTCCTTCAATGGAGTCGCGATGTGAGAAGAAAAATATTCAATAATAATCTCTCTCCAAAAAAAAAATTGCTTTTTGTTGTTAAAAAAATGAAAAAAAAATTTGTGGAGTCTCCAAATAAAAAACTTAAAGATATACCTTAAAGAGTTCATAAAAAAAGGGAAAGCCAAAACTCGTATTCCAAAAATAGAAAGATTTATCCTCGGCAATGACACTAAAGAATGTTATCACCTAATCCATACCTAAGGTAAGGTGGCATAACTTTTCAACCCACTAGGTGCGTCAGAAAACAATAGACTGTAGAGCTCAATTGACAAATTGTCCTAAAGAGAATAAATTCATCTACAGAAGGAATACTATTGAAATGAAATATGAACCTTCAAAAGAAGATTTAAATCCCTTCAGTCCCTTAAGCACAGAATGTGAATTCCAACAATGCGGAAATCACGAGCATATGACCAAATATTGCAAAAATAAACATTCACTACTCAGGTCGAATGGAATTGGTCATAAATCAAGAAATTATGGACAAAAAAGCGCAATCAACCAAGTCATGAAGGATATAGGATGGCGCTACATGCGCAGAGTAAGAAATGTCAATGGTATATTGCAAGTGGGTGTTCCAAACATACGACAGGAGATAAAGTAAATTTCTTAAATTTCAAAGAAGAAAGAGGAGGAAATGCATACTTTGGAGACAATGGATCAGCCAAGATCATAGGTAAGTGTGGGGTCACTCCTGGATACCAAGAACTAAAGCAAAAATTGTCTTGTTAGCTGAGAATATGAAGCATAATATTCTCAATGTGATTCAAATGCAACCAAGGACACACTCTCACATTTGATTCAGAAAAATGCAGAATAAAAGATAGAGACACATGCAGCTTACTGGCTACTCCAACCAGAATGTTAAACAATGTATGTATACTGGATGAAAAGGAAGAAAAATGTTTCCTAATAAAAGTAAATGAAAGTTGGATTTGGCACAAGCGAATGGGACATGTAAACTTTGGAAATCTTGTCAAATTTAGAAAAGTATAGGCTATGAGGGATATTTCGAGAATCAAATCCCTTACAATCAGTCTGCAAACACTGTCAACATGGAAAACAAACAAGAGTAATAATACAAAGCAATACATTACATCAAGACTGCTGGAGTTGATCCATACGGATCTATGTGGAACTACCAGAACCAAAGGATTAAAAGGTGAACGTTATTTTGCACTCTTCATAGATGATTTCACTCAAATGACATGGATTTTCTTCCTCAAGAAAAATTTGAGTCATTCGAATGCTTTAAAGTTATCAAGGAATTTGTTGAAAACAAAACAGATCAAAAAATTAAGTGCCTGAGATCATAAAATTGTGAAGAATACACATCCAATGAGTTTGAAGACTATTGAGAACAATGTGGAATCAAGAGACAATTCTCAGCATCTTGAACACCACAGTAGAATGGAGTAGTTGAAACTGGAAAAACAGAACTGTGCAAAAAATGGCCAGAACCATACTTAATGATTCCAAGATTTCTAACATATTCTGGACGAAGGTTGTTCATATTGTTGTTCACATTTTAAACATAGCACAACTCAGAACAAGCAGCAACATGAATCCATATGAAATATTGAAAGGAAGACCTACCACTATTGAACATTTCTAGATTTTTGGAAGCAAGTTCTATATAAAAAGAAACGATGAGAATCTTGGAAAATTTGATTCAAGATCTGATGAAGGCATTTTTTTAGGGTATGCTATTAGAAGTAAGGCATACATAAGTTATGATATGAGGTTAAAGAAGATAGTTGAAAGTCCAGATGTAAAAGTAGATGAAGAATTCAAATAGAGCAAGATAGAAGATGATGATCAACGTATGTTTGAAAAAATCACTGAAGCTACATTGAATGAAGAAAAGACAATCGAGAATCAAGGAAATTTACTTCAAGAAGGAACAAAGGAAATAAGCTGACCATATACAACAAATCCTTCCAAATTCGTTCAAAAGAATCACTCAAAATATCTGACTATATGCGATAAAAATGTTGGTGTATTTGAGTTGAGGATCATTAGGGTTTTTTGGTTAGGAAAGGATGAATGAGTGGCCAATGCATCGTCCACACTCTATTCCTTCATAATTAAACTTGAAGCATTATCTAGTTTAGCATAGTAACACGAGCAATGCAATAGGTAATAAAATGATGATATGTGCAAGAGTAGTTGGACTACAATAGATAATGATTTTTGGTACAATGATCCAATGGTTTAGTTGAAAAAACCATTTAATTTTCCCCTCATTTATTTTTGTTTATGTATGTATGATTGTGTGTATGTGTACACACACACTCCCGCATGCGTTTATTGTTTTAAGGAATAAAAACTATAAACCATATAATATTGTTTTAAATCGATTTATAAACTATATGTAAACTTATTATGCATTAGGGTTTAATTCAATATCAATTAACTATTTGACCATAATCTAAAGAATATGTAAAATGGAGATGAAAACTAATAAAGGTTGGGGTTGTTATAGAATTCAATTATCTTTCAGTTCATACCTTTTTTCTACATCTTCTCTTTGAATTAGGGTTTTGATGATTGGATAGTTCCTAAAAAACAATGCATATTCAGTGCATCCAAATCATTATACCAAGCCTCTTACTCCATTTTTACAGTTTTTTTAGTTTCTTTAAGGAAGACGATATGAATCAATTGTATATACTCTTCTGTTTTTCCTTTGTTGTTTTGTTGTTAATGTAATTATTAAACAAAAAATACTAGCTTGAGTTTGGAGCCTGCAATTTTTGCATTGTGAACGTGGACGGCGTTGCTGGAAGGATGATCGGAGTGTCAAGAAATCACGAAGAAATCAAGAAGCTATCATGAAGTTGTTCTACCTCTGCTTGTGGGAAGATCCACAAGCAATCATGAAGTAGATCGACCCTTTGCAGATCTACATGCAGAGGATCACAAGATAAATTCTATGATCGCAAAACCTTGAATGATCTAGAACTGATCAAGCCCGACGGTGGCTTCACAAACGGATCCTCCTCTGAATCTGAGCCCGGAGGATCGTTGTCGAACCTTAAATGAAGCATTCAGAGCTCTGGTGGCCTCTTTGCCTCCTCCGCCTTCCTCTGGCCCAGACTCTAGCGACACTAACTTCGTCAAAAGAGTTGTGGCCCCTACAATCAAGATCAAGTCAGCAACTTCAAGACTGAAAGCCCTTGCATTGAGCGAAAGAGGCCTGATAGGGAATTTCACCAGGATTTGGTTATCGCAAAAAACCATGGACACATGGATAAACAAGAACTGGATACCCTTGATCACAGGCGACCTTCAACACTGCTTCTATGGAAATGGATTATTCACTTTTCTATTCAAAAATAAAGAAGACAGAGACCTCATCTTCAGGAGCGAACCCTACTTCATGAAACCCCGAGGTTTATACCTAAATCGATGGAGCTTATCCTTTGACCCAGAGAAAGATGTGCCATCAGCGGTCCCGGTTTGGGTTCTCCTGCCACACCTTCCCTTGCATAGCTGGAATGATGAAACTCTACAAGCAATCAGAAAATCCCTTGGAAACTACATCGATAAAGCAGAACCAAAGGGACCCTTGTTCTCTTGCGCAAGGATCTACGTGGAAGTAGATATGGAAAAAGGGCTTCCAGAAGTTGCAAACTTCTTTATGGACGAATGGGAGCACATGCAAAAATTAGACTACGAACAACTACCTTTCAAATGAAAAAAAATGTCATGAATACGGACATTTTGTCAAAAACTGCCAGAAGGTAGCCCAGGAAACTTCAAAAAAAAGTAGGATGAAGGATGGTAGCAGGCCAAACAAGGAAGAAAATGCCTTCACAAGACCCATCACCAAGTGACCCGCAACCAACGACGGCAAGGAGATGCATCAGGAAGGAAAGGAAACCTCGACCAACAACCAATTTTAGGTGTTTCACATGGAAGAGGGAGAGATCCCAACCTCAGAAATCAGATCAGCAGAAATAGAATAAGAAGAGACTCCCGGAGCTGCAAGTTATCTTCCCTCGTCTTCAAGAATTGAAAGGATTGAAAAATCTCTTAAAGGATCCACAACACCAGGGGGTTCCTAGGTAGATATGGTAAAATATAGCAAATTATCACAGTAAGGCTTCTCCCTAGATCAGTCACCTCCTCACTCGCAGGAACTACATGAGCTAACTATGCAACCAAACACTAGAGGGAGAGAATTGCAAACATACCACAGAGAACAAGAAGCTGAAAGAGAGCTAGAATTGAGAATATAGCAGAGCCTTGAAGAGACAAAACTTCTTCAATACCCAAGAAACCCGGGAGGGACAAAAATGGATAGCAGATCCCGAGCAGGATCTCAATCGCTTAAGAAATGATGAAAGTTGTCTCTTGGAACTGCAGGGGATTGGGAGGCACTAGCAAAGTAGAAGCAATAAAATAGATAATAAAAACAAAGAGGCCCGATATTCTGCTAATCCAAGAGATAAAAATGTCGGATGTGGAGACAATGGCGCTCTCACGATCCTGGAAAAATTGCCATGGCAAATCCATTAACTCCAGAGGAGCTTTTGGGGGAATAGCTACCTTAATCTCAAATAAATTCTCAACAAAATCAACAAGGGAAATCCATCACTAGCTCCTTATCAAAATACAAGAAAAGGATAATTCAAACTCGATATACATCTGCAATATATATGGGCCAACACACCACAAAGACAAGGCAGTCTTTTGGGAGGATCTTTTCAAGCTACACGAGGACCTGCGGGGAAAAAATCTAATTATTGTTGGGGATTTCAACACCACGAAGTCGCAGCTGGAGAAACGTGGAGGAACAAAGGTCAGGGATCCATTTGGTGACAAAATGGAGGACCTGATTTCAGATCTGGATCTGTTGGACATTCCTCTAAGGAACGGGAAGTACACCTGGAGCAACAAAAGAGCTGGAGTAGGTCACCTTGCGGCAAGACTGGATAGATTTCTGGTATGCTCTATTTTCCTTCAACAATATCTTCTCCATGCCTCCTTTTCCCCCCTTTTATAATTTTTTGATCACAAGCCCATTGTCTTGACCTTAACCCAACCTAAAAATCTTGGCCCCATCTCCTTCTGCTTCAACTTGATTTGGCTGCAAGATGGAAAACTCTTAGATTTAATCAAGGATGTTTGGAACCAGCATTATCATGGTTCAACCAGTTTTATTTGGGATTCAAAACTAAGATTGATGCACTCTGCTATCAAAAATTGGATAAAGACTGGTTATAAGAATCCTAGTAATCTTAAAACTAGGCTACAAACAGATCTGACCGCTCTTCAATTATGCATGGAAACAAAGGAAGTGACTCCCACGCTTCTAATCCAGGAAAAGGAATTGAATATAAAAATTCTAAATGCAGCCAGACAGGAGGAAGAGGAACTAGGAGTTAAGTCCAGGCAATTATGGTTCAAAGGAGGTGACAATAACACAGAGTACTTTCACAAGAAAACCAAGGCTCGTCGGAGCTACAATTTCATCAAAGACCTGAAAGACAACAATGGTAATAATATAGTTGGGCAGGAGGAAATAAAAGAGCATGCGTTCACTCACTTTCGAGACCTTTATACGGATAGTGAGGAGACAGACCCGGAAGCTCAAGAAGACCTACTTTTGGGAATTCCAACGCTCATAGAATACACAGAGAATAGAGAACTCTCCAAACCAATCATGGAGTATGAGATCAAAAATGCAATATGGTCTCTTCAGGCAGACAAAGCGCCTGGACCAGACAGATTCACCATAAACTTTTACAGGGCTGCATGGGAAATCATAAAAGAAGATCTGAAAAGAATGTTAAACTGGACCAAGAAAAAAGATAAGATTGGTGGGGCCACAAACTCATCATTCGTATCCCTAATTCCCAAATAAAATAGCCCTCTCGCGCTAGACCGCTTCAAACCAATTTCATTATGCAACACTTCATACATAATCCTTTCCAAAATTCTGGTTAACAGAATGAAGAACAACATGGGGCATCTTATCTCAGATTCGTAAGGTGGTTTTATAACCGAGCGCCAGATACTGGATAACATAATTTTAGTCCAGGAAGCTATCCACTCCAGCATGGAAAGAAAACAACAAGGCATGGATATCAAATTGGACATGGCCAATGAATTCAACTGGGTAAATCATTTTTCCTTCTTGAAACCATGGCCAAATTTGGCCTCTCCAGAAGTTTTGTCAGATGGATCAAAGCCTGCATCAGCTGCCCATAGATTGCACCATTAGTTAACGGTAGACCCACCAAATTTTTCCAGGAAACCAAGGGTATATGTCAAGGCTAACCTTTATCCCCCTTCCTATACCTTATGGTGGTTGAAACAACGAGCAGGAAACTCAATCGTATGCAAGACTTTGGCGAGCTAAAAGGCCTGAATATAGCGAGAGGATTCAGAGCTACAAACCATGCACAGTTTGCAGGTGACACCATCTTGCTAAGAGGGGAATCTACCATCATCGCAGAAAGATTCAAAGGTGCCTTATCTATGTTTCTTAAAGCCTCTGATGACAAAGTGAACTCTGCCAAAACCAAAATTTATGGATGGAACTGCCCACCTGGAACCTTGGCAAGGATAGGAAGGACACTTGGGTTTCAAGGCAATGCATAATGTAATTTCTTCAACTATCTCAGGATCCCAATATTCAAAGGGAAGAAATGAGCCGCTGACTAGCAAGGGCTGGTCGATAAGATAAAAAACAAAATCACAAAATGGGAGACAAGATGGATGAACATTGTTGGTAAGCTAGTCTTGATCAAATCAATCCTTTCTTCCTATCCAATTTACACTTGCTCAATATCACCAGCTCCCAAAAAAACTATGAAATACATCACCAGAGAAATCAAAAGGTTTTTATGGCAGGGGGGCAANTTGATCAAATCAATCCTTTCTTCCTATCCAATTTACACTTGCTCAATATCACCAGCTCCCAAAAAAACTATGAAATACATCACCAGAGAAATCAAAAGGTTTTTATGGCAGGGTGGCAATCAAAGCAAAGGAAATACCACCTTCTGAACTGGAACATTGTCTGCACTCCAAAAGACTATGGTGGCGCTGGTATAAAAGACCTGAGAAAAATGAACTTGGCTATGGGAGCCAAAATACTCTGGAGAGTTGTTTCTAGAAAGAGATCGTGGTGGAAGGAGATCCTACACAACAAAAGAAGATGTCCAGGCACCATCGATCAAGGGAAAAAAGGCATGCCAATTTGGGAGTTGTGCAAGAAGGCAGACATTATTCTACAAGACCAGCTCTATTGGATCCCCGACAGTGGAAAGCAAATTAAGATCTAGGTCGACAATATAGGTCCATCCTCCCTGGACAATTTCAAGCAGAACTTCACAGAGCTAAAACGCTGGATGGATCAACCAAACATAAGCACCTTGTACGATCTCTCAAGTTGGTCGAGTAGAGACAGATGGGCCGGCTGGTCTGAATTGGAAGTGCTGAGTCACCTGCGTGCTGATCAAAACGACCTCCTCTCCCTTCTGCATGGGTCTGCTCCTGTACATTGCAACCTTCCAGATGAACGTGGGTGGGGAAGCCACTGGGGGGTCAATTGGTAGGCAATATCCTATCACGTCCATTCATATTGGGGAATAAACTATGATACATAAATGAGAAAATATATTGCCCTGTATTAAGGGGCCAAGGGGGCTTAATTATGTTATATTGCAATACAAATATTTAGGGTATATTTTATTACATTTCGTGGAGAAGTGGTGCAGGGGAGGTTGAGGGAAAATCAGGAGACAAGGGTACAAGGTATTGAGTTTGATGGAGAAGGAATACTCAATCAGGATGCAGGTTGGTTGATGCTAGTACTCTATTGAAGGGTTTTCATGTTGCTCATGTGCTTGGTTGATTAATGGATCTTCAAATTGTTAATGGAATTGAGGTAATGAACAATAATCAATGACCAATGACCAATGACGCAAATATAAATAACCACAATGATGAAGTCAATTAGGTGGGATGCGTGAGATGCAATGGACCAAAATCATCCACCAAAAGGGAGTTTTAATGTAATGTCTCCATTTAAAAACTTTCACAAAAACACACACTTTATTTTTAGGTATAATCGTCCTTAAATTGCTTACTCACAATCATATATGAATATTCTATGACATATATTTTACTCACATAAAATGTTGGATAAGAAATGATCTCTCTCCATGTTATGGTTATGCCTTTAATAGTTGTTAAGCACTTACACATATATGTATATAAATGTGAATGGCCTATTGAAACTAGATTACTTTTGCCACATTAATTCAACATTAATGTATAATCCTTGGGTAACTTATTGGTATAATATTACATACTAAAAACATAAATTATTAATCATGTAAATTATATATATATATATATATATATATATATATATATATAAGTCCATTTATGATTATGACTATTAAGATGGAAACCCTTTGAAGATCTTTTTTTAAAGCTTGGCTAGATCTCTCTCCATGTTATGGTTATGCCTTTAATAGTTTGTTAAGCATTTACACACACATATATATATGTATATAAATGTGAATGGCCTATTGAAACAAGATTGCTCTTGCCACATTAATACAATATTAATGTATAGCATGAGTGGGCCTAATGGTTAAGAGCATGTGTTTCCTCTTAGGAGGTCACGGGTTCAAATCCAGAGGGGGTAGTGTATGTACACCTCTGTAGACTTTAGCAGTTAAATCGCTGCGCAAAGGGGGGTCCCTTGTCCCACAAACAAGGGGGTCTCATACACCAATTTGGTGTCTCGCTTGGCGGTGACCTTAAAAATAGATTATTATTATTATTATAATCCTTGAGTAACTTATTGGCTTAATATTACATACTCATCACATAAATCATTAATTATATATATATATATATATATATATATATATATATATATCATACTACTAAGATGGAAACCCTTTGAAAATCTCTTTTTTAAAGCTTGGCTAAATCTTTGGATGGATAAACATTATAGTCTTCAAATTATATATACATCCAAGGTCTAATACTATGTTGCTTTTATGAATCACATAAGGTTACAATGTAATTACTAGCAAAAAGTGCTCTTAAAGTTTGGTTGGGTATGAAATGTATTTTTGGCAGTAAGTGGATTTCCTCCAGGATTTAAGCTTTGAATATCTTGTACACCACTATTGTTTACATAGTAGAATCGATGGAAACCTCGACCTACTAGCCGGTGCGTGGCATGGTCGATAGCCAGCTGTGAGAATTCGTACTCCGCATTAATTTAGCCTACAAAAGCGAGCTGTGAATTTGTACTCCACATTAATTTATTCTCATCTCTCGTAATGCTTACAACACAAGTCACCCTTGAGAACTTTCTAGATAGAATTTGTTCAAATGAACTTGGAGGGTTTTTTCTCTCCGAGCGTTTCACTATGGGAAGGATACTCAAGTCAAGAAAATCTCTGTTTGTTGTATTCTATTTGGCCTTTCTATACCTTGTTATGGTAAGATTTTATTCAATAACACAGAGTTACATTTCTTTCTTCTTTGTTGCATGGAAATTGTCATTCATCTTTTGGATAGACTTATGTGAACCAATTTGGGTAATCTCCTTCAAGTATTCTTCTTATATTTATTCTTCGTATATCTTCAGTAACCTGAAATGAATACTTTTATAAAAATTTCATTTAATTTTCTGTTGTTTTCACTAATATTGAATATGTTCAACTTCCACAGGGTTAATGGTTAACTCATACTTTCATTTTGCATTTGCAAATGGGACAAATATACCTTCAAAAATCTTTGTATGTTCAACTTCCACCGGGTTAATGGTTAACTCATACTTTCATTTTGCAAATAGGACGAATATACCGTCAAAAGTATAGTTTGGATGATCCCTGCATATATACTACATATAGTGTACCATCAATTAATTTGTTGCTTGAATGTTTTGATACCCAAGAATTGCAAACACTCGGCTCGTCCATTTACCCCAACGTTGGGCTCGTCCATTTATTAAAAAGCCACTGAGGCCGCAAATAAACTCTTGGTAGGAAAAATACTCAAGCTCTTTTTTATAACGAATATATACATGCTTAATGTTTATTCAGAGACCATATTAACTCTTTTTTTTATTCAACATATACTTTCACTTGGTTATTGCTTGGAATGTCTATTTCGAGTATCGAGTTGGGAAAACTTACATGTATGTTTAACATTTGGCTCTTTCCATTGCATTAAAAGTTTTATTTTTGTCTTCAAGCTTTTTAATGTTTTCTATTATAAAAAGATTGGATAGGAAACATGATATTATACCTTTGGTTTTGTTATTCTACCTCAGCTTTAATATGTTAACTATATATATATTCTGCACAAATAAAGCTCAACTCTTTGGATATTAAACTATAATTAATTATTTTAAGAGAATAGAGTGTTTTATTTAAAAAATACTTTCCTTTTTAAAGTCGTCCAAACTAGTGTTTCTTTTTATTAGTTTACAGTATTAAAAATTGTTGATTTAATTTTCCTTAATCCAATGTCTTGGCTTTATAGGCATTTGAGATTCTTCAAATAATCTCTCGATTTTATTATACTCCTTTAAAATCATTATTACTTGCCCTGACCTAAACAGAGAATACATGCCTTGACCTAAACAGAGAATACATGCCCTATAGACTTGTAGCATTCAAAAAATACCTAAACGCAGAGAGTAGACCACTAAAATGCCAACTTATTGAAGAAAGCTACCAAGACAGTATACTTTTTTCTTTTTCAACCCATTCATTGATCCTTGGTTGTCTTTTCCAGGTGTTGAATCGTTGAGAAATTCTTGCTTCACTTTTCCATTTCTTAATTCACCTTTCCAATTTTGGTTTTCATTCCTCTACCTGAAGGTCTCGTTTCATTCCTTCGCTTGAAGGTCACAAATGTTAGTAATTAATCATAATAAATAAATTCAAATTCTTTTTTAAATCGTGAATTTTTACCACAATCAATTTTAATTTTAGATCTATGCACTTTTTTCAATAAAATTTGGTTTAAAAAAACACACAATAACTTGAATCCCAACATCTCCATAAAATTTAAAATTTGGTTTAAAAAAACACATAATAACTTGAATCCCTACATCTCCATAAAATTTCTTCATTAGCACAGTTAGCTTTGGCACTATCATTTGAACTATGAAACAGAGTTAAGGACCGCCCACTATAAGAGAGAGATTTGGACAGGCCACCTGCTCACTAGCTCTATCTTTGAGCCAAGATCGATATATGAGAGAGACATGACGATATATGTGAGAGACAAGGATTATATATGGTAATAATTTTAATAATTAATGTATTTTTTTTGGATGGGAAAAATAAATTATTTTTTTCACCATATTTAAAAGATATTTTTTAAGTTTATGAAATTATATATTAATAATTTAGAAAACTATTTAACCTTTCTCAAAAAAAAAAATATTATTTTACTGAATATTCAAAAGAAGATACTTCTTGAGTTTCTAAAATCTTGTAATAATAAATTGGAAAACTATTTAATCTTTCTGGGAAGAACAAAAATATAAAGAAAATGTATTATGACAATTTAAAATTGTATAATTATAATTTAGAAAGTCATTTAATTTTTCTAAACTAGAAGAAACAAAAATCTAAAAACAATACATTATTACAATTTAAAATTGGATATTCAAATGATTTTCTAAACTAGGAGAAACAAAAATCTAAAGAAAATACATTATTGCAATTTAAAAACTGGATATTCAAAAGATATTTCTAAACGGGGAGAAACAAAAATCTTTAAAAAATACTGAAATTGAATATTCAAAAGATATTTCTAAATTATGAGAAACAAAAATTAAAAAAAAAAATAAAATACAATCTTACATTTAAGAACGAGATATTCTAAAGATTTTTTTTGAGTTTCTAAGACCATATATTAATCATTTTAGAAAGCTATTTTATCTTTTTAAACTAGAAAAACAAAAATAAAAAATATATATATATAAAGAAAATTTATTATTGCAATTTGAGAAATAAAATTTAGTAAATAATTTATTTCAAAAATTATATATTAAAAGTTATATAACCTTTAAAAATCCAAAATTCTAAAAAAAATTAAGAAATTAAATAAATTATTGTTACTTATAAATTATTGAAGTTATAAAAAATATACACTTTATAAATTTTCTTAGCCACTCAATTGGATATGGGTTTATAATAGAGAACACAATAATATAATATAATTTATTTAAAACATAAAAACATTTATTTTTTATTTTAATATAATTGAAAATATCATTTTAGATAGTAATTAAAATAATAATTGATTTAAAATCAATTTTAGTTTTTAAGATCAAATTTAAAAAAATTCTAAGAATGGAAATAAAATTCTTAAGACATGATAAATTTAGAGTTAAGATAGATTTACTAAACACCTGTAGGGATCAAAACAATACTAACTTATAAACTTATCGATGCTTAAAATATCAATATTAAAATATCAAGATTAAGAGTGATCTATACTAGTTTATGTTATTATTATTATTGTACTTGATAAACCTAGATATTCTCATTACTCAATGCAAGTAGCATAACCAAAAATGAGGAAATGGAACTTCACACAAAATATAAGTGTTCATATCTCGTAGATATGTTACATATATGCTATGATTGATTGATAATGAAAAACAACACCAAAATGGAAGATCATAAAACCAACACTAAAATGGAAGACATCAAAGTAACATGCCCTAGAATTATTAGTGACATGTCATTAGAATCAAATAAAGAGTCTCTCATTTTTAAGTTTATCAAATGAGAGTTAAGAGTTGTGTAGACTACCTAGTTAAAGATAAATCATCTTGAAAGAATGGTGATGTTAATGATTGATATTGTTTTCTCCTTTGTCATCATTATGAACCACAAAAAAAATTAAAAAATTATTTCCAATTCTCTATATACTCTATGATGACCTTACTTCAATTTCTTCATATTCCCATTTTGAATGCTAGTCCTCCCCTTACTATACTATTGGGATTTTAGATGGGGATTTTAACCTAAAAATACCAAGTTGGATTCAAAAAATTCACTTTTCCTTGTTACATTGTTCCGAGAAAGGTTTAAAGAATATATAGTTCAATAGGATGTTTTTTAGGCATTTGTCCATTTTATGGTCCTATGAAATTATTAGGCATTTGTCCATTTTATTGTACTATGAAATTATTGCAGTTGGATTCCTCTTTGAACCATGTGCGGAGCTTCAAGACCCATACCTAATGGTAGCAACCTTTTAAGGGCATCACTTTCCCCTCTTAGAGATCACAGATATTATTGATGCATCATGTTTAGTGCTTTGAGCTAGCATTCATGGATGTGGATTCCTTGAAGCTTATTTTATATCTTACACCATGAGTACTCTCCTCCAACCATGTTTAGAACCTAGAGACTCTAAAAAACCCATAATGATGCACATCTTAGCACTTTAAAATACTCTTATAATTGGGAGGTCACATATGATGCTTTTAGATGTCAGTCATGGACTTGGATGCCTAGAAAATTTCATTAGGGACTAAAACCCAAGTTTTCCTTCCCTAACCAGTTTTACTTGTAGCCTTGTAGGTGAATAATAACCTTAGGAAATCATGTGTGGTGATTTTAGGTGTCATGTTTGGACCTAGATACCTAATATATTTCCTTATGGATTAAGGCTTTGGTTTCCTCTTTCATTTAAGTTAAGGCTTGTTGACCCTTAGTTGTGATTTCACTACTAGGGGGGTAATGTCCACTAAGACTCCTTGAAGCAAGACATTGTATGTTGATCAATATATACACATTAATCAAAGTTATTTCAAGATCCATTAATAGAATTTTGGACTATTGCTTCTAGAAAATTCTTTTTCTATGAAAATAAGACCAGGGGTACACATGATGTTGATATTTATACATTCATGCTTGTAAAAGAACAAGTCAATTGCGACCTATGTTTTTTTATATCTTTTTTTTTGCAAGAAGCTAGATTAATGTTCTTTCCTTCAAAAATGGTTTTCTTCATTTTTTTCTATCTCTGGAAAGACTACTTTATTGGTACTTTTATAATCAATAGTTTCTATGCACAATAGTTACGAGTTCAATTCTATAGTTTAAAGAAAGGAATTATGGCATGGTTCAAGGCCTTGATGGTGAAAAAATGGTGAGTCAAGAGAAGTCTTGATTGGGTAGATGATTATCTCAATGTGGCATGTAACAACTTGTTGGAAGGTTTCCAGTTGCATCAAGTTATAAAATTTCCTTCTGCCAAACCTGCAAAATTATTTTCTAAAACCCTAATTTGAACTTCTAGGTTTAGTGAGATCAATCTTTCTTGGCTCATTGGAACCAAGAAAAGTTAGACCAATATCTCTTCGCTCACTAGAACCAAGAAAAATTAGATCATTTTTTAATGGGTCACTGGAACCAAGAAAAGTTAGATCAATCTTTCTTGACTATAATTATTTCTTTCAACTTTTTGTATTCTTCTTTAACATTTTCACATTGCCAATTAGAAATAGTTGTTAGATTGAGTTGTATTTGGACCATTCATAATCGTAATTTCAATTCTTATATGCAAGGCATCTGTCTTAATATTGTATTGGAACTGGCATGAACATAGGTGAAAATCTAAGTCCTTATTTACATACCCTATGTGTTATCATTACCACAAAATGGTATCATATAAGTTTCACCACCTGTGTATCCTTTTAACTATTTCATGCTTGAAACTTAACAATGGATATTTTTTCCTCTCCTACAAAGATGAAAAAAAAACAGATATAACCCAAGAAAAGGTAACTAAATGTTGTTAATCCCCTTGATTGCAAGAATAAACGTAGAGGAAGTGGAGGCAATTCATTACATCTTGTGAATGACCCAAATCCAAGCTATGTACATGATAATATGATGTTATTGGAAAGTAAAAGGATTTTTTCTATGTTCATTTGGTTTCAAACATCAATGATGTTTATTTTCATAGGAAGGTAAGGAAATCCATCCACGAAAGGGTTTCAATTTTGAATTTTTATGGAGTTTAATCTATTAAGATTATAGAAAACAAGATCTTTGTATGGTTATACTTGTATTTACATGATATAAAATTGGTAGATTGGAAGGATGTGGCATGAAACATCTACAATTCTAATATTTTATAAGCATTTCACCAACTATTGGACTAACAATCTTTTACATTCTTTGTTACATTGATCTCTTGAATGGGTTTCCTTTTACGCATTCTTCCTTACCCGTTACTATTTTGTTGGGTCTTCTGCTATCCAACGCTACAAATTGATCAGTTTCCCCTACAATCTTGGTTAGATCATTATTAACTTTATACTATTATTTTATTTAGCATATTGTTTGTTTTTTTTCATACGAAAAAAGGCATTCCTTGCTGTTCAATTGAATCAAAGGAACTGGGTACATCAACAAATTACAACAGTCCAAAACATATGGTGCCAGTATCAACCAATAGTACATCAAGAGGGAAATCACTTCCAATGAGCCTAACTACCGAAGCATGGGAATCATATAAAAAAAAGGGTTCTCTCATAAAATGTTAAGTCGGCCACTCAATCATATATGTCCTTACAAAAAATAATAAGAACCCAGAAACAATATCCAGGTCAGGGCTTGAATCACTCAAAATCCAGAGACATAACTAATCAGCTTAACCAAAAACTTTCACAAATCAAGAGTCAAGGGACATAGTCTAAGAACCAGAGCAATGCTCTTCAAAAAAGCTGGAGTGAAAACTCCCCAACAACTTCATCCTCACATATTTCAGTGAGGGAAAGATGTCCTGCAGCCATACTAAGCCCTTCCTTGGATAGTGTGTCTGCCCTCTTATTATGTTCCCTAAAGACATGACTGAAATCCACAAAGGTGAACAAAGATTTGATTTGCCTGATGTTTATGCACCAGGTCTCTAAGTTCACCATGGTAAGTGTGGATTCATTCCTTGCCTAGTTTATAATCACTGAGGAATCACCAAAGATATGAAGGTATGGCAACCCAATATCTTTGGCCATGTATAATGATGCCCATAGTGCCAGAAGCTCAGCTCTAGTATTAGTGCTACACCCACAGCCTAATTTTATAGAGAGAGAATGCTGCTCATTTAACCAAATACAGACACCTGCTCCTCCAAGTGAATCTGTCGCGGCCCCATCAAAAAAAACCATAGGAATTTCTTTTTTGTGGGGGGTCACCTATGTGCCTGACTTTGTTTCTGTTTGCTTGAGGCACCTGATGAGAAGCAATATCAGTCATGATCGAATGACAAAGTCTGGAAATAATAGGTTCCTTATCATCAAATATAGAGTTGTTCCTGCACTTCCAAAGATTCCAAATGAAAAAGAAAGGTAGATATAAAAGCTTTCCACCTTTTGAAACCCAGGTGAACAGATTTTCAGAAAGAGATGAGACAGACCACAGTAAATGGACACCAAACAACCTTCCCAAGCTATGAATGACCTCCTTCACAAAGGAACAACCAACAAAGATGTGTTCAACAGTTTCCTCTTCAATTTTGCAGACACAACATCTATTAGGGCCAACCCAACCCCTCTTGTGCAAGTTATCCCAAGTATTAATTTTGTTATTAACAGCCAGGCAAATGAAACATTTCAGTTTATGAGGTATATTGTAACCCCAAACCTTTGGGAGAAGATCGTCTCTTATCGAAGGCAGATGCTCAGACACAATGAGCTCATAAGCTTTCTTGGCCACGACCATTCCTAACTTTTTATCAAACATCCAGAGCAAGGAGTCCTCATGATTTCCAATTCTTATGCCACCGTGTGACAGGCCATTGACAAAGGATGACCATTGGTCAGCCCAAACAAATCCTAGGCTAGGGTCTGTCGCCGAATACCAATAATTTAAACCGATTGAAATACCATCCAATTTTTGTGCCTGGGCCAGACTTGTAATCCCATAATTAGACAGATATTTCCAAAGGTCCTCTGGCAAGTAGAAAGAAGAGTCCTCCCATATTGTTTGCTTATACTAATATGTGTTATGGATCTTGTTTATTACAACTTGAAATATGATATGAAGGGGTAATTATAAATGGGTTGATAAAAATGGATACCTACAATATCTGGTGAAACTAGGGGTTTATTAATTGGGAAGGTATATTGGGAGGGGGGTTCAACAATACAATTTTAGGAGACATTTTTCAATATTTAATGAAATTAGGTATATTCTTTAATATCCTACGAACGAACGTGCTATGTAACAAGTTCATTGAGTGAACCCCCCATGGGGGAAGCTCAAGAACCTACGAGGTGAAACTCGGGTATCGTGTAGCAGTCGAGGACACATGCAGTAGCACACATGACAGGAAATGGGCCCAAGTGTGGAGCAGCGATGGGCTGCCAAAGATTGATTTTTTTATTAGACATTGGCCCATCGAAAAAAATTTAACCACCAAAAACGTAGGAAAAGAGGGATCCCAGGCCCTACGAGATGTGTGCTTTGTAAAAATTCTGAAGAGTCCTTAGAGCATCTCTTCATTGAGTGCAAGTTCTCTTAGGAAGTTTGGCAGCGGGCCTTCGAAGACTTGAAATGGGATTTAACATTTACAACAAACTGGAGTGATTCCTTTGCTTGCTGGAAATATTACTGCCATGGATCCCTCTCTAAAAAACAGACTTTGCTAGAGCATGGGAAGCTCTCACAAGATATATTTGCTGGAAACTATGGACAACAAGAAACTCTGAAATCTTCGAGGGAAAAAAAAATAGTCTAGGCAAAGTTGTTGCTGCAGCAAAGGCACTCTGGGTGGAAGCCTTATCTATGAGGAAAATGGACAATATTAACAAGGAACCTTTGACAAATGCAGAAAGAGCTTGGGCTTCCGAATTTTTGGCAGGCACTTCCTTTATCCACTGGACTCAACCAAGGAAAAACTCCAAAGCTCAAAGTTGGCATGTTAGAATGAAGCTTGAAGACTTCAATGTGCAGTGGAATGATGTGGGCAGCAATTCCTTATTCTTTGACGACACCTCGAAAGGCAACCCCGAGCTAGTAGGTGCGGGTGGAGTCATTTTCGACTCGAAAGGAAATAAGATAAAAGAGTACCCTTGGGGTATTGGAAAGCAGACAGATAATTGTGCCAAATGGCTAGCTTTAACCAAAGGTATAGAACTTGCAAGGAATTTCAGCATTGAAGGGTTGGTGGTCTTCAAGGACTGGATGATGGTCGTTAGAGAAGCAAGGAACTTGATCAAGAAGCACAAGAATCCAGTGACCAAGATGCATCACATCCTAAAATGCATGGTCCATGAATACAAAGCTATCAACTTCCTCCATCTACTCGGAGCAAATAACCAGCAAGTGGACATCATGGCGAATAAGGGTGTTGATCTAGATTGTGGAATCTTAGTCTGCAATCAAAAGGATTACAAGAGGAATTGGATACCTTAATCGGGACAACATGTTTTTCTGCATATGTTTTGTTTTTGCGCTCACTTACTTGGGCAGTTTGTCAGGAGATATAGTTGCCATAGATTAGGGAAATACCATGAAAAATATAGGTTGGTAAAGGATGAACAAGGATTCACGGACGTAGCTCTCCTTTGGGAGAAGTCTGAGCTCAGAGCTATGTAATTTTTTATCAAACTTTTTATAAAAGGCTACTCAATCATTTTTGTTTAAAAAAAAATACTAGCTCGGCACTCAAAATAAGTTGAGACTGAAATAATAGAAGCTAAAATGAAATACCACACCATCCACACAATGAACATAAGATATATGTACCACTTTCACCCCGCCAACTATAGGATGCACCTAGTTTATGTGTAATTATTTTTCTTGAAAATGATTATAACACATACATAGGTTAACATTATTTTACATAATGATTGTAACACATACATAAGTTAACATTATTTTACATAATTGATGAAAGCCAAAGTACTAAATATTTACATTTATAAGGTTGGAAATGTATAAACAATGCTACAATTAGCTCTCTTTCAACTTCTAGCTCCAAACTTTGTTTTGTTCATTGATGTTGCATACAGTCTACAAAGGTATAAAAGTAAATTCATGTTAATGGATGAAATGCTAGTAGAGATGTAAATCTTAAAGGAATGGTAAGTATTTAGCATGAACTTCTTAAAACTATGACAAACTTGGTGTGTATGTTTCTTGTTTTATTTGTTTTCTTCCGTACAAACAACCACTTTGATTGTCTAAATATTGATTGGAATGGTTAATTAACCTTTGTACATTATTCCTTCTCTACAAGGTTATGTCAATTCTTAAATTCTTAAGGTGAATAAGCATAGTGAAGCATATTAAATAAACAAAAGTTATCCATAATATTTTTATTAAATTAACAAAAGTTTTCCAATCCGCATAATAACAACATAATGTTTTTATTGTCATTGTAATTTACATATATTTCACAGAAATTATTTTCATATAAAAATTTGATGATTAGAATATTGTGGTGAGATCTTAAATCGAACTTTAAAAAATTCTACTATATGGTTATTTTGTCTTCTCTTCTTTTGCAAGGTATGTATTTTTTGGTCAAATGGATGTAGCTTGGGTGGTTGGGAGGAATGAATGTTATTCTCTCCACCGAGGTTCTACTCTTGTAAGTGACATGATGCTCTTGTGGAGCCCTTTGTAATAAATGTGTGAATGACGAGCTGGCCATACCTTGATTCAGTTTGAATATCAAGTATTGATTCAGTTTGATTCGGTTCGAATATCAAATGTTGAGATTTTCCGTAAAGTAACCCTCTAACAAATGGTGAACCACATTTTTAAAAAAAAGTATGTATTTTTTGTTTTAAATATTTTATTAAAAAATCTTATTTACAATGGGTTTTTGAGGTATGTATTTTTGGTTTTTAAATATTTTATTAGAAAATATTATTTACAATGGGTTTTGATGCCCGATGCTTCCTTTTATCAAAATGAAAACTCAAGGATGGGGTGGAAACACTATGTCTTTTTTTATCAAAATGATTGGTTTTCACATATAATTAAAATTACTAATAAAAATAATAAAAATATATTTTAATTTTTTTTAGTATTATTTATAAGTAAATTTAGAAGTATTTCATAACTTATAATCTCTAAATTAAAAGCCATTCATCTTATTCTATTCTCTTTATAGAAGTGGGTCTTCTTCCCATCAAGAACATCACTATGACTAGATACCTAATATACAAGTACAAAATAAGTAACATGGGGACCAAAGACTCCCTAAAATTGCTTTAAAATCCAGTCTAAACAACGTGCAACTCAAGAGAGGTTGCCATAAAGACATCATGCCTTTAAACCTTTCAAGGATTGATGAAAATGTCACTTTGCAAAAATATCAATAACATTAAAAATATTATTACTTTGAAGTTTAAAGAGAAAATGTGGGATGAAAAGGATTTAGAGGTCAAAAATAAATTAAGATGCTATAAGGAGATCATTAACCCTAATCTAGAAGACCAAAAGTATCTCTCTATTTTAACTAGTTCAAAGAAGAAAACTAATATTGCAAAAATAAGAACGAACTTCATGAGCTTTGTAGTGAAACTGGACAACCCCTAAGACACCATGGGAGGAAATGACTTGTCAGTTTTGTGAGACTAAGAGCATTGAGGATGAAAGCCACTTTCTCTTAGAGTGCCCTACATACACCCACATTAAATCACAATTTCACAATCTTTGTTATAATACTAACCTCCCTAATTTTCTATATTGTCAAGACTATGGTAACCTCGGTATGCTCATTTCTAAGCCTTTTTAGCATAGGAATAGAATTTTACAGCAAACCAAGTACTTTCTTTCTTTCTTCTTAAGGTTCGATAGACCAAAGTTGGTTTCAATGGATGTTAACCATCATCATCATCTATATTTAAATTTTTCATTTCATTTTAAATTATACAAAATTAGAATAATTCCTCTAAATGGTGATGAATAATGACAAACCACGAAATATATTATAACTCGTATAAATACTAAAAATATAAATATAAATTTGAAATTCAATTTGAAATATAATTTTATATTAAAAATAAATCTTTAAGATATATATATATATATAAAACAAAACATGGAACCCAAAACATAACAAATATTATCCAACAAGTGCAAGTAAAAGTGAAGACAAATTCCAACCTAACATTAATCTAGTAATAAGGTGGAGTAAGTAGTCGAATGGTAAGTCGCTCTTGTAATGACGGTGTGACTCGTGTTCGATTCTCTTGAAGGCATTTCTCACTTAAATGGGAGTGCAGTTCGGTGAATGGGCATGTTTACGG
The DNA here is from genome assembly GCA_001517045.1 of Pseudotsuga menziesii. Lineage (NCBI taxonomy): Eukaryota > Viridiplantae > Streptophyta > Pinopsida > Pinales > Pinaceae > Pseudotsuga > Pseudotsuga menziesii. The sequence continues at coordinate 1,086,607 of LPNX010496631.1, read as the reverse complement.
TGCATTGCATTGTAGGAGCATGGAACCGAGATACGAACCCCCACCTTTGTCCTGGATGTGGGTGTTAATAGGTTGAACGAGGCACGTGTGGAGGTGTCCACGAAGCCTCCCCTCCCTGCTCCACGTGGTCCACATTCAAACCACCCTCCATGTGATTAAATGCAGTTCAAAACTTGAATCCCATGACTTTAATGTTCTCCGCCATCTTTAAGTTGGCTGTCTAGATCAAGGGTATTGTTATCATGATGTTAGTCTGCAGCGGATTTATTGAGCATATGCTAGATCTTAATGTCAACAACAAGATGGAATGTTGTTGCATTCGAAATTGTTGCAAACAGAAAGTTGTTGGTGTTCATTAGTGGTGGAAAATTGGGTGGCTTTTTGTGCAAGTGATATACATTGAGGTGGGCTCCTACTACATCATTTTCGTTTACTCTGGCTCCTGGGTCGCTCATTCTCCATTTCTTATCCAGAATTTGTGCAACTTTGTGTCTTCACCTCCTGCCCAAGCTAGGAAGATGTCTAGACAACTTAGGGCCACTGCACGAAGCGCTAGTAGGGGACGCGATAGCGCCAAATGCAGAGGTTTTAGTGATTCTTCTGACAGTGGCTATGATAATTCAGTCCTAGGTCGCATGTGCAATTTATTGAATGATTGGGAGGAGGAAGTGGTGAGTAAACAGTTAATTAGCAGACATGCTTGGGATCATCAACAAAATTATTGGCAGGTTAGGAATATGTTAGCTCGGATTCTTACACATGCCCAAGACCGCAGTGAGGACAATGGCCCTCGGCCCTCTCCCTCTCCAACCCATGTTGTACATGCTTCTTCTCCCCCTTCTCCTTCACTAATCTCCAGATCGGATGAAGCTCCTGTTGGAAACCCGACAGAAGAGGATGTTGGGAAACAAAAGTTGGATGAGCCTACTACTTAATTAGATATATCCAATATAGATTCCACTAGTTGTTACAAGAGGAGGATATTCATTTGTCACAGTGGTCTAGGAACTGAAAACATAGTCTCACAAAGAATACAGACAAATATGCATAAAATTAGCAAAATAGTGCTGCAATGGAAGTAGCAGCTCTGTATAATCAAATGAATAACGAATAATACAATACAATGATCATGCCGGAAGCATGAATGCCAAGTCAATTCGAATTCCCAAGGAGGTCATTCAAATTGAATGAGTGAGTCTAGCTTAACTGAATGTAAGCCCAATGNAAACCCTAATTGACTCAACTGAGCCCTAACTGAAGTCGGAGTGCAATAAATGACTGAGTCTAACTGAAAGTAGCTCAGACACATGTCACTGCAAGCCAAACAATAAGTGGTAGCGCATCAATGACTCCAATGAACCCCAATGAGGTTAACTGAAGTGTAACTAACCATCAAAAGTGGTTGGAGGCACCCCTATTGACTCCAGTTCATTAAATAATCATTAAATAATCAATTTAATGAAGGGAGGCGCCTTCACTGCTCTGTTTAACTGATTGTAACCATCAATTAGCAATATGGGGCATTTATGACACTCAGATCACCCCCAGAGTGCTCCAATTAGCCTCCTTGACTGAAGGTAGGCATGGGTGTGCTCATGCTGATGTCATACAGTGCTCCTCTAATGTCAATTAAGTCAATAAAACTTAGGATAGTGGTTTAACTAGGCCAAATTGACCAAAATGAGTGTGTATTGTGGTAAATGTCTCCAACACCCCCCCTTAAGCTATACTCGGGAGGAGTAGAAAACATAAAGTGCATAAGAATGCTAGGGCCCCAAAAACTAAGGCCATAGGTCACCCTATACAATAAATTAACTACTTAATATAACCAAGGAAATGAGGAAAACCTCATGGGAAAAATACCCCCCCTCAAACTAAGAAGTAAATCAAGAAATGTTTGGTTCTTCTATGTAGCAACATCCTGAGACTGTGAATGTGAACCTTTGAATCCAAACTAAATGAATATGTCTGGAGAAATCTTCCACTTTGGAAGAAGAACAATGCACTCAACTAAATCAGAAATATAAACAGCTGCATGGTGAAAACTGGACCCATGTAGAGTAGCTGAAATCATCTAAAGAGAGAGCAAAGGTTCTTGAGGATTCGAACCATGTGTGGAACACTCAAGAAACTGATATGTTGCAGCCTTGAATAGCAAACCATGAGTGGTAAAATCAGCCCCAAATATTAGGAGCAAGTGTCCAAACGGATGCAAAATGTCTTCCTCTTTACTAGTTCTGTGAGGAGATGAGCATGTGACCAAAGGTAGAGAAGCCCTAGGACTGTGGAGAGTGAATGCTTGAGCTCCATAATCTGATATAGCTTTTGAAATAGCTAATGAATCACATAATAAAATATCAGCAACCTCATATGAGGAAACTAACTCCAAATCCCCATCAGCGATTTTGAAGAGAAAGTGTAGTACTTGATTTTTCACACCGGAATTGGTGAGAGCAACTATAAGCATGACTGAAAGCATTTGGATTTTAAAATATGAAACAAATAATATCAGATCAGAAAGTAAATCAGATCTAAATAAGTTCACAACAGATCCAAAAATGTGAAATGAAATCAAATCCTCGGTAGCAGTTTTGTAGGAGACTTGTGGTACTTGTTTCTTCACACCGTTGATGAGAATAGCTACAAGCAGTACTGAAAGATTATGAATTTGATACATTAAACCAAGCAATATCAGATCAGATCTAAATAAGATCATATCAGATCCAATAAGGTTAATATCATATTCAAATAAATGGTTAACCGAGACAGTGGATGCACAACTTTCTTCTTCTTCAAAATTCTAAATTTTGGTGCATGCAATCCTGCAGGAATTTGCTGGAAAATCTAGATCATGGGGATCACTCTGGTAATCTAATATTTCTTCCAAAATATCCAAGGTATCACATATTTGCACACCAGCAGCAACATTGGAGGGAGAAACATCAAATTTATCTTCACTTTCAGAAGCAATTACTGGCAAATTTTGCACGTAATTCGAAGGAAAATCACTGGAGAGTGTTTGCATGGAAGTGCAATAGTGTTTTTCTTCAATATCAGAGATTCGAATGTCTTCTTCTGTTTCCCCATATGAGGAGATGAGATATTAGAGATCTCACAAACTTCTCGAGCATCAAGAGAAGGAGTCACTGCCAGGAGACTTTCTTCAATTCGAATTGACTGTGTAGAAGATTCAACTTCTTCTTCATCTTGAACAACTTCATCAGAGAGTAGAGGCCGATACTTTTGAGTAAAGAACTCTTGTGATGCTGGATGCGATCTCCAAAGTGCTATTATGATCCTCATTGTGCTTGCCAAAGGTTATGTCCAATTTTGTCTAGAGATCCTTTGGGTATTCAGCAGAACCAATAAGGTAGCGCAAGCTAGGAGAAAGGGCCAGAGATATTGCTCCAAAATCTCTATCGTCATTTAGCTATTCATTATCATTCTCATGAGACTCTTTTCCAAGTCCAATAGACACCTCATAGAGACCTTTTCTCTTCAAAGATGCAATCGTCTTCAACTTCCATTCTGAATAGCTTGTGAATGGGGTGAGAAGAGGGACTGATGAGTCCATTCGAAGTTGTACCTATTAAAACCTACAAATCACAACAAAAGGGGCACCATAAGGTCAGACATCCTGCACATTTTAGGCTTTCATCACACCCAGCATAGTTGATCAAGCAAGCTTGATCAACAATTCCTTTACTTGGGGTATTAAGTGGTAAACCTTGGCTTCTAGTGCAGTGCTGGAATATTGAGCTTTTGGTCAATTTTTCATGCAAGCTCTGTCAAAAACCTTATTTTTGAGAGATCTGAGTTTCGTCCCACCATGAGCTCTGATACCATATTAATTTGTCATAGTGGTCTAGGAATTGATAACACAATCTCACAAAGAATACAGACAAATATGCATAAACTTGGCAAAATAGTGCTGCAATGGAAGTAGCAGCTCTGTATAATCAAATGAATAATGAATAATACAACACAATGATCATGCCGAAAGCATGAATTCCAAGACAATTTGAATTCCCAAGAGGTCATTCAAATTGAATGAGTGAGTCTAGCTTAACTGAATGTAAGCCCAGTGAACACTCAAGTTAACCACTGATCAAAACCCTTATTGACTCAACTGAGCCCTAACTGAAGTTGGAGTGCAATAAATGACTAAGTCTAACTGAAAGTAGCTCAGACACATGTCACTGCAAGCCAACCAACAAGTGGTAGCGCATCAATGACTCCAATGAACCTCGATGAGGTTAACTGAAGCGTAACTGACCATCAGAAGTGGTTGGAGGCACCCCTGTTGACTCCAGTTCATTAAATAATCATTAAATAATCAATTTAATGAAGGGAGGCGCATTCATTGCTATGTTTAACTGATTGTAACCATCAGTTAGCAATATGGGGCATTTATGACACTCACATCACCCCCGGAGTGCTCCAGTTAGCCTCCTTGATTGAAGGTAAGCGTGGGTGTGCTCATGCTGATGTCATACACTGCTCCTCTGATGTCAATTAAGTCAATAAAAGTTAGGATAGTGGATTAACTAGGCCAAATTGACCAAAATGAGTGTGTATGGTGGTAAATGTCTCCAACAGAGGAAGGTGGAGAGGAGTGGTCAAACCAACCTTGACTCCTACAAGAAAATGCAACCCCTCTCGACCAAAGAAGCCATGGATGATTCTTCAGACTCAGCCACATGCAGATGCCCCATTGAGGAGGAGAAGTCGAACATTGGAGAAGCAGGATGCAACACCGAGTAACTTGCACAATCTCCACATCCTTTGTTTTACTAAAATTTTCAAGTTTTATAGTTTTATGTGTTCTATTGTTGGTAGTTTTTATAGACTTATCTCCATAGCCCTACATGGCTTTTTTTATCAGAAGTATTTCAAGGTTTTGTATCCATGCATAATCATTTTTAACACTTTTATGAAAACTTTTAGTAAGGAGACAAAACATGACAATCTTGAGACATTTATGCCTGAGTAATCAGTATTAGTTTTTGTGGTAGAAGTCAAAGACTCCACAGCAACTCTACAAAGACTAAAGACTAGAACTCTGATAAACACATGTATTTGTATTTTATTTTCATATAATTTTGCCATAATACTTTAAAAAAAACATTAATTCGCAATATTGTGTTCTCACTCAAAGATCATATATTAATAAATAAATTATTATTGTTAAAGGAAAATGTGATATTCCAACCTAACATTGATCAATGAAATACTTTGTTGTCAATGATGGATAATATATTAATAAATTATTATCATTGTTATAAGAAAATACTATATATTAATAAATTATTATTTTATTGCTATAAGAAAATGTGATAAGTGTTGAAATTTTTATAAATGTAATAATATGTGATAACTAAATTTGATTATTAAATTATAGGTTTATATACTTAAAACATTTTTAAAATAAATTATATTTATTTTTAATATAAAGTTTATATATTTAAATTAATTATATTAACAACACAAACTTTATATATTTATTTATGAAAAAATTAATTAAACAAAAAGTAAATCTATTTATATCAATTATATTTATTAATGTAAAAAACTATTAATTAATATGAAATGAAATAACACAAATGAGATAAACCATTCAAAACATGATATAATGTTTATATATAGATTCATACTTTTTGGTTGATATATACATAAAATATTTAATTAAGTGATATAAATTCATAATTTTTTTATGAGATATATTGCAAGCATTAACAAATGGTCAATATTTACACATCTAATACATGAAATTCTGGAGGCAGATTCTAACTAGAAAAACTAAAGATAATAATAAAATTTCTTTGCACGACTGGAATTCCTATCTCCAAAAGCTTTATGACTCCCTGAATGTCATAGACAACTTTGAAACCCTTCTCACAACGAAAGAAGTTTTCTCTTTAGAAGACATAGATTTTGGGGTCAAGCGTCTAGCAAATGGAAAAGCTAAGGACATTGAAGGTTACCAGGCAGAAATCTTAAAAATTGGAGGTCATGTCCTCATCCCTCACATCCACAAGCTTTTTAATCAAGCAGTCAAGCAAGGGTTCCCTAAGTCTTGGACTCAGAGCCTCATTATCCCTATTTTTAAAAGCGGGGATACAAATAACCCCCCAAATTATCAGACTATTATGATTAGCCCCCTCTTAGCCAAGTTATATGGTATTATTTTGGAAAAGAAGATCAACATTTGGCTTGAAAGTGAAGGTAAGCGGGCTAAAGGTCAAGCAGGTTTTAGAAGGCATCACTCAACAACGGACCACCTTATTACGCTTAGGATCATTATGGAGGAGTGCCGCAATGACAAATCCAATCTCTTTTGCTGCTTTGTGGACTTTAGAAAGGCTTTCGATACGGTACCTAGAAATAACCTTTGGAATAGGTTAGAAGAGCTTAAGGTTCCTTTCGAGCTAAGAGCTGCTGCGATAAGGCTCTACGAGAATGTAATTGCCAAGTTTAAAAGCAACGAGGGGTGGTCGAAAGATATTAAGTGTAATATCGGAGTTAAACAAGGTTTCCCCCTCTCCCCTACCCTTTTCGGCACTTACATTGATAAGTTAGAGGGTTGTTTAGAAGAAACAGGCTGTGCTGGTACGATCTTAGCTGGAATAGTCATCATCCTTCTTCTTTATGCTGACGATATTGTCCTTCTGGCAAGGTGTTCTTCTTATCTTGATAAACCACTTTGTCTTCTTAAAGATTTCTGCTCTACAATGGGTATGACTGTTAACACTAACAAAACAAAAGTAATGATTATCAAATCCAAGAAGGACACATACGCTAATTTTGTGTATGACAATAGCAACTTGGAGGAATTGTCTTCTTACAAGTACCTAGGAATTGATATTCATCACAAGCTCAACTGGAACTATAGCATTGAGAAAAGGATTAACGCAGGGTGGAAAGCTTACTTTGGTCTTGAAAATAACTGTAAAGCTGCAAACCTCGTGATGTGGGATAAAAAGAAGCTCCTCTTTGAAACTCTAGTCACTCATGTTATCTTGTATGGGTGTGAGGTTTGGGGTTGCAGCATCTCTAGAGAATCTTGGAGAGAGATCGAGCAAATCCAAAAGCGTTTTATAACTTCCAACCTCAAAATCAAAAACAATACACCCTATCCTATTCTCCTTATAGAAGTGGGTCTTTCCCCCATCGAGAGCCTAGCCATGACTAGACTCCTGTTGTACAAGAACAAAATCAATAACATGGGAGACCATAGACTCCCTAAGTTAGCTTTAAACTCCAGCCAAAATCACCTAAGGCTCAAGCGTGGGTGGTATAAAGATACCAGGTCTTGGTTAAATTACTGGAAAAAAATCTAATTGCTTCTAAGTTTAAAGAAAAATTGTGGTGTGAGAAAGATTTAGAGGCCAAAAGAAAATTAAGATATTATAAGGAGGTCATCAACCCTACTCTTGAAGATCAAAACTATCTCTCTGTTTTAATCAGTCCTAAGAAAAAAATTAATATAGCTAAGATAAGAACGAACTCGCATGAGCTCCACAGCGAAACTGGTCGTTGGACAGTCCCTAAAACTCCTTGGGTAGAAAGGATTTGCCACCTTTGTGAGAGTAAGAACATTGAAGATGAAAATCACTTCCTCTTAGAGTGCCCTGCATACACCCACATTAGATCCCAGTTTCATAATCTTTGTTGCAATACCAACATTCCTAGCCTTTTAGCTTGTCAAAATTATAGTAAGCTCGGGACGCTTCTCTCCAAGCTCTTTGAGCATAGAAATATAACTTTAAAACAAACTAATTAATTTTCTTCTTCAGGGTCCGATAGACCAAATTTTGGTCTCAGGGGACGTTAACCATCATCATCATCATCATCACTTCAATTAAGTGATAATTTTTTTTTATAAGATTTTTTTTTTTAATTTAGGGTAGTAGGCATGGGTGCTCTTAAGCTGTGAACAAAACTTAGAAATGAGTTACTCATGGGATTGAAGACAACAATTAATAATCAAATTGAGGTAGACACTTTGCTCCTAGGAATTTCACTTCTTTTGCCCCTCTAAGTCAAGTTAGTTGTGATTTTTGGAGACTCCCTCTTCATAATTAGTTAGGCAAGAAAGGAGAAACCCAAGGAGAACTCAGCATTATCCAGAACCTTCCATAAAATTTGTGAACTTCTAGCCTCCTTGAATGATGTCAAAATCTTTCACATCCGAAGGACCAACAATTCCTTGGAAGATCATAAGAAAAATGAGCCTATCCACTTAGATAAGGGGGTCTTAATAAAAATGGGGGACCCATAATATGTATTGGGTACCTTAATTACTTCATTAACTCGTATTTTATTCAAGCTTTTAAATCCATAGTTTATCCCCTTTCCAAGGTGGGTGGCAAAGGAAACAATTCAAACAAGTGTCAAAGATTGGCCTATGCACCCCTTGCATGCCATATTGGTCATTATATGGTGTGCAGGGGAGTATTAAGACTCCCATGTTCTTGTCATTCCTCATCAATATGCCCCTATTCCCAAGCATGTTTGAAGTTATGGTACAATTATTGGTTTTCTCCTACAAAAGTGGGATAATCCAATGAGAAGATCGGTATGGTGTGATGCTCTTGGGTGGAATTCCTAGTGGTGTTTGGATTGAAGGCTTTATGTGGGCTTGTGAAGGGTGAACCCTACTCACTTTAGAGTCGTTTCATTAAGGTGATTTCCATGTCATATTTGATCATGGTAAGCAGATTTTCTCTATTGTATATCCTTTAACTCTAATGATTTTCAACATGGATTCTCGTTTGGTATAAGTAACACATATTGGATTTCTATGTCACTTGGGTTTTGGAGTGGTTTACCCCCTCACTATAACTTACAATTCCTTCGCAAAAAGGTTCCTAAACAAGGAGAAATTTCTTGTGATTTATTTCTCAATGTTGGGAGTGATTCAAGGGCCTATAATAACAGGCCCTACCTCATTAATTTATATGGGAAACCCCTTAGGCTCTAGTTGGTATGGAGAAGAGGTTACTGGTGAGATAATAAGATATCAAAAGGATGACAAGGCATTTGGAAGGAATGAGGCAATCCATAGAATACCTTAGTATACACATGGAAAAAATAATCAAAGTAAGAAGAACTTGAAGATAAGCTTCATGAGCAAAACTTGAAATATGATAAGCTTGTTGGGGATTATGAGATGCATTACAATGTTATTATAGGGTTCTCACATAGCACACAATCTAAGGATGGGTTCCTAAATGTCTCACAAGATCAATGATATGAAGGGTTGCTGAAGAAGACACCGTGTACTAAATTGCTCTAGCACTGACAAAATAATTGAATGTATGTGGAGAGTAAGACCCTGATTGTGATGACGTGTCCATTGAGGGAGCCCATAGTGAGCACAAATTTAGTCTTGATTATGTCTCTTTATGTTTGTTAGATACATTTTGTTACTATAACATTATGTAAAGCAATATAGCTTCAGGCATAGTAAGAATGTCAATTTTTACTAGCACCCCATAACATTATGAAATAGATCATGTTTTGATTTTTCTTAGAATTTTTCTAAATTTATTGTACCATGTAGCTATGTGGTTTTTCAACAACTCTCTGTTTAAATATAAAAATACGTAAACAATTTGACTTTTATTTACTTTAATTTATTAACATATAATAATATAGTATTTATATTATATTAGAAAATTAAAATATAATAATATAATTTGCTTTCTCAAGCGAAAAAAAATCATATTTTTTATTTCAAAATAATATATATATATATATTCAAAAACCATAATAATATAATATTTATATTTAATAAAAATATTTATATAATATTTGTAAACATAATAACCTATTATTTATATATTATTAAAAATCATATCATCTAATTATCAACACAAAAAACCAACCATACTCATGTTTCAAAAGTGTTAAAAAAAAACATACTCGTGTTTCATAAACAAATAATATTTAAATTTGTACCATCAAATTGCTTTTAGTTTAAGATATGTGTATCAATGAATTATATGCATTATGCATTGGTTTATTTTTTTTTAATCAAATTTATTGTTAATATCATTTTAATTTTATAAGTTATATATATATATAAGAATTATCTTTTAGACAAGAATAATCTTCTCCTACATATTGGTGTATTTATCCTTGGGTTTTCCTTCGATTGCACTTCAATTAGATCAATTGGAGTCTAGTCATGCATGCACACTTGGTTCAAGATATTCTCTTTTAGATGAGAATAATCTTCTCCTAAATATTGGTGTATCTCTCCTTGGGTTATGCTTTAGTTGCACTCTAATTACAACAATTGGACTTTAGTCATGCATGCACACCTTGGAATCATTACCAAGAGGGTGCATTCATGTACATGAAACTAAGAGGGCGCATCCACTTGTGCATGTTTTGTAATTGATGACTACATGACAAACTTATCTAGTCACCCAAAAATAGTTAGTTGTCTTAAGTGGGAAAAAAACCCTACCCATGGTCCATGTTCAAACAATGTTTATATGTATACCATCGAATAGCTTTCAGTTTAAGATACTTGTATTAATGCATTATGCATCGTTTCCTTCTTTTTTAATCAAATTTATTGCTTAAATCATTTTAATTTTATAAGTTATATATATATATATATATATATAAGCAAATATTTTTTCCATGTTCCATAATTTATGTATGAGTGTGCACTTGTTCTCATTTGGTCTAAGATATTCTCTTTTAGATTAGAATAATCTTCTCCTACATAATGGTGCACCTATCCTTAGGTTATGCTTCAGTTGCACTTCAATTACACCGAGTGGAGTCTAGTCATGCATTCCCACCTTGGAATCATCACCATGAGGGTGCATTCATGTGCATGGGACTAAAAAGGTGCATCCGCTTGTGCATGTTTTTTTAATTGATGACTACATGGCCAATTAAACTAGTCACCTAAAAATAGTTAATTATCTTAAAAGTGTGAAAAAAAACCTACTCATGGTACATGTTCAAACAATGCTTATA